>JARBWK010000003.1:48046032-48521528 GCA_030556195.1 Anolis apletophallus | reverse complement strand
TCCCCCCTCATCAGTAGGTCCAATTGAGACTGCATCTTCTGCATCGCTTCCGCCATCTGGAACATCTGTATTTCCATCCGCAACATGTCGGTGTTGGGTGCTTTCGGTTCTCCTCACCATCCATCCCGGTCACCACCACCTGCGGTTCTCCACTGGACGCTCCGCTCCGGTCTCGTCCCTTCCTCCTCCTCAGCCTCCTCTTCCAGGATTCCCAGAGGTAGCCTCGTCAAGGGGCTTCCCTTCTGCTCGGACATCTCTTCAAGATTAGTTACGGTCGGTGGGTTTTCCCGGCCGTCGATGTGGGTGAGTCTATCTTTATGTAATGCTCCGAAAAGGGGGTCCAATAAAGCAGACTCACTCCAAGCTGGGTTGAAGGATAGATCTTTTATTGGGTTCCTTACTCCAGGCTAGGCAAAGATAGACTAAAGAAAGCCCGCGCAAACAGTCTCTCAAACTCCCTCCCTGGCCCGCCCCCTGCTGGGTCCCTCCTTCCGAGGCTTGACCATTTGGCCTGTCCGCATATCAAAGGCCAGGAAGGTATCTGGCAGATCAAAGGGCTGGGCCTGGCCTGAGCCCGCCAAGCAGTGTCCATATCAAATGGCGCGATTGGCATGGTCCGTTATGGCAACAAACGAACCAGCCGGAGCTGACAGCAGGTTTAAAAAGGCACAGATTCCATCCCCACTCCCCCCCCCCAAAACCTGGACTTTTCTGTCGGGTGGGGGTGGGGATGCCTACATGGCATCCTGAATACAATTGGGATGACATCCAGCTAACCCGAAGCCCCCCAAATGTTCCCCTAAAAATAAAATAAAATTTACCTGACTGCCATTACTTTCCTCCTCCCACCAGGAAATGGGGGGGGGGATCTCTCTTTGCCACCCCCAGCTCCTGCTGCAGGAGTGTATGAGGAGAAGCATAATGGTGGCCAGATAAGTATTATTTTATTTTAGGGGTACATTTGGGGGAGGGGTGGGTGCCTTCTTGGTTTTCCCGGCTCCTGGAGTCTAAAAAACCAAGATGTCTGTGTGGATTGTGTGACATGCTCCCCAAGTCCAATCCACACAGGACATACACCTTGTAAGACCCGGATCTTAACATAAGATTCAAATCTTACCAGTAATTAAATAATTCAGAACAAACCAGGGAAACTCTGGTTTGTTCTAAATTAATTTTGTTTTACTGAAGGTGTGGTTTGGACGCCTTCAGTAAAAACCAAGACAGTTTGGGGCCTGTCTGGATGGGCCCCCACTGAGTTCTTGGCCAGCAAGACACAGGTTAGTTATGTTATGCACTGATCATGTAAGCTATTTTGAACTCCATTGAATTGCATTATGAAAATGAAACCATATATTGCAGTTCAAGTTCAAACTACATTATATGATTCCACATTGTCCATATAATGCAGTTCATTATATCTAATCCCAACCCTACCCCCAACCCAATCCCTTCCCACCCCCACCTTTCCTATATTGTGTGTTGTCAAATGTTATATGTCAGTGCTGTCCAACTTCTCTACGGGGTCCAGGGGCGGATAAAAGGTCACTGATGACCTAGGGGGCTGCTCGGCCCTGCCCCCAGGCCCGCCCCCAGGCCCCGCCCCAACCCCAGGCCCCGCCCCTCCTAAAACGGCCGAAAAGGGCAGAAGGCGGCGCCAAGAGCAGCGCGTCACAGGCCTGGCGTGACGCGCTGCCCCTTGGCACTGCCTACTCCTCCTTTCCTAGGGCGGGGGGGCGCCGGAGGAGGAGTAGGCGGCGCCAGGGGCAGCGTCACGCCAGGCCTGTGACGCGCTGCTCTTGACGCCGCCTTCTGCCCTTTTCGGCGGCGCCCCGCGCCCTAGGTAGGGGGCGCCGAAAAGGAGGAGTAGGCGGCGCCAAGAGCAGAGCATCACAGGCCTGGCGTGACGCCATGCTCTTGGTGCCGCCCTCCCTTTCGGCGCCCCTCCGCCCCTAGGAAGGGAGGGGCGCCGAAAGGAGGAGTAGGCGGTGCCAAGGAGCAGCGCGTCACGCCAGGCTGTGTGATGCTGCTGTTGGCACCGCCTACTCCTCCCCGTGCCCCCGCCCTAGGAAGGGAGGGCGCGCCGAAAAGGAGGAGTCGGCGGTGCCAAGGAGCAGCGCGTCACGCCAGGCCTGTGACACGCTGCTGTTGGCGCCGCCTTCTTCCTTTCGGCGCCCCCTCCGCCCCTAGGAAGGGAGGGGGCGCCGAAAAGGAGGAGTAGGCGGTGCCAAGGAGCAGCGCGTCACGCCAGGCCTGTGACGCGCTGCTCTTGGCGCCGCCTACTCCTCCTTTTCGGCGCCCCCCCCCTCCGCCCTAGGAAGGGAGGGGCGCCCGGAGAGTAGGCGGTGCCAGGAGCAGCGCGTCACGCCAGGCCTGTGACGCGTTGCTCTTGGCACCGCCTTCTGCTTTTCGGCTCCCCACCCTAGGTAGGAGGAGGGCGCCGAAAAGGAGGAGGAGCTAGCTCTCTTCCTCCTCCTTGCCCCGCCTCCCCCGCCCCCCCGGCCCCCGGGGCCGTGTCCAACAGGCTACGGGGCATTATATGATCAGTGTCGGACCAGCCATTCTCAGCACAAAAGAAAGAAGTACTCCAGACTAAAATACTTTCAGGCTGTCTGGGTAGCAGATAGTACTCAAATGTGTCAGTATAAGGAGCATGAATTGCTGGTGTGGCCAATCCTCAATGGGACCTCAAAGAACAGCTTCATCTCCACTCATGTTTAAATTCTTTTTTTCTTTTTTTTACTTTGGGGAAGGAAGTTAACTTCCTGATTTTAAAAAGGCCTCTCTTGGGCCCAGCCCATTCAAACATGCCAAGATTGCCCCATGCACTTTCTTCACTTTCATGTATTGTAACTTTCACTGAAGATAGTTTTGGAAAGGAAAGTTAAATAGGACAGAAAGACTAGAAGGTTATATGTCTCTGTGTAAGAGATCCCTGTTATGTGTGTATATAATATGCCATTCTCCTTTTGGTAATTTTTTGACAGCTTTGCTTAGTTCTAGCAGAATAGCCACACTGGCATCACGTACAGAGTGTATGGAGTGTTTTACATCACGTAACTCCTTGAGATTGCAACATGACTCATGCCAGCCTTGTATGTAACTGATAAGTGCTAACATTCGGCCAGAAATGTTACACATTTAATCAGGGCTGTAGCCAGGATTTTGATTCGGGAGGGGCTGAGTTTGATTCGGGGGTGGGGTGGGGGGCTGAGACTGAGTGAGAGAGGGTCTACCCTAGCAAACCTTTTGTATTGTTATCCCAATACCCCCATGCATATGTGATATACTGAGCATGGTGATCAGATCATGATATGAATAAACATAACAGTTTAAATAATGTACCAGTAAGGCCTTCTCACGGACCACCCTGAGAATTTCGGGGGGGGGGGTGAAGCTCCTCAAGCCCCCCCTCCCCGGCTACATGCCTGCACTGAATGCACTGCAAAGTTTTGAGCATTAACTCTGAGGCACCAAACATGAGAAAGTTTGCTTCTTACACATCAGTCTGATTCACGAAAAAATATTGTTCATAACTTGGGTACTGCCTGTATTCTATTTTAAAAAATAAATCTAGAATACAGGAGGGTTTTTTTTGTGGCGGCGGCAGCCGGGGGGTGGGGTGGTGGTGGTGGTGTGTGTTTATAAGGCAGAATTCTGAATATAATTTTCCTAAGAAATATTATTTGCAAATGCACTCTCTAAACCTTGTCACACACTGGTTGAACATATGATGTTCACTTGCAGGCTTCTCATATCCAAATCATAATGTCATGAAGAACTAGGAATAATCATGTACAGTCATGTTTGTGCTGTGTAGCAACAACACTGCTCCATGAATGTAGTTTGCAGGGGCGGTCCTACAAGGTAGGCCAAGTAGGCGGCCGCCTAGGGCGCCATCTGGGAAGGGGGCGCCATCCTGGCTGCATGGGGCGCCATCCTGGTCCTGCTGATGTTCCTCAGACAGCGCCACAGCTGCCTGCTTTTGGGCCCGGCCTTGTGTGCTCCGGCGCCGCTTCTGGGCATGCGCGGAGGTTTTCGCGCAGGTGCAGTTGCTCCAGAGCTGAAGTTGAGCGCAGGAGCAACTCCACATCCACGAAAACCTCCGTGCATGCCCAGTAGCTCCCTTGCGCAGAAGCCTGTAAGCAAAGCCCTCCCTATCGGGCAGGTAGGGAGTGCTTCCCCTCTCCTTTTGTCTCTGCCGCGCGTGCGTTTGCAGGGAAGGAGAAAAGAATCAGTGAAGGAAGTGTAAGTGAAGGAATGAATGAAGGGCTTTCCTCCTCCTCCTCCTCTGTGACCTCTTCTCTCCCTCCTTCCTTTCTTCGGCACTATTTCTGTCTAGACCTGAGGGGCCTGAGGCTATGAGGAGTTGTGGGAGTTGGAGTCCAAAACACCTAGAGGAGGGCCCAAGTTTGCCCAGGCCGCTGCCTGTATTCGACCTCATTTGAACATTTTGGCTGTTTTTCTATTTACATTTACATTGGGATCCTAATTTTGGACTTATGGGAGACTCCTATGAATTATGAGACGGGTGGTAGGTCATATATTCTGATTTTGATGCATTTACATTGCATTTCTTGTTGATTATTATACAGTTCTGCTTAATATTGTCATACAATATAATAAAAATACAATATAACAATAGAATGATATATTTTATATTACATGTAATATTACAAACAATATTGCAGTATAGTGGTATTGTACAAAATAGTAATATATAATATTTTAATTTACTTTATTTTGGGTTATTTGAGTTTTATAGGAGTCATGAAAATATTTAGTAGATGATAATTTTATTGAAATAAATAATTTTATTTATTATTTTATAATAATAATATAATAGAATGTTATATTATATTATAATGTCAATATATTATAATATAATTATATTGTAATGTAGTATAATATAATTATGATATAATATAGTATGAGTATGGTATAATATATTGTATATACATTGATACAATATAATACTACTAATGGTATTGTGATATTATAATTGTATATTTGTTTTACATGGGGAAATAATGTTTTTGGGGGCACCAAAATAATGTTCGCCTACCATTTCAAATTACCTTAGACCGCCCCTGGTAGTTTGACTCCAGTGAAATACGAGGGATATCCAGAAAACTTACTTGGATTATAGAATAGGTATTACATTATTTTTCCACATAATCATAATTCAGTTCAATACATTTTGTCATCCATGTCATGGAAGTCTCTCTCTGCCTTCTTCAGCCAGTTCGTCATTTTGATTTTCACCTCGTCGTTGTCAACTGTTTTCCACTCTGGTGTTCTTTCAATTTAGTGAACAGATTATTCTCACTGAGTGCAAGATTGGGGCCATGAGAGGGGTGGCTTAAAACTAACACCACAATGTTTCTCATGGTGAATTACAGCAATGTTCATGCCCTTAGCATTTAGGTAGCATATTACAGTGCAAACTTCACACTTGGCAGGAAACGGAATTAGGACGCTAACCTCTAACCTTCACCACAATGGCAGTCAATGAGCTATTGATGACTGGCACTGCTAGTTCGCTTCCATTGGTTTCCCGCTACAAGGCAGTGATACCAACTTCCCCCAAGAGAACTCCCTGTGAGATCTACATGCCTTGAAACCTTACTTTTCAGATAACCACCGTAAATGTAAATGTCAGCATTTACTATGATCGGTTGGTCAGCTTTAACCAATAGCGTTTACCTTTATTTCATTAATTCATTCAATTTAATTTAGGGTCACAGGAGGAAAAACTGGAAAGTACGAAAGTTTGTGCTGAGAGAAGACCCTGCCTACATGCACTATTATGATCCTGCTGGGGTAAGCCTATTTCTCTATGGCTTTACTGGAGCATGTTTTAAAAAGGTTTTACAAAACGAGAAACATTATTTCAAAGAATGTTTATTTTGTTATTGGTTTGAGTTGCTTGTTATCATTAGTACCTTTCTTCTTCAAAAGACACATTTGTAAGGCCTTATTACATGGAGGGACGTAAGCCGGGGGGGCAGCAGAGGCATCCATTGGGCAGTGGGGTTAATGGTTGGGTAGTGCTCCACATCACCCACTTACCATCCCATGCTGAAATCCATCAAGCCACTGTTCTCAGCTTTCTCTATGAGAATATGGATAGTCACCCATATTCAGAATTGCTGCTTAGCATGCTGCCCTGCATCATGTGATGGGCTCCGTCAGGCTCTGTTCTGACTGCATCTTGGCAGTGTCACAGGAGGGGGCTGAAAGCTCATGTGATGAGGTTGTAAGTCTCTGTGTGTCAGCCCATTGGTGGTGGTGATGGTTGTTGTCATGTGCCTTCAATTCATTATGGCTTATGGCAACCCCAGACTGACTCTATCACTGAGTTTACTGGGGCTGATAGTGTGTGACTCTCCCAAAGTTATTTGGTGGATTTCCATGGCCAAGTATGGAGTTGAATCCTGATCTTCAGACTTTTAGTCCAGTGCTCAAACAGCTACACCATGTTGTATAAACTACACTATTGTATTAACATTAACACAAATTCAGTGCTGGAGGCAAAAGTAGGTAGAAGGGGTATCCAACTATAGTGTGACCATTAAAATGAAAAATGACAAATATAGGTAATACAAGCCATTACATAAGGTCTGCAGTCTTTGGCAAGAAGTCCTCAAAGGCCTGCTGGAGGTAAAAAGTCCTCTCTTGCCCAAAATAAGATAACAAGGGGGAGTCCAGGCTAACCTCTCTAGGAAGGTATTCCAGAGCTTGGTGTCAGCTAGCGAGAAGCCCTCTTCCATGTTCTCACCAGATGTACCTGTGAGGGTGGTGGGGAGAGAAGAAGAGCCTCCCCAAAAGTTCTCAAAACACAGACAGAACCTGTTCAGTTGCTTGGCAAGTTGGATAAGGCTGTCCATACTGCAAGCCCCATTGAGTGGTAGTACTCAAACTAAAAATTAAATTCAAGAATGTGTATTCTGCAACAAATATATCCCAGAAGCTTGGAATCCTCCCATCCCATAGTATACAGTAAACGGAGGTTGTCTTTCAAGATTGCTCTGAAGTTTCTGCTTCTATAGAATCTTGCTCCCCCCCCCTTTTTGTACAGAAAACATACACTATTGTACAAAAAACCTGTGTCTGTGGAAAAGACATGCATTTTATACACTAGCTGAACCCGGCACGCGTTGCTGTGCCATGTCTCTCTCTGTCTCTCTCTCTCAGTCTCTCTCTCTCTCTCTCCTATCTACCTATCTCTCTCTATATAACTTCCTGTGTCTGTCTGTCTGTCTCTCTCTCTATCCCTATCCTTATCTATCACTCTCTCTCTGTGTGTATATTATTCTCCATCACACACTCTCTCTATCACTTGCTCTCTCTGTGTCTCTCTATGTCTCTGTACTCACTCTGTGTGTATTACCCAATCTCTCTCTATCTACCACTCACTCTCTCTCTATTCCTATCTATCACTCCCTCCCTCCCTCGCTCTCTCACTCCTGCCCTCTCTCTCCCCCGTCTCTCTCTTACTCCCCCCTCTCTCACTCTCTCACTCCCCCTCTCTATCTCACTCTCTCTCAGTCTCCCACTCCCCCCTCTCTCTCACTCCCCCTCTTTCTCTCTCTCTATCACTCCCCCCTCTCTCACTCTCTCACTCCTGCCGCCCCTCTCTCTCCGTCTCTCTCTCACTCCCCCCTCTCTCTCACTCTCTCTGTCTCTCACTCCCCCCTCTCACTCCCCCTCTCTCTATCACTCCCCCCTCTCTCTCTCTCACTCCTGCCCTCTCTCTCTCTCCCCGTCTCTCTCCCTCACTCTTCCCCTCTCTCTCACTCTCTCACTCCCCCTCTCTCTCTCTATCACTCCCCCCTCTCTCTCACTCCCTCTCTCACTCCCCCTCTCTCTCTCACTCCCCCCTCTCTCTCTCAGTTTCTCACTCTCTCTCTATCACTCACCCTCTCTCTTTCGAAGTTCCGCCTCTCCTGGGGAGAAGTGCTCCATGGGACTACACTTCCCAGAAGGCCTTGCAGGGCTATTTCCAGCCACGGAGGTTTCTGGGAAGTGTAGTTCGGCGCCCCAGAGATGCTCCGGGACGGGGGACGTGCGGGTGGCGCCGTTCCTGCCTCCTGCGCTTGCTCTTAGGCATCCTCCAGCTTCCTCGAGGGGCTGGCAGACCCAGGGGCCGCGGCTGGACCCGGGTGGTGTGTGCGGTGTTGTGGGCGGCTGTTCCGCGGCCTCCTCGCTCGCTTCCCAGGTAGTCCCCGTGGCGCCCGAGCGGGCCGGGGCCGGGAACGGCAGGGAGACGGGCGAGGAGGCCGAGGAGGCCGAGGAGGCAGAGGAGGAGGGGGCAACAACACCGGCCGGAGCACCCGGGCGGAGGAGCAGCGCGCGGGTCCGTAAACCCCTGGAAGGCGACAGAGGAGGGCGAGAAGGCAGCGGAGGAGGCGGGAATGGCGGCGGCCGCGCGACCCGGCTCTGTGAGGTTTTTGGGGGCCATTTTTGGGGGGGTTTAAAGGTAGGGAGGTGGGCTGCGAAGGTCCGGTGAGTGAGGAGAGAGGGCGACGGGATGGGTTGGGGGGTTGGGGGGGTCTGAGTGCACCTGCGCGATTGCTCTCCCTCTCTCCTGCGCTCGCGGCCAGTGCAGAATGGGATGCAATGGGCGGGTTTTGGGGGTCATTTTTGGGGGGGTTGAAAGGTAGGGAGGTGGGTTTCTTTGTGCCACGATTGTACCCTGTGGTCTGGGGGAATGTGTTGGGTGGGTTTTGTGGTTCGGGGGCCTATAGTTTTCCCGTGCATAAGCATCAAAAACGGACAGTCTCTTTTTATATATATAGATTTTAATAACCGTGCATGACAAATTTTGCACACATTGAACCATCGGAAATGAAGGTGACTGGAATATTTTCAACAAAGATGACTGGAATATTTCTTTACTGATTTCCTTGCAGATTTTGTCATGCACAACACTGAGCCACCAACACTCCGATTTCTCTAATTCCAACCATCAGATGAAATGTATTTTTAAAAATGAGTATTAAAGTTTTATTTGGAATTGCTTTCAGGGTGAAGAACCACTTGGGGCCATTCACCTTAGAGGTTGTGTGGTCACAGCAGTTGAAGATGCACCTGACGGTAAGCATTAAGCAAAAATAAATTAACTATCACCCTCTCAAGTCAGTGGTTTTTCTTTTGCAAATATCCATAATGCATCCAATGTCTTGAAGCAAATGATAAAATACAAAATATTGTCTTCTGAAAAATATAACACAGTCTGTTATAAATAAAACCCAATCCAGCTGTCCACATTGCCCCAAAGCACCCCGCCCCCCGAAAAAAACCCTTTTCTTGAAGTGAAACAAAGCTACTTCAACTCATAACCCATGGTATTTAGCAGAAGTACAGTGATGATGATGATGATGATTTCTTACCCACCTTTCCTCATGTCTTGAGGCAAATCACAGCACAGTAAAACACACACACACAAATATTATAACAATTCTACAAACACACAAATTAAAATGCAGTTCCAAAAACATACATATCAAGCATTTATATAAAATACATATCAATCACACAGGACATGAGTTCAAAATTCATGTTTTCCACTGGCTCAGTGTCATGAGGGCAGTAAGAGTCAATTCAGGGTGACTCATCCTGAGTCAGACTGTTGGGTAATCTACCCCAGTTCTGAGTGATGGAGGCTCTTCTGGGTTTCAACAGAATTTTGCTGACCCACCATTGAAAAAACAAGGCCAGACAATCAAAATTGGCTAACTATGGACAACTTTATTAAACATTACCTATTTAAACTTTCTCTATGAACTGCAATCAATCAAAACTTTATTACGGTCACAGACCAGCACAAAGCGGGCACAAGCGCCCTAAGAGGAGAAGGACAACTCCCCAGTAAACAGTTATTTAAAATCAGACTAGAAACCAGTATAAAAATATTTTTTAAAAGACAGGATATTGTTGCTTTACGGTGTCAATCATCACCCGTCTGATATTAAGGGCAGCAGCACAGAACTTAGCAACACCGTAAGTCATTGCAGAGTTAGAGTCCGAAAGCAGCAGGGTGGAATAACATCTTTCCCTGCGCCCCGGGTACTTTAAAAGCCATGGTCCAATGAGATTGGATCTAAGATCTCTGTAGAACATGCATTGAAGAAGCACGTGCTCAGTTGTTTCCACATGACCAGACCCACAGGCGCATAGTCTCTGCTTGAAGGGTGTCTTCTGATACCTCCCTTCCAATACAGCCGATGGGAGGGCATGACATCTTGCCAGGGTAAAAGCCCTTCGGTGTTTGGGCACCTCCAGGTCTGTTAGGTATGCCATGGGGGCAGTAAGGTATCTAGTGGCTTCACTAACAATGAAGGCTGGGGAACAGGCTAGGTCGGATTGGCGCTCTATGTCCAGGATCCGTTGTTTAATGAGATCCTTGGCTTGGTCCCATCTCATGCTTAGCCATTGTCCTTGGGAGAAACCTAGCATTGTGATCTTTGCTGCTACTGTTTTAATCCATGTGGACTGGAAGTCGTCTCTCATGATGAGGGGGGCAAGACCACATGGGGAGAACTGCAATAACTTAACCAAGGGAAAACAACTTGATGTGGGATAAACTGAGGGAGCTGGTCACTCCTACACCTCCTCCTGCTCTACTACCAAGGGCGAAAACACCCCTGGCACAGTTCTGTTTTACTTGAGTTGCTCCCACGGTGACTCATTGGGAAAGATGCTCTCAGTATTCCAACCCCAAGCCATGTGGAACTCCCTGATATTCCTTGGTGGTTTTCCATCCACTGGGAAGTTGAATGTGCAATAGAAATCACCAAAATACAAGGGATAAGATTTTGAGATTTATCCCATATACATTACTATGCTCTGTGTAAAGATCTTACATCTATATGTGGCAAGAAAAGAGATAACAAGGAGGTGGGGGAACTTTATTAATTCGAACTCACAAATTCTACCTGGCTGGAGGTGAAATACCCGAAGATGCTCTGAAACTACAGGACATCTGTTCGTAAACCATATGGTACTTGTAAAGTCTACACATGACCCACCATTGAATCACATCACATTCTGTACATTGCTTTTGAAAGTAATTGTTTGATTATACACTAATTTGTATCGTGGAATATTGTCTGTGATGTTGGGAGACTGATAGGAGATAATTTGATATTATACTATGTTAATACTAAATTAAAATGTTTTCCAAAAACGTACTAACCAGGTCCAATTACTAGCCACAAGACCTTCACTTTTGAAATAAGACAATTATGTTCAGAGAAATATCATGTCATAAAACATTGCTAGCTCTTTCATGTGTCAATATTGCTGTTAGGGAAGGAGAGTAGCTATACATCTTGATTTACTCAAGGGAAGTAGGAGCAACCAGCTCCTACTTCTATTTCAGGCAGCCAAATGTTTTGAAGTGAAAACACAAGGGTAAAAAAGAAGAGAGTCTAAAGGATATAAATATCCAAGTGCACAATAAGTACTCAATTGAAATAACACCACTATCTGCAAAAAAAAGTCAGAGTCTATAACACCATCCTCCAATGTCCCAAGTCTCAGTAACTTTGAAATAAAATGGATATAAACTGTAGAAGAATGTAAACAAATACCCTTCCTCAACGGATTGTTGCCGGTCCGAAGGTTCCTACAAGCCCTATTGGTGGCTATAGAAGCACCCGCTCCTCCGTGCGTGTGGGAGGAGTCAGATCCAAAAGAGTTGTAAACAAACTATTGTATATGCATCGGTTAGACCAAATTATATGAGGCAGGTCCAAGTCCGGTATAATAAAATAATGCATATATTATTCCAAACAAAGGCTTGTAGTTTGAGGAGTGGGAGGACGGTGTTATAGACTCTGATTCATTATAGTATATATACTTTGAGCGTGGAATATGATGTATTGATGTCTACTATTATATGGTGTGTTCTATTCTGGGATCATTATCCCTTATGAAGTTTTCTACATAATTGACATATTGATATAAACTTTTTTGCATATAGTGGTGTTATTTAAATTGAGAACTTATTTTGCACTTGGGTATTTATATCCTTTAGACTCTCTTCTTTTTTACCCGTGTGTTTTCGCTTTGATACTAGCACAACAGCCCTATTTGTGTTTGTGTTTGGCCAGTCCTGTCAATTATTATTCTGAATTCATAATGAAGATGAAGCTTACCGTGGTGTGGATGTATTAAGAGGAAATGGGAAGGGTTCCCTCTTTTCATGTAGAAACGGAAGGTCTTTTTATATTGTGGGGAAGACTTTGAAACAAGCATTTCTTCACTCACATTATTTTCTTTCTCCAACAATCAGGCAAAAAAAATGAAGTTGGAGGGAATCTGTTTGAAATCATTACTGCCAATGAAGTGCACTATGTCTTGCAAGCAGCCACCTCAGCCGAGCGTACTGACTGGATCAAGGCCATTCAGATGGTTGCCAGGACTGGAAAGTGAAGAACCACCAACATCAGCAAATATAAATGCATCTTGTTCAAGAGACAACTCGTTGTTACGTTGCTTATATATAGCCATATCATTTTAAAGGTTTCTCTCTCTTTTTTTGGCAAGAGCATGACTAAGAAGTGATGGTCCGAATGCTGCATCAAGCTACATAATATACTTAACCACACAACATCTCTTGGCCTGCCCGTGCCCCTTTCCTCCCAACTTGTTAGAAAGTCATTCAGTTATGTTCCTGTCACTGGCAGAATGGACCACCTTCTCAGCACAGAGTTGATAATAGCTGGTAAAGTAAGTGGAAGGGGGAAACTAATTGTGACTATTGACCTCATCACATTGAAAGGGGAAAGCATGGGTGACCATCCCTTTAAGAGTAGAGAATCACCCATCTTATATCATCTAAATATCCTAAAGTGAGGAAGGACTACTCAGTCAAACACACTAGAACTAGTATGAGGTATCAAAAGATATAATCTACTGAACAACAATATCATACAAATACAATTAGCACAATGCCATATATTTCCATCTGAGTACTAAGGTGCACCAATATTTGATTCTCGATTGTGGAGATGTGATGAGTTACTTGTACCTGTTTCAATATATGGCATTGTGCTAATTGTATTTGTATGATATTGTTGTTCAGTAGATTATATCTTTTGATACCTCATACTAGTTCTAGTGTGTTTGACCGTCTTATATCATCATCAGTCCCATTTGGAGTTCTCTCTCCCCATCACACACATAGAAACTCTCTCTCTCTCTCTCTCTCTCTCTCTCTCTCTCTCTCTCTCTCTCTCTATATATATATATATATATATATATATATATATATATATACATACACACACACACACACACACTTTATTTATATTCCACTCTTCTCACCCCGAAGGGGACTCAGAGCAGATTACACACACATACGGCAGACAGTCCCTGCCGGATCCACATACAATTACATACAACATACAACATGTGACAAGTACAATTTTAGAAGGATTTTTCTTCAGGCTGCATCACAGGGGTGCGTCACAGGGTGTCGTTGTTCCATTACATCATTACGTCATTCTGTCATCATATCACAAGGGGGTACTGTTGCTTCATCCTCGTGACGGAGAGCCTCCATTTTTTCCACCTTCCACCTTCCGGCAGCCGATCTTACTTTTTATTTAGGCCTTGTAAGTCCTTCTTTGAAAAATTCTTCCCCGCTAGGCGGTTCCCAGTTTTATCTAATCACAGCTAAGCTGTTTTTGAACTGTTGGGTGAACAGAGGACAGGGCTCCAAACCAGCCCGGGATTCAAACTTGCAATCTTCAGATTGCTAGCACAGCTGCTGTTACCACTATGCTATGTCTCCGGCCCCAAGAGCAATACATTCATCTTTTACATTCATTGCATGGTCAGTACTGCTTTTCTTAAATCAGGAGAAACTACAATATCGAAAACCAAGAGATTCATTGTCCTGCCTAAAGCCCTTTCCATTAAAAGAGACTGACACAACTTTAAAACCATTCCTTTCCATGGGATCTTATTTTTCTGCTCCATAGGATACAAGAGAAAATGATCCCATTTAAAACCATTTTTTCCATGGGATCCTATTGTTTTTCATCAAACTCCATAGGATACAAGAGACTGGTGATGGCTGAGCAATGAAACAAGATGGGAAACTTTGATGGTTCCTATCGCACATGATTTTCAGTTGTAAACATGGGAGTAAAGTGTCATGAGAAGTAGGAGCTCTGAACGCAATGGTTGGCCCGTGTTCAGAGTTCCCTCCTTTCAGGATATTTCTGCCTCTTTTTAACCATGGAACATGTGATGAGCTCCATGCCTTTCCATGCTTGAAACGAGACTGAAGTGTCCGATGAGGGGGACATTTCTCAATGTGATGGGGTCGATTGCCAGATTTCTTTCCTTTCAGGACACTTCTGCCTCTTTTCAATCACGGAGGGCTATGCATGACTGCTGGAAGTAGCTTAACTCATGTGATGAGCTCAGTGCATCTCCATACTTGAA
This sequence comes from Anolis apletophallus, assembly GCA_030556195.1. Lineage (NCBI taxonomy): Eukaryota > Metazoa > Chordata > Lepidosauria > Squamata > Anolidae > Anolis > Anolis apletophallus. The sequence goes on along the minus strand of JARBWK010000003.1, from coordinate 48,507,068 downwards.
AAGAAGCTACCTACCAGGAGGAAATTTCTCAATGTGATAAAATGATAAGTAGCAATCATGAATATGGAATGGTTATTAGATTCACACATCTGTAACTGTTCCATATTCAAGATTCCCAATTAGTGCCACTATTTTCGTAATTGTAATACCCCAACTCTTGAATCCTCTTGAAGCTGCATAAAGAGAAGGAGGTCCAATCTGATTGGGTTCAGAGCATGGTTGAATCATTTTTGCCACAGGGGTTTTTTTTGGGGGGGGGGGTGGAAGGCCAGAATAATAGTTGATATGGAAGGCCAAGGAGACATGTTAAATATACAGGACAACTCCTATATCCACAGGACATTTATCCACAGTTCCATTTATCCATTTCCAACCAAATATGCCATTTTAAGGCATTTTTAAGTTTGCCCAGTATGACTCTATAACATTCTTTGGCCAGGGGGCCTTCTTTTCATTGGGGTTCACTATTTTCAGTGGTTTTGCATATCCACACAAACTCTAGGAATGTAATTCTCTGTAGACATGGGGGTTATACAGCATCTGTCCATAATCTAAAACATAACAGTCTGATATAGTAAGAATGCTGAACGAAACTGCCAAAGGTTATTCTGCAACACCAAGCAGAGCTATGCAGAAGCATGAATAAGGATTGTTAGCCTTATGATTTCTGCATATGAACATAATGGAGAAAATGTTCTACATAAACAGTATTTTGTGTCAAGCAGCCTCCCTGTGGTTGTCCCCACTGATGTTTGTGTCAACAAAGATGTTCAAGAATCATAGCAGGGCTAACACTGTTTTGGAAATATATATTTAATGGGCCAAAAGGCATTTTTTCTCATTGTGTCTCTTTTTATCAATGATAATGATAGTTGTTGATTTTAAAGTGTGTGGGTCCTTTGAGACATCACTGTTCCAGACATCTTCTCAATATTTGTATGAAAAAAATAGTTGAGTTACACAAAATTGTAATTTAGCCAAACTGTCTTCTCAATGCTACCAGCATATACCTTAAGCTGCTCTGAGTCCCCTTTGGGATTGAGATAGAGCGGAGTAAAAATACAGCTAATTAATTAAACCAATTTCTATGGATGGACTTAATAGATTTGCTGATAAAGGTTGTGCATTCCTTATCCAGAATTCCAATATTGAAAATTCTCAAAAATCCAAAATTGTCCCCATGGGTGGCTGAGATAGAGACACCTTTGCTTTTTGATGGTTCATCATGTACAGCACTATTAATAATATGGTGTGTAAAATTCCTTTTAGGCTATGTGTTTCAGGTGTATATGAAACATAAATGAATTTTGAGCTTAGACCTGGTCCCCATCTCCAAGATGCATTTAGTTATATTCCAAAATCCAAAACTCTTCTAATCCCAAGTATTTCAGACAGAAAATCCTCAACCTGTCATAGCCTCCTAAAACTTGGGATCCTCCAGATATATTGGACTCGGGTGGCCATCATCCCAGATTTAGAGGCCGTCAGGTTGGGGAAGGGCTCTTGCAATGTCTACTGATTAATATTGAAATTCTGCCCATTTCCAGTTTTTCTATAAAGAAGCATGTTTGCAGTGCCATGCAGCAATCCTTTCAGTCAAATTGGGGGCTTTTGCATGATACAGTTATAGTTCTAAGCTTCTACTTTAATTGTATGGAACCAGTTAGCTTCCAATTTAATTGCTTCATTGGGGTTTGTAGTTTGGTCAGATGCAATGGAAGAGCTATATTGATTCCAAAGGCTCTGTCCTCAGCTGCAAACCCCAGGATCCTCTAGGATGTGAAGTCAGAGCACTTAATGCAGAATAATCATTCCATAACTGTGTGGTATGAAAGAGCTCTAATAGCTTAATGTGACCAAGTTGGTAAAATGTAATCACCACCGTATAAGATGTAAGCTGGCAAATATTCATTTTTCTCCTATATTGACACAGCTGTAGGATAAGCAACTGAGCCCAAACAAAGATTACAGTCCTAGCAATACCTTTAGTTCACACATCAAATGTAACTATTGTTTACTAAGCACACAAATGTAGAGTCACATGGTAAACTCTAATGTTAACTGGCTGGGGAAAACCATAGTAATTTCCTTGATTGTCTGTATGGTATTGTAAGCTTCTGCATTAATAACTATGTGACAATATCTGCACCTGTGTAAGCAGTAGTCTAAGCTCAAGACTCAATATACCTTTTCCAAAATGTGAATGTTGTAACACTGGTAGAATATTCATATGCATGTTATACCTCTGTTTCATATGCATATGTATCTATATGTAATGTATTATTTATCACATTTGTATGTGACTTTCATCAAACACTTTCAAAGCAAAAAGAAATCAACGGTAACAGTTCAACAATAAACACAAGAGAAAACAATAAAGACTAGAAAAAGGAATAAAATGTATTGTTTATTTATTACATTCTGCCCTTTTCTTAAATAAATTACTAAATAATGAAATACTATATTTCACACACACACACACACACACACACACACACACACACACACACACACACACATATATATATATATATATATATATGCCCATATATATATGGGCAACTACTTTAGAGGTCTTTCCCTCTTTCCAGAAACTCACCTATTATAGTTGACTCCTCCCATAAATATATATGTGTTGTCATCAAGCCAACTTCAACTTATGATGACCCTATGAATGAGTGACCTGAATGAGTGCAATGACCAGAACTGTATTCCACATGTGGTGTCAAGCACAAGTTAGCTGGTTCAGAAAACAAAATCTCCAAAGACTTAGAAGGTTGATTCAGAAAGTAGAATATATCTTATCACATAGTTGTTAATAGAACTGAAGGCATAGTAGTTACACATTACATGTATAGGAAGTAGGGCTGTGCAAAATGTTGATTCTCCTTTGTAAGTTGGATCTAATTCGTTTGATCGGTGCATACGACACGATATCCAACATGCAGGTATCACCCACATCAAAATTCATGGTCATCAAAAAACCCAAATAGGTGTCACTGCTTGTGGGTTCCTCACACACAGCCTGAACCTCCCTCACCCTGGCCCAGCCCATTTCTGGCTCTTCATCAGAAGTACTCCCTTCACTCTGACTCCCATCCTCCCCAGGGAAGCCCTCAAAAGATTCCTCATCAGTAGGCTCTGTAAGTATTTGCCTTATTATTTCTCCTCTGTACTTTCCTCATGAGTAAGCCTTTTGCTTCCCCTTTGAGGCATAGAATAGCCCCACCCAGTTCCATACTACTGCTAGATGTTGAAGAATCAGCCCCACCCAACTCTCTACTACCAGGAGCAACAAGAGCCTCAGGCTCTACGACAACATTACGCATCTGGTCACAAGCAAACAACAAACAATTCCAGACCGATGAAAGAATATGGCCTATACCTCAGCACCCTTGAAATACAAATATGGTTTAAAGCATGACAAAACTGATCATCCAATGCATACAGAAGGCAAAATTTTAAAAGTCAAACATAAAGTATAGAGGACCATGAGCCTGATGTATGATCACCCCATTAAGATGTATATAGGAACAATATAGTACTAGGAATTCCAATTCCCTTTTTAAAAAAGTTATGCCTTTTAAAAATATTAACCATGGATTGGGTTGACATTTTCATAGACATTTCAACATGATAGGGCCATACCTGGTTTACATGACATTTCACACAAATTTGAGATACAGTGATTTAAGGGTCAATAGAAGAACACTGAGAATGACAATTGAACAGGGTCCTCTCTTGGGTTCATATACTTTGAAAGTACCGTTCTGTTTATAGAGCTCAAACAATTTTTTTGGAAGTTTGTTCAAAAATACTAACAGGCTTTGTTTAAAAGGCTGTGTTAACATTTTTTAAAAACCTTGCAACTAGAGTTATGTGTGAGAGGAGCTGTAAACTGATGCTAAAGGGCAAGACTGGGTGTGTTCTTTCCACAGTACAGAAAACTCACCAAGTGTGATATTTGACCCCAAAATTAGCTTCCTGAGATGCTTAGTCATCACAGTCGAGAAGATAAGCCTGTAAATATAAGAATGCAGTTCTGCTAAAATGGCATTACAGTAAGAACGTGAGGAAAGCTGGGGAAATGACAACTCAGTGACCACTTGGCTAGGATGTTCTGGTATTGGTGGTTTCAGGATCCAGAACTCTGCCGGTATGCAGGCAGGGGTTAACCAAAGAACACCAGATTTGCGTCAAAACTATTTTACTTAAAATACTAACTTAAACACTTTGGCCATTTCAAGGTCTGAGTTCAAACATAAAGATAGCACACAGCTGAAGTCACAAAGCAGTATTGGGAATACTACAAATGCCCATTCAGGATCAAGCATAAACAGTAGTCAAGATTGCAGTCAAAGAGCAGCAAGGGTTCAAAGAGTACAGTTCCAAGGTTCAAGAGTGCAAAGCATAGTAATAGTTCCAAAGGTCAAGCTAGATAATCCAGACTGCAAGGGAACTCAAAAACTATAATCAACTATCAATCCAGAGATTCAAAGTATCAACTCCCAGAAATCCCAGCTATCTTACCAGCTGTTAGTAATTGTGGGAACTGAAGTCCAGAATATCTGGAGGAGCATGGTTTGAGAAATTCTGGCATATAATTAATTTATTATTTATTAGTTGTACCCGGCACGCGTTGCTGTGCCCTATTTAGGAGATGCGAGAAAGTCTGAGTATGTAAGGGTTTGATGTTAGTTATGGTCTTGGTGGGGTCATGGCTGTGTCATTGTGGGTTGTTCTGGTAGGTGGGATGTTGAAGTCCTGTGGAGTTGTCGGTGTGTGGTGTTGCTGGCGTTCTGCATAGCTTGTGGATATACAATGTTTTTTGTCTATCCGTCTGCTGTGTTGATGTAGAGGTTGATGCTTGTCTGGGTGGGGTACTTTGGAAGTGAGTGGAAGTACTTGAAATCCCATCATCCATGGTGTGCCCTCCTCTAAACTGCAGTTGGATGGAGTGTGGGTCATGGGGGCACTGTGTGCCAAGTTGGGTCTTTATCGGTCTTGGTTCTGGGCCACAGTAGTCTGTGGGGAATGAAGGGTTTGAAAGTACTACAAATCCCATAATCCATGGAGGTACATCAAATCCCATCATCCATGGTCCACCCTCCTCCAAAGTGTAGTAGAATTTAGCGTGGGTTATAGGGGCTCTGTGTGCCAAGGTAGGTTACTGTAAATTCAAGCCATATACAATGTCCCATGAGCTGAGGGCTATCAGTTAATGAAGCCTAACTGTCAATTCAGGCCATATACAATGTCCCATGAGCTGAGGGCTAGTCAGGAAAATCAAGTTAATGAAGCCTTACTGTCAATTCAGAGCTTAAACAGCATCCCATTAAGTGAGGCCTAGTCAGGGAAATCAAGTTAATGAAGCCTTACTGTCAATTTTGGGCATGGTTTGTGATTTGTAGGGGTTTAAATTTTCTGTGAGAAGTGAATTGGGTGTTTGTGTTGGTGACTACCTCAGGCCGTTGCCTTATCCTCCTCTGACAGTTTATTATGGGTCGGAATGTTCATGTTGGCTGGCCAATAGAGGCATTATGCAAATACTCCCTCACTGGCAACCAATCATGTTGTCAGAATGTAGAGGCCGGGAGATTCGTTGGCGGCCGTGGAGGATGCTGGGAAATGTAGTTTTTTTGTATTGTTGTTTTGGGGGCCTTCTAGGTTTTGGGGGAAAAGTTTCTTTGCTAAAAACCTACCTTGCCTGAGGCCTATTTATGTTGCCAAGTTTGGTGTCTCTGCCTTGTAAGGTTTCTCTGCCTACGACGGTCGTTCCATGACGGGACCTCCTTTATATAATAGATTTCCAACATTTGTACCCCATCCTTCTCAACCCCCAAAGGGGGACTCAGGGTGGCTTACATTGGCAACAATTCGATGCTAACACAAACAGAATACATACACAATATATCACAACATTACACATTAAATAAAACAATTAAGTTAAAAATCCATTTAAAAACATTATTAGCAACCATGTATTTATTTATTATTTATTTAAATTGTTTATACCCAGATCTTCTTACCTCGAAAGAGGGACTCAGACGGGCCTTATAGCAAAAATTCAATGCAGGTAATACACATTAAAATACATAAATAAAATACATAGATAAAACATTAAAATACAATTAAAACCAAATTGCCAGATAAAATCAACTTCAACTCAATCCAATGTATGTGGTCATTAACTCAATCTCGGTCTTTATTCTGGGAATGCTTCCTTCCAAAACCAGGATTTTACTAGCCTCCTGAAGGACAGGAGGGAGGGGGCAAATCTGATCTCGCTCGGGAGAGAGTTCCATAGTCGAGGGGCCACCACAGAGAAGGCCCTGTCTCTTGTCCCCGCCAAACGCGCTTGCAAAGCTGGCGGGACCTCTCCAGAAGATCTTAGCATCCTTGATGGTTTGTAGGGGAGAACACATTCAGACAGGTAAACTGGGCCAAATCCAATCCAATTCATTGTATATATTGTATTCACTGTGGCACTGGATTGCCTTTGTTAGCTGCTCTGAGTCCCCCCTCAGGGGTTGAGAAGGGTGGGGTAAAAACGCTGCAAATAAATAAATAAATAAACTCAGTGTCCAAGGACTTTGTCAGAGCCTGTCCATTATCAGTTCACGTAAATGTTGCAATCGCTATAAAGCCTGCTCCCCAAATGCCTGGTCCCAGAACCATGATTTAAGCTTCTTCCTGAAGGAAAGGAGGGATGGAGCTGACCTAATCTCACTGGGGAGGGTGTTCCACAGGAGGGGGCCACCACCAAAAAGGTCCTGTCACACATCCCCTGCCAAATGCATTTGCAAAGAAGGTGGGACCAAGAGCAGGGCCTCCCTGGACATCTTAAAGTCCAGGGAGGGATGTAGAGGGAGATGTAGAGGGAGATATGTTTGGACAAGTAAGCTGGGCCAGAACTGTATAGAACTTTATAGGTCAAAACCAGCACTAAAAAAGTACAGTGGGTTCTCAGTATCCACTGGGATTTGGTCCCAGAAACCCCCTTCCTCTGGAAGGACCTTGAGGATGTGTTGAATGGTGGGAGCTTACATCAGGACTTGCCTTCACATGAGTGTAGTGCTTAATGTGTAGCAAAGTCAACATTGGCTTTTTGGATTTCTTTTCCAAACATTTTTGAGATGTGGCTGGTTGAGTCTATGGATACAGAATCCATGGATCTAGAGATCCAATTGTATTTTATTTGATTCCCCTCCAGTTGTGTTGCTCCTTCTATAGCGTTCCCCTATGACGCACTTTCCCTCCATCCTAAACTAAAAGTCTGTCCCCACTATTTCATTTTCTTGCCCCCCCCCTTCATTTGCTCTCTCCTATTCCTATCTCACCCAGGGTTTTATCATTTTATCTTATTTATTATTTATTTATTTATTTATTAAGTTCGACTTGGTATACCGCTCTCTCTGGAGCCCAGAGCGGTTCACAAGAATAGCAGAATAAAAACATAAAACATATAAAATACAATAAAATACATTAAAATACATTAAAAAAACTTCAATCCCCGACTAACACAATTGGCAAGCGAGCAGCAAGACAGCGGGTGTGATAGACGGCGATCGGCTATGGGCCAAACGCCTTCCTAAACAACCACGTTTTTACTGCTCTGCGGAATGGCAGAGGGGCCCGAGTGGCCCGTATCTCATCTGGAAGGCTGTTCCACAGAGTTGGTGCCACTACGGTGAACGCCGTCCGGCGGGTAGTGTCCAGTCCATTTGGCCTATTCGGTTTTTATGGTGTGAATTTCCTGTAATTGTATTTTTAATTATTATTATTTCTGATGTATTTTGTTTTGTATTTTGTATTTTATTGTGTTGTATTATATTTTAGAAGGGTTTGGCCTCATGTTAGCTGCCCTGAGTCCTCTTTGGGGAGATGGTGGCGGGGTATAAATAATAATAATAATAATAATTATTATTATTCTAGAGATCAGAAGAACCCAGTACCCCTTCGAAACTCAGTGTTAATTGTTAAGAGTAATGTACTTCTTGGTGGATCTGTAATAGTCTTCCAATACAAATATATACCAGGAAAAGTCATGTTTACCCCCTGTTTCTATTCCTTTATTCTCTTCTTCTGATAAATCATGAGTTGCAAACATTTTTGTTCCATAGAAATCTACTCACAGCCAGCCTTTCCTGTAAAAGCATCACTCCTGACAAGGCTGTGACTGTTCCACTGGCCCCAGAATTGAAAGGGAAGCCAGGGGAGGAAGATAAAGCCTACTCATTCAGCTATTGCTTTCTTGATAACTGCTGTGTGGTTATTAACACTGCAGCTTATCACTAAAAATAACCTGTTATGTTGCAAACCAAGGAAGCTGGAAGTCAGCTTTCAAAAGAAATACTTCGTGATGTGTCAGAAGTATCAAAAGGTCAATGGGGCCAAAATAAGAAAAATGCAACACTCAAAAGAGAGCCAAAAAGATGACAATTTGTATAAAATTGTAGAATTGAAAACACTTAATTATACAGTAAAATCCTGTAATTTTTTGTAGCGGGGGTTATGTTATAAGATACATACACATACTCTGTGGATAATAGTGAACTCTACATTTTGACAATACTTGTTATACTAAAGAATGAAAGTGGGGCCCTTGAGAGACCCATAAGTCAGTGTTTCCCAACCAGTGTGCTGCGGCACACTAGTGTGCCGTGAGCGATCACCTGGTGTGCCGCGGGAAAACCTCTCTTCCCCCCTTTCTTCCCCCTCCTGCCAAACTCCTGCTGCTGCTGCTTGTGGGGGGAGGAGGGGCCGGGCGGCGGCAGCGAAGAAGGGGCTGGGGCGCCGCCTCCTTTGGCCGTTTTTGTGTTTATGTGTACCAACTATTACTACATTTGGCATTGGCTGGACGTGATAGCCTTTCTAGTGACTGTGTAACAACTCTCCTGTTCACCAGTTATACATGAGGGACTCGTCTAATGCCCACCTGGAATGATACAGGAGCATATATATTGAAGGTGGAAGCCTCATTATTGTTCCAATAGGTGTATTGATGCATAAGAACAGTACTAGTGGACTGCTTTGAAGCTATATGGACACATTTTTTCTAAACACACACACACACACACACACACACAGAGAGAGAGAGAGAGAGAGAGAGAGAGAGAGAGACTGACAGCTGTTGAGCAAGGCCTTTGTGTGTGTCTTTCTGCCATTCCTGTCAGGATATCTATGTTGTGTTCATTGAAACAGGCCCAGGTTTCACACTGAGTGTATTAATACATTTAAAAACATATTAACTATATGTATTACTGTGTTAGAGTGTCCCTTTGTGTCGTTTTGGTTGGTGGTGTGCCCCAGGATTTTGTAAATGTAAAAAGTGTGCCGCGGCTCAAAAAAGGTTGGGAAACACTGCCATAAGTTATGGGGGGGGATGTTTTGACACACAGGTAGGCGAAACTGTGCATATCAAATTTGTGGATGCATGGCCTTGAAGCCAAATTTGGACTAGGCATATTTTTCAAACAGAGCTCCTCTTCAAAATAGAGGCCTGTCCTTTGCCAGTCCTTCTAAGAGAAGGGTTTTTTTTTAAAAAGCTAGACTATTCCATCATTTATGTGTTTCTGTTATCAGTTTAATTGAAATAATTTAGTTTCCCCATTTCCTTGAGCAGTGGAAGTTTAGAGACTACACAAACATAATTGGCGCAACATAGAAAGGATAATCACTGTAGTATTTTTTGTCATATTTAGATTATCTATATTTTAAAAATGGATGATAGAAAAAAGTGACACACACCTTCTAACAGATGTTTGATACCTTATCTTAAGATTCTTCATCAGAACTTGTTCACCATTTAAGTGCAATTAAAATTTCACATTTACAGACCCGTGATCAGTAGGCATGAGAAAAAAGTTATGAAAATCAAAAGAAATCGTAAGTGATTCGTATGTAATGTGACTTTCTAGTTTATACGCATCACAGCAGCTAACCAGGAAGTAGACTTTCTTTTACGGTCCTTGAGGCCAACAATTTGCGTTATGATCGTAATAAATTCTTAATTATTGTACTACGTACTCACTTCTCCCTGTCTTCTCCCCCTCATTTCCTTCCCGCATTCATTCAGCTTCTTCTTTTTCCCGCATTCTATGGGGAACTGGAAGTGACGCTGCTGCTAGGCATTCTGGAAAGTGTAGTCCTCCATGCTTCTCCCCCCCCTTCTCTTCCCAGTTGCTCTGTCTTGCCCCATCGCAGGGCCAACTTCACACACACACACACACACACACGCTTCTCTCCTCTCTCTCCCTGCGCTCTCTCAGATGCTTCTCTGCCCCTCCTCTTTCCTGCTGGCTTCTCCCCCCTCCCTTCCCCGTTGCTCTGTCTTGCCCCATCACACGGGCCAACTTCAGCCCTCCAGGTGTTTTGGACTTCAACTCCCACCATTCCTCACAGCCTCAGGCCTCTTCCTTTTCCTCTCAGCCTGGGCAAACGTGGGCCCTCGCTCCCTCAGGATCGGGTGAGAGAGAGGCAGCGAGGAGCGAGGGAGGGCTCCTCCTTTTTGCTGCTTCCAAGAATAGAATACCCCCTCCCTCCTCCCCTCCCTCCTTCCTATTTGGAGAGTCCCATCTAGAATTCAGTGTGATTTATTCCAAGTTTGTTTACAACTCCCAGAAATCCCAGCCAATTTACCAGCTGTTAGGATTTCTGGGAGTTGTAGGCCAAAACCATCTGGAATGTGCATGCTCCGGCATACGAACTACTAACAAATTTCGTTAGTAACTAAGTTACATTTTAGAAATTTTTGGAATTTTTTTGTAAGTCTTTCTTTACTAATCAAAAAAAATCCCCCATTAGATTTCCGATTTCCTATTTTTGGGTTCTAAACCATGCTTAGTGATCAGCCCTAACCATCACTGTGAGCTGGGGAAAGAGTCACCTCCTCAAAGCCAACTGCTTTGACATTGCAGGTATGATCTCTGTTCTCCTAAGCCTCCTGTCAAGAGGACATCTGGAGCCAAAGTTCTTAATACGAGACACAGAGTTGACAAAGCTTGGCCAGTATTCATTAAAAAATACCAAGTATGGCAGTTATCTGATAGGCCGTATGGTTTCCTATGCATAAAAGCGATGTTATGTATTTGCCTTTGAATAACTACTGCCTTGAAGAACAGTAGTTATGTAATATTTCACTTAATTCCAAGACTAATTTTCTATTGATGAGATACATTCACATAACCTGGGGTTATATAAGTATGTTATTTTTGTGACATTGCAGAAAGAGATATTCAATATCTCCTTGTGCAATGTATCTCCCATATCCATGCACCCTTGTACCAGAAGGGGGCTTCAAATAGCCAGGACACATTTTTCCAGCTGTTTATTTCTATCTTAATTCCTAAACAGAAAAATATTATGTATGTGAGTGTATGTGAGTATTTAAATGATAATCAGCAACTGTGATCAGAACTTAATGCACTAGTGACTCCACTGAAGTGTCTTTTCTTTCAAGTCTGTGAAATATCTATTTGTCTATATGACAATTTGACGTTGAAAAAAAATTGCCCAGATTAAAGTTCTAGCATTTGTCAAGGATGTATTGAGTCACCGCCTACCTTACTTTAGTAGGTTCATATTTCTTGCCTTAAAAAACCTTAGGAAACACATATGGGCATCTGAAGTTGACATTTGATTTGACAGCACACACATGAATGCACATATTGCATGTGTGAGATTTGTTTTGATTTCACACCTTTTTGTACACACTACTGTGATTAAGACCTACCTTATCTGTGCATGAGATCAAAGCTAAGATAATCATACTCTGAAATTGTTGGAAATAGCAACCTTCTTCAAGCCTCCACCAGCAATTTGTTTGTATATGATCCTGTTTGCTTACTGTATTGAGTATGTATGTTTTGATATGCAGCTTTCCCTTTACTCTATGTTTCTTGAGAGTGTGTGAAGGGCTGCGGACCACATGATCAGATCTGGGACTGCTGAGATCTGAGACTCCATTTTAGAACACAAGAAAATGCTTTAGCCATTAGACTGCTTGGAGCTCAGACTGATTAGATCACAGACTCCATCAGACGCCATGTAGACTTAAGTGTTAAGAGCAAACCCATGTTGCTCTTGATTATAAGAAAGATGCCCTGTGTTATCTGCACAGAGAAACTACTTCAAACCTATCTGTAACTGGATTGACAAGTAATGTACCTGTATGCTGAATGCATGAAGGTTGTGAGTAAACCAGATATGTTACTTTTAACAAAGTCTATTTTTGTCTCTTGAGAGTATGATATAGAAAGACGATGTTTTAATGGGAGATTAGACATTTTTGAGCATTGAAAATAAACACTTCTGAAGAACGGCTGTTTTTTGTGTATTGGTGTAATGTCTGTTCCTAACAGATGAGAGACAACAAAGTTATCAGTGTAAATTACCTTGCATAATTACATGTGGATTCATACCACTGAAAAGAAAATTTTGCTCAAATGAGTTTTTGGCTCTTCTCTGGAGGATCATACTTCTAGAAAAGGTTATGATTTTCAAATGGTTGTGAATTCCATTTTTCTCCAAGAAGTTACAGAGATTCTGGTTTTTGAAAAGGTTAAGATCTCTAAAAAGGTCATGCCTTTCCAAAAGAAGAAATTATTTCCAAGTTAATGAGTTCATTGTTTATCTGCAGTCTTGAAATTATCGCCTGCCTCCAAGGTCATGCTAACAGATGCATACCAGCATAAAAGAGCTTTTTCATTTTCTCTGTTTCCCAAACTTACTTTGCATAGGGGGCTACAAGCAGATGCTTGGTTGGAAGTCATCCATCTCCTGATTCTGCTGATGGAAGCAGTTCTGCTAACACAGTGGTTCCCAACGTTTGGGCCTCCAGGTGTTTTGGACTTCAACTCCCAAAAATGATAACCAGCTTACCAGCTGTTAGGAACTGTGGGAGCTGAATTCCAAATCACCTGGAGGCCCAAAGGTTGGGAACCACTGTGTTAACAAAACCACTACATTGGATCCTTGCAAAAATAAATGTGATTACACAAATTTGAGCAAATGTATGCTTTTGAAAAGTAAATTGAGGAAATTTAAGGAGAAAACAGATAAATCTTTATTTCTCTATCATTCCAAATTCCACGCTAAACTACTTCTCATGAATTAATTATAAATACTGTAGACTCAAACTCTGCTCCTCCAGATGTTTTGGGCCCCTGCCCCCACAATTCCTAACAGCTGACTGGGATTTCTGGGAGCTAAAGTCAAAAATACCTAGAGGAGCAGAATTTGAGAAACACCCCCTCCCAGCTATGGCATTATAAGCTTTTCTTAAAACTTCTTCCCATAACATATCGAAAAGAAAGAAAATAATGCTTGGTCTTTAAAAAGTACTCAACATTAATTGCAAAGTGCTACCTGAGAGATTCATACATCCATACTAACATACACCTACACACACTGTTTCAAGCTTCATTAAAGGCAATAAAATCTTGGCAGTTCAGAAAGTGTAAAACAAATGTATATCAAGCTGCCCCAAATAACATTAAAAAACCAAAAACACACACATATAGGACAATATTTTTACAGATGTGAATTATCTCTAGTTCCTTCGGTGAAAGACTCTTATTTGAGCCACTTTTCTTTCTAGTTCAGCGTCCAGGATTTCTCCCCAAGTATCTGCATCCATAGGATACATGCTTTTTTCAGGCAAACCACTGCAGGAATGAATATTGCTGTATTTCCCAGTCAGCCAATCATACTTTACTTTGCTTTTCCAATAGTTTCTTAGCAGTGTGACCTAGTCATTGTAAATGGGGAAGAAAGAGAAGAGGGGAGACATGAGAGCAAGAAGAATATTAACATGGTAAGTCAGAATTATCTCATTAAAACTGTCACAATGCTTTGGTTATTTCAAAAGGGGCATTTAAAATAATGTATTATTTTAAACACTGACTCTGCCCCCCCCCCCAATTCATAAGCTACTTGCATCAAAGTTATGCAATACAAACCTTTCTTATGTTACATGATTAAAAATACTGTGGTTGGGAAATAAAATTAATATTATTTTTAATTAAGCTATATATTTACATTGCACATTGTGCACGTGAAAACTGGTTTACCTGGTCCAGAAAAAAAAAGTATTAGGCCTAAATGCAGTTGCTGGTTTCAGATAAAGAGAGCCATTAAAACAAATGCAAAATATTGTGTCAACTCTTATGTAAATTCCACTAATTCAACTGTTTTACTTCAACTGAATGTAGACATTAGATTTAGTCCTTAGAGCTTGGTGAGTATTTGGTGGGCAGAGTGTGCAAGACATTTTTATTCCAGCAGGCTTTCGGGGTCTGATTTGGTTAACCAGCTGTAAATAGTTTTATAGTTTTGAGCTAAGAGTTTAATTTTTTTCGGTTGTTTTAAAGTGTGTTTTTATACTCTCTGTAGGCCATTCAGAGCCCTTGGAGAAGGACGGCATACAAAACTGAATAAATAAATAAATAAAATATGGCCCTCCAAATGGTGTTGCACTCCTTTCATTCCTCACCACTCCAGTGGTTCTCAACCTGTGGATCCCATAGTGTTTTGGACTTCAACTCCCAGAAATCCTAACCGCTGGTAAACTGGCTGAGATTTCTGGGAGTTGTAGGCCAAAACACCTGGGGACCCACAGGTTGAGAACCACTGGAATACATGATGGCAACTGCAGTTCAATAACATCTGGGAGGATATTTTGTTTACTCCTTCCTTTAGCTTTCAGAATGGATTCCTAGAAACTCAATGCATTACTGCCCACTACTGGATGATGGAAAACCAAAGCTCTAGGCCAGGCTTCTCAGCCTTTGATCCTTCTACCGTTTTCAACTTCAACTCCCAAGTTTTTGCAGCTAGAATTGGTTTTCTGTTACTATATGGCTCCCCTATTTGGATTTCTGCATAAACTTCAACTCCCAGAAGCCTCCACCAGCATGGGCAAAGATGGTGGATTCTTGGAGCCAAATTCCATAATATCTGAAGGACCAAAGATTGATAAGCAAGCACTTCTCTCATGTGTGAGGCCTCATCTACACTGAACATTTAATGCAGGTCAAAGCTAGCTGTAAACTGCAGTGGTCGCACAAAAGCAAATGAAAGCTATCCCTTAATGTGCATCAGTGCTCTGTGTCATCACCATCTAGGCCTCAAACTGGTTCCAGGATTTCCTATGTCACCACCTGCACAGTGAAACTAAATTCTTTAGTATCAGGCTAAAACTGCATTGAATTGTTACATGGAGTCAAGTTTCCATTTTTTTAAAAGTGGCTACAACAACAGTTAGAACAGTTGCAACCATGTGGTTACATAGCTGAAACTGTTTCTTTCTAAGAGACAGCTTGATCCTATCATTTCTTGTAAGTCATGCCGAATACAGTTGGATAGTTCAATTCTGTTTACTGTTCTCAGAAGCTGCAACACTGAGCCAAATCAAGCAAAAAGCAGCAGCTATGGCTTACACCCTGGATCTCACGAGAGAATGCAGAGGACTGGGGCTGACTTCAATGCTTTCCAGCACTTGGACAAAGAAAGAAATATGTGGGTTGCTGTATGTTTTTCAGGCTATATGGCAGTGTTCCAGAAGCATTCCAATTTTCATGTGTCTTGGAACAGTTTCTCCCCATAGAGATGTTCAATGTGTTGTTGAAGGCTTTCATGGCCAGAATCACAGGCTTGCAAATATGTTCTGGAGTGATTGATATTGCCCCTAAGCTTAGTTTAGGCCAGAGATAGGAAACCATTGCTCTTCTAAATATTTTGACATATGGCTGATGGAAAGGGATTTTCGGAGTTGTAATTTAAAGGCTACAGATGGCCAACACTTCTTCAGGTAAGATGTTTACATCTAACCAGGGGCGGTCTGTCCATGTAAGCAACCTATGCGGCTGCCTGTAGCAGTCCATGTAAGCAAACCTCCCTGCTGCCTGTAGCAGCTTCTGAGCATGTGCGGAGATTTTCGCGCATGCCCAGAACCTCCGGAGCGCTCTTTCCTTGCCCTGTGCAATGCCCCATGGGAGGGGCTGGCAGGGGAACCAGGAAGCGTGAGGAGGGGCCTTCGAAGGCCTCTCCTAGCACTTCCTGGTGCCCCCTGCCAGCCCCACCCACGGGGCATTGCAGAGGGTGGAAGAGCGCTCTCCCTTGCCCTGTGCAACGCCCTGTGGGAGGGGCCGGCAGCGGGCACCAGGAAGCGCTAGGAGAGGCCTCTGAGAGGCCCCTCCTAGTGCTCCTGGCTTGCCAGCCCCTCCCACGGGGCGTTGCATAGGGCAAGGGAGAGCGTTCTCCCACCCTCTGCAATGCCTCGTAGGTGGGGCTGGCAGGGGGAACCAGGAAGCGCGAGGAGAAGCCTTCGAAGGCCTTCGAATTGCACAGGGCAAGGAGCGGCGGCGTGTGGGAGGAATGGAAGGAGCGCGCGCAAGGTACCAAGAAAAATGCCCCCCGCAAAAATAGTGTTGGGGGGGCCGGGGGGCCAAAAATGTGTTTTTGGGGGGGGGGGCAAAATAATTTTCGCCTACCATGCGAAATTACCTTAGACCACCCCTGCATCTAACATATGATGATAAGATCTAGAATATCACTTAGAAAAGAATGCTGATTACTAAAACTCAAGATGGAGTTATCAAAAACAAGTCATGCCAGACTAATCTCATCTCTCTCTCTCTCTCTCTCTCTCTCTCTCTCTCTCTCTCCCTCTCTCTCCCTCCCTCCCTCCCTCCCTCCCTCCCTCTCTCTCTTGATAGCGTTACAGGCTTGGTAGATGCAGGGAACACTGTGAACGCAGCATATCCTGATTTCAGTAAAGCTTTTGATGAAGTCTCCCATGATCTTCTTGCAAACAAACTCAATCAAATTTGAGCTAGTCAATGCTACTACTAAGTATATCTGTAATTGGTTAAGCGACTGAATCCAAAGGGTGCTCACCAATGGTTCCATTTCATCCTGGAATGAAGTGGCTAGTGGAGTGCCACAGGGTTTGGTCTTGACCCCACCTACTGTACAATGTCTTAATTAATGACTTGGATGAAGGTATAGAGGGTGTACTTATCAAGTGTGCAGATGATACCAAACTAGAAGGGATAGCTAATACTCCAGAGCAGGAGTGCTCACACTTTTTCAGCATGCGAGCTACTCTTAAAGCAACCAAGTCCAAAAGATCTACCTGCCCCCGCTGCCGCATGCTCCCATGCGCTCTTGCCACTGCGTGTGCTCCTGCTGCTGTTTTCTGCCCATGCAGCGCTTCTTCTGCCTGCGGGGCATTGCAGGAAGGAGAAAGCACGAGGCGGGGCATCCAGAGGGAGCGCTCCGCCCTGCCTGTCTTGCCGGCAACGGAGGCTGCACAGCAGCTTCTGGACGAGAGAGTGACAGGGCGCTCCCTCCAGAGGCCCCGCTTCATGCTTCCTTCTTCCTGCAATGCCCCGCAGGCGAAAGAAGTACCGTGAGAGCGGAAGCCAGCAGCAGGAGCGCGCGTGTGCACAGGGTGTGCGCGCACATGGCAGGAGTGCCCCATCCGGCTGGTGAGGCCCGAAGATCACCTGGAAGAGGGCCGAAGATCTACTAGTAGCTCCCGAGCTATCTAATGAGCACCCCTGCTCCAGAGAATAGGATCAGAATTAAAATGACCTTAACAGATTATAGAACTGGGTCAAAACTAACAAAATGAATTTCAACAAAATGAAGTGTAGGATACTTCACAGGCAGAAAAAATGAAATGCAGAGATACAGGATGGGTGATGCCTGGCTAGACAACTGTACATGTTGTCTTCATAGACAACAAGTTGAACATGAGCCAACAGTGTGATGCAGCAGCTAAAAAAGCCAATAGGATTTTGGGCTGCATCTAAAAGTGTATAGTGTCTACTAGGCATGAGAAAAAAGTTATGAAAATTAAATGATTCGGAAGGGATTCGTAAAAAATGCTACTTTTGAATATTTCCGCATCTGGAACGCCAACCAGGAAGTGGACTTTCTTTATAGAACTCGGGGCCAGGATTTTCTTAAGTATCGTAATAAGGTCGTAAGGGGGCACCCTCCTTCTCTCTCACCACCCTCCCGCCTCCCTTGCCAATAAGTATTGGCAAGGCAAGCCCTAAACTCGCTCCTTCTTTCGGCTGGAAGCCTGGAAATATGTAAACAGAGAGGTTTACTCAGAAGTAAATCTGCAAAGGAAGTAAACAGAGAGGTTTACTCATGAGTAAATCCGCAAGGAGGGCGCTTTGGATGAAGTGCCGTCCGTTGTGGATTTACTCTTGAGTAAACCTCTCTGTTTACATTTTTCCAGGCTTCCAGCCAAACGGGGCTCCTGCCTCTCCTGCATGCCAGGATAGAAAGCATCATAGAGTATTGGTGTAGTTGCACACAACACATGAGAAACCAACCTAATGTATAATAGAATGAATGCTAACTTATAGAGTAAGTGCCTAATATTATAAGTAATCCAACTGGTCATATACCTACATTCCATGCACATGCAATAATACAGCAGTAATAACAATGGGTATAAGAAGGGTAGGGGTTAACAACATAAAATTCAAACCGAGTATTCTGACTCTGGTCCCTCCTCAAGCGGTGCAAACTGCAAACGGCTCTTCTCTATGAGCCCGGGAGGCAGCCTCTCCCGGGAAAAGCCCGGGCACAGCGTTTGCTGCCTGCGTGCACATACATATTCTTTGGGGGAGGATTTGCTGCAGAATCCCGGGCTCATAGAGAAGAGCCCGTTTGCACCGCTTGAGGAGGGACCAGAGTCAGAATACTTCGGTTTGAATTTTATGTTGTTAACCCCTACCTCTTCTTATACCCATTGTTATTACTGCTGTATTATTGCATGTGCATGGAATGTAGGTATATGACCAGTTGGATTACTTATAATATTTAGGCACTTACTCTATAAGTTAGCATTCATTCTATTATACATTAGGTTGGTTTCTCACAGGATCTAAAGCGTGCCAAGCCTTGATGCACTTTAGATCCTGGCAGGGGAGGAGGAGTGGACGGGCCCTCCCTGCCTCTTCTGCCTGCCAGGATCTAAAGCCTTGAAGAGGTTTCATGACGGGCCAACTTCAGCCCTCCAGGTGTTTTGGACTTCAACTCCCACCATTCCTCACAGCCTCAGGCCTCTTCCTCTCAGCCTGGGCAAACTTGGGCCCTCGCTCCCTCAGGATCGGGGTGAGAGAGAGGCAGCGAGGAGCGAGGGGGGGCCTCCTCCTCCTTTTTTTGCTGCTTCCAAGAATAGAATACCCCCCTCCCTCCTTCCCTCCCTCCTTCCTATTTGGAGAGTCCCATCTAGAATTCAGTGTGATTTATTCAAGTTTTGGCCTACAACTCCCAGAAATCCCAGCCAATTTACCAGCTGTTAGGATTTCTGGGAGTTGTAGGCCAAAACCATCTGGAATGCGCATGCGCTGGCATACAAACTACTAACGAATTTCGTTAGTAATTACGTTACATTTTAGAAATTTTTGGAAAATTTTTTGTAAGTCTTTCTATTACTAATTAAAAAATCCCCCCCCCCCATAGATTTTTGATTCCCTATTTTTGGGTTCTAAACCATGCCTAGTGTCTACTAGATCAAGGGAAGTCATGGCGCCTCTCTATTCTGCTTTGGTTAGACCTCACCTGGAATATTGCGTCCAATTCTGGGCATTACAGTTTGAAAGAGATATTGACAAGCTGGAACTCATCCAGAGGAGGGCAATTAAATCTCAAAGGTCTGGAGACCACGCCTTATGAGGAGAGCTTAAAGAGCTGGATATGTTTGTTTAGCCTGCAGAAGTGAAGGTCGAGAGGAGACATAATAGCCATTTTTTAATATCTGAAAGGATGTAATAAGGAAGAGGGAAAATAGGACTAGGAGGAATGGGTTCAAATTATAGAAAAGGAGATTCCACCTGAACATTAGGAAGAATGTCCTGATTGTAAGAACTGTTCAGCAGGGGAACTCTGCCTCAGAGTGTGGTGGAAGCTCCTTCCTTGAAACTTTTAAACATATGTCAGGGGTGCTTTAATTGTGCTTTTTCTGCATGGCAGGGGATTGGACTAGATGGTCTATGTGATCTCTTCCAACTCTATTATGCTATGATTCTATTATCACTTTTAGAAGTCTTGAACAGATATTGTTCTTTCTCCTGTGCCACTTCTAAAAAGCTAAAATGCAGTTCTCTGTGTGATAAAGTTTCTTGTGAAATAGAAATATATATATTGAAATCAGTGGAGATACGTCTGTAGCAGGTTTTAGCTCAAACTAAAGGACCTATCCAAGGTGCTGATCAGGCAAAATAAGTTCAGCACCTTGGGTAGTTTCTCCAGAGGTCAGACAAGAACTAGAGAAGATTCTATGTTCCACTGACATCAGACCACTTGCGGCAACTGCTTTAGATCACTGGCAAGGGGGGCTACCAATCTGGGTACTACTGTGCACTGGACTCAAAACGATGGTGCGAGAGGCCACCTCACTTCACATACCTTCCATGAATACCCGTTTCCTCTGTCACCGTCAATCTCTCTCAGACAGACAGTCCTGACATTTAAGCAGTGATGTTTCCATAAATTGTCATAGTTATCAATGATCTGGTTCCAGCTCCTACATGTCATTGAAGCACTGCATAAACTCTGGATGTCAAGTTCACTAAAAATCTTTAAGTTGACTTCGAGTGGGAATAGCTGGAGAAAATTAATTTGGCTTGTTTCCTTTTGCTGCTCAGATAATTTAATTGATATGTTTTTACAAGGAGTATCAGAAGTAGTCTGTGCATTTCTTTTGGAAGAGGTCTGCTTCATAGTTTAGATCTTGATCAAGTAGGAGTCACCTTTTATGAAAAAAAATAACATTGTCAAGAAAAATGCGTAAACAGACATAAATTTAGAAACTCATCTATCTCTTGTTTATGTTTTTGGTATAAAAATATCCATGTATAGTGGTGTCAATG
Source organism: Anolis apletophallus (assembly GCA_030556195.1). NCBI lineage: Eukaryota > Metazoa > Chordata > Lepidosauria > Squamata > Anolidae > Anolis > Anolis apletophallus. The sequence continues at coordinate 48,486,168 of JARBWK010000003.1, read as the reverse complement.
CTGCTGAGTTGTTCTCTGTTCTTGCTTGAAGTTTCCAGCTCTCAGTGACACATACCTTTAACCCCCTTGGAAATGTCTATGCACTTCTATGGTATCATTTGAGCATAACTGCCTTTCAGCCGTGCTGATGAAATAACTCTAGAAATGAAATAATAGGTAAATAAGTAATAGCAACTACCCAAAGGGAAAATACCTTTGAACTGAGATGTCCGTATATCTGTATAATTTATTTATTTATTTATTTATTTACTTGGCTTTTATGCCGCCACTCCCAAATAGGCTCGGGGAGGCTTACAGCCAGAAAGCAAGACAATATACATAAACATATACACTCTAAAATACAATACAAAATACAAGATAAAAATACACAATAAAACATTATTAAAAGCACGGTTAAAATAATTAGTATCAGAAGTATAATGATAAAGTGTACCTGTCATAAGGAAGAATTAAGACTGCTATTAATATTATTTATTAGCTTCATTATTTAAAATCTCAACAAGTAGGGGCTAGAGCTCTGCAGAAATCCATTTTTCAAAATGGGATCTGGCTCTGGCTGTTTTGGCCATCCACAATGGCATGGGCACTGCCACAAAAAAATTTTCCAGCTGCAACAGACCATGTAGCTGCTGAAAATGGCTGCCTTCAGTTTCTTTTGGCTGCACATGGAGTGCAGAGAGGGAAAAAGCTACACCCTGTGAGGTTTTGAGCCCTGCTGCCTGTCTGAGCCAATCAGAATAAGAAAGTTACTCACATGCTCCGTGTTCTATCTATCTCAGTGCTTTAACTGCTCTCAGGATCTTGCTTTTGGACTCAATTCCAATCTTTTCCTTTGGCAGTTTTATTTATGTGATGTGAAAAGGGTATTTGGAGGGGGTTTGTTGAAATATTGGGGTGGTTTATTCATTTATTCATTATTTCGGTTTCTATACTACTCCTCCCTGTAGGCTCGGGGCGGTTCACAAAATCTAAAAGCATATACATTAAAAAGCAATACATATAAAAACCAAGTTTCTACAAGTTTTAAGAGGGGCCGCTAAGGTTGAATGCTTGCCGGAAAAGGGTAGTCTTACAAGCCCTCCGGAAAGGGGCCGGTTCTCTAATTGATCAAACTTCATCTGGTAAAGCATTTCATAAAGTGTTTACTGAAGGAAAGGGATAGGTTTGACTCCCTTGAGTCCCCACGGGGAGAGTTTAATTCTTCCTCAGGTCTAGTTGAATGATAGTAGGGGGAAAGGCCCCCCAAAAGTGGTTTCTTAAGCCTAATGCTTTAACCCAGATCTAACTAAAAGGACGCCAGAAACAGTGGTTTCTTAAGACCGATGCCCTAAAAAATAGCCTCGTAAGTTTCCCATTGCCTTCCTGGATCTTTCATCTGCTGAACAAAAAAATAGCTCCCCCGGCTGAATTTGAAAGGCTCCTGAAAAATTGATTGGGGTGGGGGGTGGGTTGGCATCGAAACTCGGGCAATGAAAACACTGTTTTGTGTGTTACTATTGTAAAACTGTCTGAGTGACATATCTAAGAGCAATGAGCAATAATGAGCATCAGTCAAGGCAACACTAGAGGGTCATGGTCAGAACCTGGAGGAATATGGCAAGTCGGGACCCAGTTGGGACCGAACTGGATGATTCACATAATCTATTTGGCATGTTTTTAAAAACCAATTGTCATTGCATGCAGCCATTTCTCCTCAACAGTAAGCCATCTGAATGGCCTCAGAGCAAAATAAAAGGGTATGTTTTAATGTTTTGTAACCTGGAAATAAGAAACGAGCTGGGGGGCCATGACTGTCCAGATCTTGCTGGATTCTCATCATCATTCACCACGTTGACTGGGCTGGTGGGTGTTAGAGTCTAGCACAGGCATCCTCCAGCTGTGTGGGCCTCCAACTCTCAGAAGCCCTAGGGCAGGCCTGGGCAAACTTCAGCCCTCCAGGTGTTTTGGATTTCAGCTCCCACAATTCCTAACAGCCGATAGGCTTGTTCAATTGTAAGGAATTCTGGGAGTTGGAGGCCAAAACAGCTGGAGTGGGGCAGTTTGAAAATGCATGTGCTAGCAACATCTGGAGAGCCATAGGTTCTCAATCTTGTCCACAATCTAGCTGCAGCTAATAGGGGATGCCCTTTCATTTACCTTTGGTTGAACGTTTTAGTCGTAAGACCAGTACAGCTTTCCTCTCAGGCTTTAAATTCCAAACCACTGGTTCCCAACCTTTGGGTCTCCAGATGTTTTGGACTCCAGCTCCCACAACTCCTAACTGCTGGTAAGACGGCTGGGATTTCTGGGAGTTGGAATCCAAAACAATTGGAGGAACAAAGGATTGGAACCACTGTTCTAAACCAAACCAATCATGCAAAATGATTAATCATTTTTCTTTGTTAGGCAGAAAATAAATGAAATGCAGAGATACAGGAAAAGCAGAGAAATGCATATGAACGGCATCTAGGGACCTTTCCATACAGGATATAGATCCCAGGATATGACCCCAATTTTCTGTTTATCCCATTTTATCTGGCTGTGCAGACACATATAATTCAGTTTAAGGCAGAAAACCTGGGATGAGATTCTGAGATTCTGGGATAGAGGGCTTGTCTGGAAGAGCCCTCAGAGTCTTGGTAGCCTATATCAATGTTTCCCAACCAGTGTGCCGTGGCACACTAGTGTGCCGTGAGCGATCATCAGGGACCTTAAAGTGGTGAGCCTCCTTTCAACATTGTGATTCTGGATAGAAAACAAACAACAACATAACATAACATTGTTTGAGACCACAGTGCTCTCTGGGTGTAGGTGAACCACAACTTCCAAACTCAAGGTCAATTCCCAAGCAAACCCTTTCAGTACTTTCTGTTGGTAATGAGAGTTCAATATGCCAAGTTTGGTTCAATTCCATTGTTGCAAGAGTTCAGGATGCTCTTTGATTGTGTGTTAACTATAAATCCCAGAAACTGTAACTCCCAAATGTCAAGGTCTATTTTCCCCAAACTCCATCTGTGTTCACATTTGGGCATATTGAGTATTCATGCCAAGTTTGGTCCTGATCCAACATTGTTTCAGTCCACGGTGCTCTCTGGATATAGGTGAACTACGACTCCAAAACCCAAGGTCAGTGCCCACCAAACTCTTATAGTATTTTCTCTTGGTTATGCGAGTTCTGTGTGGGAAGTTTGTGTCTTTCTGCCATTCCTGCCAGGATATCTATGTTGTGTTCATCGAAACTGTTGACCCACGCTCATCACATAGGCCAGTGTTTTGCAACCTTTTTTGAGCCGCGGCACATTTTTTACATTTGCTAAATCATGGGGCACACCACCAACCAAAACGATACAAAACGACACTCTAACACAGTAATGCATATAGTTAATATGATTTTAAATGTATTTATACACTCGGTGTGAAACCTGGACCTGTTTCGATGAACACAACATAGATACCCTTATTAATTGTATTTTTAATCTACCCCAAACTAAATAATTCTATTGACAGATAACAAAAGAAAAGTGATTCTATACATTACCTAATGTAAATTGTTCTGCAGATTTTATATATCCATGATGGCAAGCACCTCTTTCTTATCTGGATTCAGTTTCAATTCATTTTTCCTCATCTAGCCCATTACTTCCTTCAGGTATTCATTCAGAGGAGACACACTATCCTTAGCTAAAGCTGTTTTTGAAGGTATGGAGAAATATATGTGTCATCCACATACTGATAGCACCCCACCCCATGCCTCCACATGATCTCTCCCAAAATGTACTGGGGATAGAATGACCCTTTGTGGGATGCAATAGAACAGCTTTGTTTTTGAGGAGCAGCTATCCCCAAACACTACCATCAAAAGTCACTGAACGACTAAAGTTGCTAACCACTAGATACGGACCAAATACACGGATTGAGTTGGACTCGATTTTACTTTGGCAAAAGGCTTTTAAAATGTATTTATTGTATTTGTAATTGATAATTTTATTGTAAATTTATGGTTTTTTAGATTTTGAATGTTAGCATTGAATACTTGCTGTTTGCCAGTCGGAGTCCCTCTTCGGAGGTGAGGTCAGGGTACAAAAGTTTTATATAAATAAATAAATAAACGATCTCTAGAACAGGGTTTTTCAACCTTTTTTGAGCCACGGCACATTTTTTTACATTTTCAAAATCCTGGGGCACACCACCAACCAAAATGACACAAAATGACACTCTAACACAGAAATACATATAGTTAATATGTTTTTTTAAATGTATTTATACACTCAGTGTGAAACCTGGACACTGGCCTATGTGATGAGTGTGGGTCAACAGTTTCGATGAACACAACATAGATATCCTGGCAGGAATGGCAGAAAGACACAAACTTCCCACACAGAACTCGCATAACCAAGAGAAAATACTATAAGAGTTTGGTGGGCACTGACCTTGGGTTTTGGAGTCGTAGTTCACCTATATCCAGAGAGCACTGTGGACTGAAACAATGTTGGATCAGGACCAAACTTGGCATGAATACTCAATATGCCCAAATGTGAACACAGATGGAGTTTGGGGAAAATAGACCTTGACATTTGGGAGTTACAGTTTCTGGGATTTATAGTTAACACACAATCAAAGAGCATCCTGAACTCTTGCAACAATGAAATTGAACCAAACTGATGCGGCAGCTAAAAAGGCCAATGCGATTCTAGGCAGCATTAACAAGAGTATAGTGTCGAGATCAAGGGAAATCATCACGCCTCTCTAATCTGCTTTGGTTAGGCCTCATCCTAAATGATCCTGTGTCAGCAACCCAAATAGTCCAAGTTCTGGAAACTATGCTTTATGAAGAGTGGCATAGGGAGCTGGGTAGGTTTAGCTTGGTGGAAAGAAGACTGAGGTGGGACATGAGAGCCACACTGAAATATCTGAAAAGATGTCACGTTGAAGAGGGCGGTGGGCTTTCCCCCCCCTTTTGCTCTTGAGATTAGGAACCATGCAGTCCAATTTAGTTAGGATTCAAACGGCAGGAAAAGAGATTCCATTTAAACATGAGGAACTTCTTGAGTTCAGAGGACATTGCCTCAAAGAACCTCCATCTCTGGAGGTTTTCAGGTTAGAGGCCGGATGGCCAACTGTTGGGAGTGCTTTGACTGTGGCCCTTGGGGGGGGGGGGTGTCTCTTCCAATCCTTTTGAGGACTCTGTGTGGGAAGTTTGTGTCTTTCTGCCATTCCTGCCAGGATATCTATGTTGTGGTCATCGAAACAGATCCGGGTTTCACACTGAGTGTATTAATACACTTAAAAACATATGAACTATATGTATTACTGTGTTAGAGTGTCATTCTGTGTCGTTTTGGTTGGTGGTGTGCCAACCTCCTCAGAGAACCTCCATCTCTGGAGGTTTTCAGGTTAGAGGCCGGATGGCCATCTTTTGGGAGTGCTTTGACTGTGGCCCTTGGGGGGGGGGTCTCTTCCAATCCTTTTGAGGACTCTGTGTGTTTACCTTCTTCAAATAGGAGGCTTACATGCCTCAGAGCTGGGCTGAAAGAATTCTCTCAGGGGAGTGACAGTTAAGGGCTATCAGCACTTCAAAGTGAACTAATGTTTTGAAGTCTATGGGTGGGGAGAGCAAGAGCGTGAGAGAGTAAACTGTACTGCTTGGCGCCCCAGAACAGACTGAGGGAAGCACCTTGGACATCCCCTATGCCTGGACCGCCCAGCCAATCAGAGCCTCCCTCGCCCCCTCCCCATCCAGGCTTCTCCAATCGCGACCCCCGCAAGGTTCCGCCTCAGTCGGGGATTGGTTGACAGAGCACTCGCGGCACCGCTCAATCAGGCTCGCGCTCCCTCAGCGCTAAACTGTTTACCTCGCGCGTCCGTTGAACGGCTCCATTTGAACTCCTCTGTTGACTCCTCTCCTCCCCACCCCCAGCGGTGACGTCACGCGCACTCCAACGTCACCGCCGGAACTGTTTAGCGCGGCTGGATTGTCAGGAGGAGGGCCAAAGAGGGAGGCACGCGTTGCTATGCCGGGGTTTGCGTTGGCGCCGGTGGAGGGGGGCCGCGCTTTGGAGCTGCCTCCCGGCGAGACAGTACTAGGAAGAGGCGCCCTGTTGGGAGTAAGTGCCGCGACGGGGCGGGAGAGAGCGGTGAGCTAGGCCGGAGCGCTGAGGCCTAGCCGCCTGGGCTGCAAGCGGGCCCAGCCTCGACGGTGGCAGCTGCAGGATTGGACTCGGGGCGCTCCCTTGCTCTGGAATGGACTCTGGAACGGACTCCTGCTTGCTGCCACCTGGAGGGAGCGGGTTTGTGGGAGATTGGCGTTGTTTTCACCACAACCACTGGAGTAAAATAATAACCATAACAGTAGTAAAGGGGAAATTGATGCTTTTAGCAGAAACAATGTCAGGAGAAAGTGCTGCTCAGTATAGGCTTTAGAATAACAGGGTAGCTTGCCAAGTAACAATGACTGTCAGCACTGTTGCCTTTACTCTCCACAGCAGAGCTTTCCAAGTGTTTCCTGTTCCTGACACTCATTTTGCGACACTGTCAATAATAATAATAATAATAATAATAACTTTCCCGTTTCGCGAGGCAGATAACGCAATGGGAGGTTAAAGAAGAAATTGTAATAATAATAATAATAATGTTGGAAATAACAACCTTCAAGCCTCCTATACTCTCCCGGCATTACTTCCCGAATGAAGATTCTTAGGAAGGACTCGTCCCATGCTTTCTACAAGCGCGTTGATGACTAAAAAGGCCAATCTGAGATAGGCAAGTCCGGTTGCAGAAAGCACAGCAGGAAGTCTCCTTGGGTGATGTTGTTTCCAAGCTGCGTTGTCGAGACCCGTTCGGCGTGTCTTCTCGAAAGAGGCCGCAGCATTGTGGATAGTGCGTCTCCATGCCTCCCGATGTGAGGCCAGGGTGGACCATTGTTGGTGATCAATCTGGCTGAGCCTGAGATGTTGTTTCAGGGAGTCCTTATATCTCTTTTTGGGGGTGCCTCTCTTGCGCTGACCCATGGTGAGTTCACCATAGAGTAGTATCTTTGGGAGGTGGTGGTCCTCCATCCTAGAGGCGTGCCCTGCCCAGCGTAGCTGTGTTCTCAATAGCATGGCCTCAATGCTGGTGATCCCTGCTTGCTCAAGGACAGCAACATTAGTAGAATTTGTCTTTCTCCACAGGGTCAGCTTGCATAGTTGGGGCATATATACTGAAGAGAACAGCATGTGGGAGGAGCAGGGGTGCTTATTAAGGAGATAATGCGATCAGAGTGACCTGTCACAAAAAACCCTCCCCACCCGGCAACGTTTCAAGTTTAGAGGCGATGGAATTTTTAATGATAAAGCCTACTCCTAAAAGATGTTTCTCAGTTTTGGGTTTGCCAGACCAGTAGAGCAGGGGTGCTTATTAGGTAGATCTGGTAGATCGTGTAGGGCGTCCTGGTAGATCGCAGGCAGGGGAGGAGGAAGGCTCAGTCCTGCCCCGCAGGCTCCCAACGCTGCCCAAGTGTTGCCGGCCCTGGGTTATCTGAGGTCCTTTCCACACAGTTGAATAAAATCCCACTTTATCTGCTTTGAATCAGATTATATGGCAGTGTGGACTCAGAAAACCCAGTTCAAAACAGATATTGTGTTATATGTTTCACATTTTTGTAGTGGGTAGGTAGATCATTTTGCTTTATAAGTAGCTCGCATGCTGAAAAAGTGTGAGCACCCCTGCAGTAGTGTGTGTAGCCGGCACTGTTTTCTTTAAGGCTGCCTTCCTCATGGAGACGAACTTCACTAAGAGCAGCGATGTCAATATTAAGCCGTGATAGTTCATGGGCTATTAGAGCAGAACGACGCTGAGGACGTCCACTATCTGCAGAATCTTGCATGGTTCTGATGTTCCAGCATGCAGGTGTCAGTCTATTTGCACCTTTGCAGGCAGGTGTTGGTCTTTGTTTCTTTGTCTTTGTTCGACCGCATTGGAAGATGGCCGTTGGCCGCAGCTAGCCAACCGGGTAGATGGAGATGAGCTTTCGTTAGACCACGTTTTCTAGGCCCCTCTCCATATGGAGCAAGCAGTGATCTCCTTAAAAAAGGCTGCTTGGTCGTTCAGGATGCTGCCGAACAAAACTGTCATCTCCCGGGTCAGTCTCAAGCAACCAAAGTCCTGAACCTCCTGCATGCAGGGTTGGGTCTGCGGTTTCCAGTGCCTATCGCTACAGGGCTTTTTCGGAAGTTGGATGTGTCCTTCGAGCCTGTGCAGTGTATTTTTTCTGGTGGAGTGCAGCGTGCACAGAACTGGCCTCACCCTTTAAACCAAAGGTTCGTCTGCCGGGGCCTAGCAAGCTTGGACGGTGGCAGCGAGGGAGAGTAGATATATATGTTTTTCTGCATTGGCATATCTTTGTCCCTAACAGTTCAAAGAGAAATATAGGTATATCCGTTTAACAGCTGAGAAACCTAATTGCCTCGCATGAATGATGGTGGACATTTACCATTAAGGAGAAAGTTGACTCGAGTGAGTTTCCTTGTTTTCCTAAATGGTTATAAATGCCATTTTCCAAAAAGTTATGATTTCAAACAAGATCATGCCTTTCCTGTGACCAGTGATTTTCCAAAAGGTTATGGAGATTCACATTTCCCAAAATTAATGGCTTTATTTATACCCTGCCGCCATCTCCCAAAAGGGACACAATGCAGCTTACAAAATAGCGCAACCAAAGTGCAACAATTTCAACAGAAAGGAATAAAGCATGTCCATGAACAAAATCCAGCTAATAGCATTAAAAAAACACCCAACTAAAAACAGCAAATAAAAAAACCATTCAGAAATAGACAGCTAACAATCAAATGCCTGTTAACACCTCCCAAACAAAGCAACAGCCAGGCTTTGAAGCTGCAAGGCTTTTCAATGCTAATCAAGCTGGCCAATTGCAACATTCACACTTGCTTCAAACGGACAAGAGTTATTTCTCCCACCCTGGACATTCCACAAATATATACACTCCATTTGCCTCATTTCCAACAGACCTCACAAACCTCAGAGGATGCCTGCCATAGATGCAGGTGAAATATCAGGAGATAATGCTACTGGAACATGGCCATACAGCCCGAAAAACTCACAGCAACACTGTGATTCTGGTCATCAAAGCCTTCAACAACACAAGTCAAAGATTAAACCAAACTATTAATAGAGATACAGACATAAATTGTAATAATGAAATGTATAAGGATATGACATCTCATGAAAACCTTCAATTTTTATTTTTTAAAATACAAGATTTGTATGATAATAGCATACATTTCAAATACTTTTCTCATTTATGGGTATGGGCAGTCCCTGAGTTACAAACATCCAATTTACAAATGACTCACAGCTAAGAAAGTGGAAGACATAAGGACGTGAGAGAAATCTACCCCTCAGAAGGGAAATTCACTCACGAAAGAATTTTTATCACGGGAAAAAGGTTCTCCACTGAAGCTTTATTGCTAATCCTTGTTTCCACAACAAACCTTTTTTCAGAATCCAATTATCACAGGCACAGAAAGTGAGATGAAATCTTTTGAACAGGGACACAGCAAAACAAACACCACAGGGGTGTTAACTTTTCCCTATGCTATCCAAAGCTAAAGCATATATATATATTTGGATGGAATTACACTTATAAAATGCACCTGCGCCAACTTACATACAAATTCAACTTAATAACAAACCTACAGAACCAATCTTGTTCATGCCTACAAAATATACTGTAATATAAGCACTGTTATTTTAACTGGCTACATAAAAATGCATGCAGATTGGCATTGTTCATTTCACATAGACCCAGGGCCTCTTCTTATGTTAGTGTGACACACTTATACAGTGCAGACAACACCATTGTGTTATGACACATAGTTTGGAAAGCTTTGGTCTAGAGACCATCTTCCAAACATATTGACCATGAATTTATTTATCTGAAATCTGGATAACACTGATGAAATGGGTTTTATGCCACAGAAAGCTCAAGGTGTAATAAATGTGTGCTCAGAGTCTTCAGAGTGCCATATGATTCTTTGTTGCCTTAGGCCCCATCTACACTGACCATTTACTGCAGTTCAAAGATACCTTCAGACTGATGGGCAGACAACAAGCTCCCACAAATGCCTGAAAGAAAGCCCTTAATGCTCAAACCAGTGTCTTGATGTTCGTGTAATCACCACCCAGTCCTCAAACTAATTCCAGGATTTCCTATGTCATCATCTGCACAGTGAAATCACTTTTTTCACTATCATTTTGAAACTGCATTAAATTGTCAGTGTAGATGAGGCCCAGCAGAGCTGGCTGGAGTACTTTTTATATAAAAACACATTCATAGTCACTCTAAGCTCTCTCTGTTTCCATTGTGTAATTTAGGACAATGGAGTAACTGTTAATAAACACTTGGGTGCTATAGTGTATTGCTGTTCTTCTGCAGATTAGTTTGAGCAGATTAAGTTTTACCTTTTGCTGACCTCTTGTCTAATTTGTCCTGTGAGACTTTACAAACTGTCAGATAGACAAAGCTCTTTCGCAGCATATATTATATGAGGTAATTTTCCTTGGTGATGCCAATAAAATTAATTCAATGTCTTTCCCTTCAAAATGTGCACTTCAATAATGAGATGGACCATAGTATTTAAGCCTATTAAGGATCTTAATAAACGGCTTTCCAGGAAACACTAGTGGATGGCACAAATAGCATCCCAGCGTGGCTTATGTAGATGTGTGTATATATCTGCAAGTCACCTGTTGACTTACAGCAACCTTTTTAATTTAATAGGATTTTCTTAGGCAGGAATACTCAGAGGTGTCTGATTTCTCTGAAATATAGAACACAGCAGCTGGTATTCCTTGGCAGTTCTTCATCAACATACTACTCAAGCCTGATCCTGATTTGTTTCCAAAAGCCGGGAATTTCTTACATTCTTAAAAAAGACACAAAAAAGTAAAAAAGGATGAGAAAAGCAAACATAAACCCTCTAATTTAGTATAAAAATATAATAAAATATAATAAAATCCTATAAAATGAGAGGCCACTTAGACTCCTACATATAATAACGGCGAGTGGTGGTAAACATACCCCAACTGCAACCATAATAACGACACAAAAAAATAAAATAAAAAGTAAACAATATAAACCAAATTAAATTTAAATAGAATAGTGGAAATTACGCTAGTCAATAATAAAAGAACAATTCCTAGCTGTCTTCATATTCTATGAAGAATATTAACAATAATTAATAAATGGTGGTAACAACATCCACCAAGATGAATAATATTAATAATTAATAATAAAAATTTTCTAATTAAGAAATTTATATTCATTATAAGCTAGTCGAAGACATTTGAGATAAGATTCCTAGCTGTCACAGCAGCGGCAGATAAAAGGATCGAAGGTGGCAGCCCCTCCCACTGGCTATATATGCTCGAGGGGAGTGTGGGCGGGGCTACCATTTAAAGTGATACTAGCTTTTTAAAGATCACGAACTGTCTGCGCAGGCGCAGTAAATACCATAAGTACGACTTCACAGTTGACCACTCAGGGAACTATTTATTTTATTTATTTTATTTCAGGATTTTACCCCGCTCTTCTCAACCCCCGAGGGGGGACTCAGAGCGGCTTACAGTACGGCACAATTCGATGCCCACATCACAACAGCATAAAACCCCAAAACCCCACAACAATTAAAATACATTAAGATACATTAAAATACAGTTTCAACAGCATCATACACAGTCATTCCAAGTTAAAACAATATTCAATCCATAAAAACATTGACCCTCTTCATCCATTCCATTAAAATCCCCATCTAACATGCTGCCTAGTGCTGGTGTGCAACTTTCCTGTAACTACAGTTACAGGAAAGCAACTAATAATTCCAATTACATGGTTGGACTTAAAATTGCCATATGGTATTTAGGCAATTTGGGCACAAGAGAAACTAAGTGGAGCCAATGGATCGAGCCCATCTTTCCAACCCCTTCACTTCATTAATCCTGTGAGATGATAGTTCAAGGTGGAAGAAGTACCTTTCTTTAGATATGATCTTTCCAGATCTAAGAAAAGCCATTTTACACATTTGCCCTTAAATGTGATTAGTTGGAAGGCATTTCAAAATCATTGGACTGAGAAGCTGCAAGCACTGTATAATCACTTTTATATGAGAACTTCTATCTGTGCACATTAAATAAATATGCATTTTGTGTATTTAATAAATTTAATTGCTTTTCTCTAGAGCAGGCCTGGGCAAAGTTGGGCCTTTCAGGTGTTTTGGACTTCAACTCATTTTGTGTATTTAATAAATTTAATTGCTTTTCTCAATTCCTCACTGCCTCAGGCCCCTTTGAAGGGGCCTGAGGCAGTGAGGAATTGTGGGAGTTGAAGTCCAAAACACCCGAAAGGCCCAACTTTGCCCAGGCCTGATCTAGATGTAGTATGAGAGGGACTTAGGTGCCAAACAAGAGTCCTAGGATCAAATCCCTAGCCAGCCATGAATTTCTGGCTAGTCTTAGCCAATTTTCTATATCTTAAATGTTACCTACCTTATCAGGGTGTTGTGAAGAGAAAATGAAGGTGGGACAAACCATAAATGCTTTCTTTAGTTCCTCTGAAAAAATGGTAGAATCGAAAAGTAATATTAACAACTAATTGCAGTGATGGCATGCAAGGCAGCATACAAACTAGAAAGAAAAACAATCTAAATAGAATCATAGAGTGTTAATCCCATCTGCCTTAGTGAAAGCTAATGGTGAGAAATGATGGAAGTTATAATATAGCAACATTTGGAATGCCACAAGTGAGCATCCATGCCCACTTGGGCCCCGCTTGCCCTGGCTCCTTTCTGTGGCAAAGGAGTGCCAAATCTTTCTTTGGCCCTGCCACTTGCGAGGAGTATGGGATTCAAGGTTTTCATAGATATATGGAAATCAAGCTCTTGGGATATACTGTATATTCACCCCTGAAAATAGCCTTTGTGAGGCTATGTGAGAAAGGCATGGTTTATCCAGACTGATCCTTCCTGCCTTCTAATATTTACTGAAACTAACCAAGCACTCGCTTACCTTTTCTTGTACATATTAAAGAGCCTCCCAAGAACATCATCAGAATAGAGCCTCCCAAGAACATCAACTAGATAGGTCTGCCCAGGAAATGCTAGCCTGTACCAGTGAGATAGCATGGAATGATTTTATGTGCTGTGATAGCCTGCTGGGAGGAGCGACCACAAGATATAAATAAATAAACAGTGATAGCATGGTTTTTGTGTTTGTTTTTTTGGATTAATAATACCATATCTGTTTATGGATATGCCCTGGGCTTTTCCATGGAAGTGAGAATCCTGATTGGTCTGGGTTTCCTCCTCAGATGATACTTTATGTATGTACAGTGTATGAAACTAAGATTAGGGTCAATGGAGGAGAGTTCTCTTGTCTGAATTCAGTTCTTTTCTGATTTTCCTCCTACACCCATTTCCACCTTCATTACCCACACTTGATGTATGGCATATTTCTTTTCTAACTCTTCTGTGCTCATGTTTTCTGAAGATTTGCTTATTTCATGTTTGGCTTGGTTGCTGTGTGGTCGCATGCACTACTATATTCTGATCCAATGCCACAATATGGTAATATACATTTCAGTTTTATTAAACACAGTATTTTAAACAATCTTAAAACACAACAAATTATTGATGTGGTCCATCTTTTCTCTCAACATTACTTCGCAAACGAAGATTCAGGAAGGACTCATCCCACGCTGTTTACAAGCGCGTTGATAACTAAAAAGGCCAATCTGAGATAGGCAAGTTCAGTTGTAGAAAGCACAGCAGAAAGTCTTCTTTGGTGATGTTATTTCCAAGTTGCGGTTCTTTCTGCGTTGTCGTTTCTCTTCAAGACCCATTTGGCGTGTCTTCTCGAAAGAGGCTGCAGCATTGTGGATAGTGCGTCTCCATGCCTCCCGATGTGAGGCCAGGGTGGACCATTGTTGGTGATCAATCTGGCTGAGCCTGAGATGTTGTTTCAGGGAGTCCTTATATCTCTTTTTGGGGGCGCCTTCTCTTGCGCTGACCCGTGGTGAGTTCACCATAGAGTAGTATCTTTGGGAGACGATGGTCCTCCATCCTAGAGACATGCCCTGCCCAGCGCAGCTGTGTTCTCAATATCATGGCCTCAATACTGGTGATCCCTGCTTGCTCAAGGACAGCAACATTAGTCACATAGTCGGTCCAGTGTATATTTAGGATTGTGCAGAGTCAGCGCTGATTAAAGCGTTCGAGGAGTTGTAGGTGTTGGCGATAGGTGACCCATGTTTCAGACCCATAAAAGAGAATAGACAGTACGATAGTTCTGTACACATTGATTTTGGTGCTTTGCCTCAGATGCTTGTTGCTCCAGATGCTTTTGTGAAGCCTTCCGAATGCACTCTATGCCTTTGCTAATCTGTGATCTATCTCTTTATCAATCTTGGCATCTGAAGAGTTGATGCTTCCCAGGTAGGTGAACTGCTGAACGGACTTAAGCACAGATTTGCCTATGCTGACGTGGGGATGATGGTATTCTTCCTGTGGTGCGGGCAGGTAGAGAACTTCCGTTTTCTTTAGGTTGACTTCCAGCCCAAACAGCTCTGCAGCCGTTGCAAAGCAGGATGTTAGGCGCTGCAGGGCTGCTTCTGTGTGGGTGACAAGGGCAGCATCGTCAGCAAAAAGCAGCTCACAGACAAGATAGTTTACAGTCTTAATGCGAGCCCTCAGATGGCTTAAGTTGAACAAGCTACCATCAGTATGATAGCGTATATATATGCCGTCTTCTTCTTCGAGGTCTGCCGTAGCCCTTTGGAGCATCATGCTGAAGAAGATTGTAAATAGGGTTGGTACAAGAACACAACCTTGTTTCACTCCGTTAGTTAAGGGAAAGGGCTCCGAGAGAGCATTGCCGTATCTGACTTGACCGCGCTGGCCCTCCTGTAACAGGATAATCATTTTGAGGAATTTGGGGAGACATCCTAGACCAGGGGTGGGCAAACTGCGGCCCGGGGGCCGGATGCGGCCCTTTGGCTGATTCTATCCGGCCCGCCTAAGGGCCTCTGGCTTGCCTCCCCTGCCTGGCCTCTGCATAAAAATCTCCAGAGAAGGGGACTATAAGGAAGCATTATTTTATTTTAGTGGTTTTTATTATTATTGTATAATAATTTTATAACAATAATAAAATAATATAATAAATAATATACTATGTTATATGATATATTATAATTTCAATATATTATGTTTATATATATATACTATAATATAATAATTATGATATTAATACTAATAATATATGAATATTTCTTGATATATTAATATGTTAATATTAATGATGTGTAATATATAGTAAATATAGTAAGTGAATAAATAAATAAATTATGTAGATTAGCATGTAGTTCCGCCTTTAGGTGCGGCCCTCCATAATATTTTTTGGCTCTCGTGTGGCCCCTTGGAAAAAATAGTTGCCCACCCCTGTCCTAGACGTTCCAGGATCTGCCACAGACCTTTTCTGCTCACAGTGTCGAAGGCTTTGGTGAGGTCGACAGATGTTACATAGAGTCTTTTGCTCTGCTCTCTACATTTCTCTTGCAGTTGTCTGAGGGCAAAAACCATATCTGTGGTGCTCCTATTAGCTCAGGGAGAAGTTCCTCTGCAATAGCAGGAACTAATCTGTTCAGGAGTATCCTTGCAAGGATTTTTCCAGCATCTTTTATTTTGCTGTCTATCAACGCTATGTATTATGAATTTTAGACTGAAAGTATAGATTAGAACATGCCTTTCATTTTTCAAGAAATGTGTATTTTGACCCATTTTATTTTCTGGCAAGTTGCATGTTTTTCTCCCATGCAAGTCACCCTGTGGTCCACTAGAGGTCGCAATACACTAACAGTGCAAGCAGAATACCTAGATCCTCCTGAACACCAACACCGTTTTCATCAACCTTCTTGAAGCTTTTACAGTATCTAATAGCTTTCTATCTGAAAGTAATCAGATGATGCTCATTGGGACAAACCTATTTGCATTTTAATGAGTGCCATCACTTTCCTCTTTTCATTTTAATGTGTTCCTTGGGTTTTTGTGATTTGTGTGCGTGATTTTGTAGTGGCGGTTTAATGAGCTTTTTTCTTGAGTTGTGGTGTAGATTTCTTAATTTCTGCCAAAACCTCTTTATCTAATAGATAGTAAGGGTGATCTATAAAGGATTTGTATTTATGAGTTGAATATGGAATCTAGAGTGACTTGAGTGAGGCAGATGTACTCCTAAATGAATAGCATTGGTCTTTTTCTATCTCCTGAAATCCCTTCTGAAGGTCGACAGAGACACAAAGCTGTAAATGAAACACCAGTTCCACCTGTGAGCCTCAGCCCTCCCAGATTATTTGCTAGCTTCTGTCTCCTCTTCTTCTTGCAACAGGGAAAATTAGGAAAGTCGAGTAGTTGAGAAGCAGGAATGGGGAAACTATGGCTCTCCTGATGTTATTGGATCATGACTCTAGGCATCCTGCCCCATTAGCAAAGCTGGCTGCAGCTGTTGGGAGTTGCGGTCCAACAACCCCTGCAGGGCTGCTGGGATGAAGCCTATTAAGCTTAGGCATTTAGCTACAAAATGCATTGCTAACCTTTCCTTAGCTGCACCAAGGAATGAAAAGGGATTGCTTTAGCCTGTCATTAGTTTCTTCCATGGTTTCTTCTATAGTTGTCATTAGAAAAAGAAGGCTGTCTGTTCCTGCAACCTTCAGTTGTTCTGTTTAAAACTGATATTCCAATATTGCTCTGATATCTCAGGAATAGTCTAATTTTGCATTTACAAAAAATGAGGTAGATTTGAAATTGGTACTACATGTAGATTTTTTCCCAGCGGAAAGTTACTTAAATGGGGGAATAGTTTAGAGTTTGAAAAATCTGATCTCTTCACATTTGAAAGTAACCTCTCTCAGTTTTGATTCTTATTTGAACCCAGATTTAACGGTCTAGGTTTCTGTGTGTTTTTACTTCGATGTGGATTTCAGCATTCTACCTAAAGTGAATTATACTTTTGTGCTAAAGATGAACAACACATTTGATTTACCAAATTGAATCCACCCTGTGGCCCACAGGGGAGATAGGGTGGAATATAAATAAAGTTATTATTATTATTTGTATAGCTTTCTATTTAAAATAATTCAATTGATCTGTGACTTTTCATTTCCCATATGTTTTAACTCTTAATTGCTTGTTTCATCCCAGGTTACAGATAAAAGAGTCTCCAGGAAACATGCTATTGTGAAGGTAGCTGGCAACCATCTTAGCATCAAACCGGTAATTGGATGTTTCTTTTTTCTCAGTGCAGTGAAAAGCTGAAGAGTTTCTGATTTTGTAGAGTGACCAAGGTGCATATGATGATGCTGAGTGCAGTGGAGGGAAGGAGCCTAGGAAGGCAGCCTGCATGGAGGTAGGCAGTGAGGAATTGGGCCAGTGGAAAAAGAAATAGGCACCCAATTTCTCCCTCCCTTTTACCTGAGAGAAACAAATGCATGGAGCACACAGTAATAGGAAGAGGAGGAGAAATCAAATGCAAGACATGGTCTAGAACCGCAATGGACAACTTTGGTGGCCCTTGGAATTTATTTTTGCTCCCAGCAGCAAAATGCCTGGATTGGATTTGGGGGAGGGCTCCATTTTGAAGTGTTTTATGTAAAATTGTTGCTTGTAGTTGGGAAATCTTGTTTCTCTTTAATATAAAAATCAGAAAGCACTTGTAGACCTTGCATATTAACCTGAGATCACATTTTCAGGCAGTCTAACCATTTTTGGAGGCTTTCATGGCCGGAATCACTGGACTGTTATGTGGTTTCCGACCTGTATGGCGATGTTCTAGCAGCATTTTCTCTTGCATTTTGCCTGCATCGATAGCTGACATTTTCAGAGGATCCAATGGTGGTAAAGCAAGTTGAGTATACTGTATATACCTGCGAAGTATCCAGGGTGGGAGAAAGAACCCGTGTTTATTTACCAAGTGTGAAGGGTATAATTAACAAGCCTGATCTGCAGATGTCTGAGTGGAATCCATCTATCAGCATGTGAGTAACTGAGAAGACTTCATAGTCAATAGTGAGGTCATCTGCCTGGAAGTAGTCAGGCCTTTGTTCCTTTGGAGTGATTATTGCCCGGAGGCAACATTTGTTTGGGTGGTGTTCACTGGCTCTTGATTGCCTGATGCCTGGGGCTGCCTGTACCTGGGTGGTGGTGCATTAGTTACTGTCTTGATTCTGGTGTTTCTTAATACTGGTAGCCAGCTTTTGTTCATTATTATGGTTTTTTCCTTTTTGTTGAAATTGTCCATTTAGGTAGAAAAATCAGTCTGCAGTACCTTTCATGTGCTTCGATTCATGTATGGGCACTGTGTTTGGTGGTCCCTATGTAGACTTGTTCACAGCTGCACGGTATGTGATAGACTCCTGTGGTGGTTAGAGGACCGCCAAATGCAACATCTATACATGACTCAAAGAACATGAAAGGCACTGCAGACTAGTTCAGCCAGAAAAAGCAGCCATAGCAGAACACATGGTAAACCAAACTGGGCACAGAATATTATTTGAAAACACAGAAATTCTGGACCATTCTCACAACCGCTTCGTCAGGATACACAGAGAAGCCATTGAAACCCACAAGCACATGGACAATTTCTTTCTCTCTCCCCCCCCCCCCAGACATTCCATAGGTATATATACTCCACTTGATTTATTAGGTGTTAGGAATTGTGGGTGCTACAGTTCAAAACACCTGGAGGACCAAAGGTTGGGAACTACTGGTGTAGGGTCTTACTGAAACACTGTAGAGTTCTGTGAATAATCACAACATCTGAAAATGCCAGCCACAGATGCAGGCAAAACGTCAGGAGAAAATGCTACTAGAACATGGCCATAGAAGCCGGAATCCACACAACACACCAGTCTAGCCATTTGTTACAAAGAGAAGTCTTACGGTCTTGCAGAAAGTACTGTATATACTTGAGTATAAGTCTAGTTTTTCAGCCTTTTTTTAGGCTGAAAAAGGTCTCCTTCAGCTTATACTCGGGTGAGGGTCCAGACAGGAAGGTGTGAGGCTGAAAGAAGGGTTGCAGGTGCATGTAAACCCATTCTTTTAACATCAGAGTTGGAAGTCTTATCTTAAATTACAGTTTTATGTAAATATTCAAAACCTTTTAACCTACTGATGTCCCAATTAATGTAATTTTATTGGCATCTATTTTTATTTTGAAATTTATCAGTAGCTGCTGCATTTCCCACCCTTGGCTTATACTCGAGTCAATACGTTTTCCCAGGGTTTTTTTGGGTAAAAATTAGGTGCCTCAGCTTATATTTGGGTCGGCTTATACTCAAGTATATAAGGTACTTTTTTGGTCATCAAACAGCAGAAACAATGCGCCCATGGCATTGTTTGTCAGAACTGAACGATTACAACAGAGCCACACTTATAAAATGGCTTGCATGAAAAACTGTTCATTGGTTCACCAGTCATGCTCTTGCTTCTTTGTTCTAATGTCAAAAAGATTAAATCTCCCGGAGTCTCATCTAACTAAAATTAAATGTAAACTGTCTTTTATTGCTTCCTCCATTCCGTGATGTCTTTAACTGTCCTAGCCAAATGTTTTGGGCAAATTATCTCCTCTAAAACTTGTATGTTTCTATGTAACTTATATAATGGTTGCATACCACCTGTTACTATTTATGGCATGACATCAGCGGAATCATGACATCTGAAATGTCTTGATAGAGAGGAAGCATATGTGAAATATATATGCTACATCTGTAGTTTCAAATGTTGGAAACTCCCCTTTCCTCCCGTCCCCATTATTGCACAAAATGAGAATTAGGTACATTAATTACCTGTAATTATTTTCACCTATCATCTGTACTAAGAGTAGTCATTTTATTCATTAACAGGTGCATGTAAACCCATGCTTTTATCATCCAACTAAAAATGGCCAAATCTCGCCACTGGACATTGATAAATGGCACCAGCTAAGCCCTGGTGACAGTTTTTCTCTGTTGGTAGACAAATATGCCTTCAAGGTTCTCTTCACTCCTTTGGAAGTGGAAACTCAAAGGTAATGATACCCGAGGTGGAAACCCACCAGTGATGTTGATTGTCATATAGTACATTCTACGTTATCTAGTACAGCCATATTGAGTTTTAATTAGGGACACTTAAAAATGATAAGGTGTTGCAAAAGTTTTATGTATGTAAGATGCAATTTGGAACGTTATAGTGTTAATATACCATAGATTTCTTATCATCCTCACTCCTATAATCCTGGAATAATTGAAAAATGATTCCCTCCCCCAAGAATGGAAAACAGATAGTGAAAATTACAGATTAGAGTGGAAACGTATGAGGTCACAGTGTAGTTTGTGAAAACTGAGGTAATTGCTTTTTTATTAGTGTTTTGATAAATGAACTGAGCTAGCATAGTTGGCTCTGTTGAAGTGGGTATGAAATAAACATTGCTTTCAGTTTAGAAAACAATAAATGGAGTGCATTTAATGTAATATGAATTAATTTTCCATTTCCGTGAATAGGTTTACATGTACTAAATTTATAGTAAAGGCAATATTGTGATAGTGCATCTAATCTTCAGGCATATTAGTATCAGTGGTTGGAAATACATTATATATGATAAACAAGACTATGAATAGCCTAGGCTTGTGCTATCATAGGAAAGCTGATTTAAACTATTGACTTGGATAAAGAACTTGTACATTAAGGCAAGTTTTAAGTGGTCAATTTCATAGAATCATGGAGAAACCCCAGTGGCCATCCCGTTGAACCCCCTTTTGACATGCAGGAACACGCAACCAAAGCACCCCCGACAGATGGACCATCCAGCTTCTTCTTAAAAACCTTCAGAGAAGGAGACTGGCCCCTTCTACACTGCCATTGAAATCCAGATTATCTGCTTTGAGTTGAATTATATAGAAGTGTAGAAGGGTCCTCTGATTCCTTAAAGCTGACATAGCTGAGATTCACACTTCTTTAACCTTGAGGATCTGACCAGTAAATTGGCAGATTTTTTAAATAAAAAAACCTAAGGCAAAATATTTTCTTTCTCCTGTTTTTGATTAATTTGGGAGTCCATTTTCCTGAAAAGTTCAGATTTATTAGTCCTTTTTCAAAATGCATGGGCCCAGAAATATTTTGGATTTGGGTGGATTTTTGTATATCTGTTTTTGCATACACATACTTAGAAAGATATCTGGAAGCTGAGGTTTAAATCTAAATATGAAAGTAATGTTTCATTTACAACATATACCCCACAGCCCGAAGGTAATATTATGTAGTATTTTAAATAATTTGGAGCGTGAAGCAAAGTTTGTGCACATTGAACTATCAGAAAGCAAAGATGTCATTCCAAGTGGACAATTTTGGATTTGGAGGCATTCTGGGTAAGGGTTACTAAATCTGTCCCAGCAAAATCTTTTGCCAGCAGTGAACGGCTGTCAATGTGTGAGTGCAGAAGCACTTTTTTCTATCAACATAATGGAAGTTATTACACTGTTCCTGTCTGCCTAACCTTATGGAAATTGGGGGGAAAAATCAAAAAGGCCCATTGTCAAAGTTTTCTGACACATTAACAAGGGGGATTGCTGTAAACAAACTTGCAACAAACTGGCAAGGCAGAAAAGGCTAGACACACATGTGGGAAAGTATCAAAATATTCTATTTGTACGTGCTCATAGCAACATTAGTGAAACAACTATATCCAACAACATTATAATAAACGTAAGGTGTCGATATTAAATACACATATACAGCTGTTTTGCTTCAATTGAACCCATTGCGGAGATGGAACAATAAGGGATATTGAACCTTCACCTTCCTTGACTTTTTGTCCACACTGAGCCTGCCAGCTAAGTCTGCATAAGAGCATTTACAGCAGGGCTGCCCAGGAAGTCGTTCACAATCGACCAGTCGATCCCGGGACCGAAGGAGGTCAATCCCAGCCTGATGGGGCGCTTCTCAGAGGGGGTGGAGCTAGGCCGTGCCAAGCCACACACCCCTCCCCGGCTTTGCCATTCCCAGCAGCTGCTCCAGGTTTGTGGAGGGCAGGGCCAAGCCAGCCTTGTGCTAGCTATGCCACCACTGGCTTGGCATTGCCGTCCTACAGTCTGGAGAAGCTGCTGAAAGCTCCAAAGCCAGAGGGGAGGGGGCGGGGCTTGCCGCGGCCTGGCTCCGCCCCCCTGTGGCTTCCGATCTACCAGCAGCTTCTCCCGGCTTGACGATGGCAGTGCCAAGCCAGCCTTGTGCTAGCTTATGTCACCACTGGCTTGGCATTGCCATCCTCAAGCCTGGAAAAGCTGCTGGGAGCTCCAAAGCCAGAGGGGAGGAGGCGGGGCTTGGCGCGGCCTGGCTCCGCCCCTCTCTGGCCAAGCCCTGCC
The DNA here is from genome assembly GCA_030556195.1 of Anolis apletophallus. Lineage (NCBI taxonomy): Eukaryota > Metazoa > Chordata > Lepidosauria > Squamata > Anolidae > Anolis > Anolis apletophallus. The sequence goes on along the minus strand of JARBWK010000003.1, from coordinate 48,463,757 downwards.
CCCTCCCCTCCCCAGCCTTGAGAAGGTAGGTAGATCTTTCTGACTTGGTTTTAATATAAGTAGCTCGCATGCTGAAAAAGTGTGGGCATCCCTGATTTACAGCACACTTTTCCTCCTTATATAAATAACAACTGTGAACCACTCTGGGGTCCCAATATAGATTGGAACCAGCGAAACTTAACCTAAAGAACAGCGGAACGCCGCCTGGATCCCCAACAAACGGAATTTATGTAGCAGTACTCCCCACAGGCTCGATGGGTGTATAACGATGTGTAATAATTGTATACAGTATGTGTATTGCCGATCGACATCTTACGTTTATTATAATGTTGTTGGATATAGTTGTTTCACTAATGTTGCTATGAGCACGTACAAATAGAATATTTTTGATACTTTCCCACATGTGTGTCTAGCCTTTTCTGCCTTGTGAAAGTTTTCCCATGGGAGGAAAATGAGAATATCAGGACATGTGTAGACGTTTGTTAACTGAATATTATGAAAATATAATAAACTAGCTGACCCGTGCACGCGTTGCTGTGCCAATATTCTCTATAGTTCAAGTTTAGTTCAATTGTATTGCTGTTGGGATACAGTAAGGTCCAGTATTCTCTACTGCTCAAGTTTAGTTCAATTGTATTGCTGTTGGGAGTTCAAAATGCTATCAATCCCAGGTGCTATAACTCCCACATGACAAAAGCAATCCCCTACAACTCCACCAGTGTTCAACTGTGGATATATTGAGTATTTGTGCCAAATGTGGTCCAGATTCAGTGTTGTTTGGGTTTAGAGTGCTTACCAAATGTAGGTGAACTACGTCTCCCCTAAATCACTGTCAATTCCTCCAAAACCCCTCCAGTATTTTCTGTGGGTCATGGGGGTTCTGTGTGCCAATTTTGGTCCAGGTTTGTCATTCATGGGGTATATGGTTGGGGGTCACCACAACATGAGGAACCTTATTTAGGGGTCACGGCATTAGAAAGGTTGAGAACCACTGCATGAGTACATATATTTTCTGTGTTATTGGTATTAATATTTTAGAAATGTATTTAAAGAGGGGCGGTGAGTCAATATTTTTTCTGGAATTGGGGTGGTACTTCCCAAAATGACACAAAATGACACTCTCAGGCAGAGAGTTCCACTGCTGAACAGCTCTCATAGTCAGGAAGTTCTTCCTAATGTTCACCCTCCTGCACAGACATGCTTCCCTGTGCACTGTTGAGCTCTCTCTTTCTCTCTCCGTCTCTCTCTCTCTTTTCTCCTCTCCTTCCTTCTCTCTCTCTCTTTCTGTCTGTCTTTCTCCCTGTGTCTCTCTCTTTCTATCTTTTTGTGTCTCTCTCTCTTTCTGTCTCTCTCTTTGTGTGTGTGTGTGTCTCTCTCTGTCTTTCTCTGTCTCTCTTTATGTGTGTGTCTCTCTGTCTTTCTCTTTCTCTCTTTGTGTGTGTGTGTGTCTCTCTCTTTCTCTCTCTCTCTATGTGTGTGTTTCTCTCTGTCTTTCTCTTTCTGTCTCTCTATGTGTGTCTCTCTCTTTCTCTCTGTCTATCTCTTTCTCTCTCTTTATGTGTGTGTGTGTCTCTCTCTCTTTCTCTGTCTCTCTCTCTCTCTTTATGTGTGTCTCTCTCTCTTTCTGTCTCTCTATCTCTTTCTCTATCTCTCTCTCTTTATGTGTGTGTATCTCTCTCTCTTTCTCTCTCTTTCTGTCTCTCTCTTTATGTGTGTGTGTGTCTCTCTCTCTTTCTCTCTCTCTCTTTATGTGTGTGTGTCTCTCTTTCTCTCTGTCTATCTCTTTATCTCTCTCTCTTTATGTGTGTGTGTATCTCTCTTTCTCTCTTTCTGTCTCTCTCTTTATGTGTGTGTGTCTCTGTCTTTTTCTCTCTCTCTCTTTATGTGTGTGTGTCTCTCTCTCTCTTTCTCTAACTTTCTATCTGTCTTTCTCTATCTCTCTTTTTGTCTCTCTCTCTTTCTCTCTCTCCTTCCTGCTCTCCTTTCTTCACTCCCCTTCCTTTCCTCCTCCCCATTCATCCTTTCCATTTCTCCTTCCCTTTCCCTACCTGTTCTTTCCTTGTTCTTCCTGCCCTTTTTCCTCCTCCGTGGGCGGCCCCCTCCCTTGCTTCGGCTGCTGCCGCCTCCGCTCGTCCTGAGGCGAGCGGCGAGGGCAAGGAGGGCCTTGGAGTGGGAAGGGAGGGGGCCTCCCCTCCCGCTCCTTAGGCCCGCCCCTTCCCCCCCGCCATTGCCGGCGATCGCGGCGCCGTGGCGGGGAAGGGGCGGAACGGGGAGGCAGGGCCTTGGAGTGGGAAGGGAGGGGGCCTCCCCTCCCGCTCCTTAGGCCCGCCCCTCCCCCCCGCCATTGCTGGCGATCACGGCGCCGTGGCGGGGAAGGGGCGGAACGGGGAGGCAGGGCCTTGGAGTGGGAAGGGAGGGGGCCTCCCCTCCCACTCCTTAGGCCCGCCCCTTCCCCCCCGCCATTGCCGGCGATCGCGGCGCCGTGGCAGGGAAGGGGCGGAACGGGGAGGCAGGGCCTTGGAGTGGGAAGGGAGGGGGCCTCCCCTCCCGCTCCTTAGGCCCGCCCCTTCCCCCCGCCATTGCCGGCGATCGTGGCGCCGTGGCGGGGAAGGGGCGGAATGGGGAGGGGGGCCCTTGGAGGGGGGGCGACTTCTCCTCCCTGCCCGGCTCCCTCCCTCCTCCCCCCCGAGCAACCGCCATCACTGTTCCTGATCGCAGCGGTGAGGGGGGTGGAGAAGGAGGAGGCGAGGGTGAGTGTTTGCTGGCAAGCGCGAACGTTCTAAACGTTCGCGCTGGCTGCGAAGAGGCAGGGATGGCCGGGCCCGTTGCCCCATTTTAGGGGGTTGTGTTTGGGGGTGTTTGGAGGTACCTAGGTCGGTTTTTTTGGGTCGTTAAGGTACCTCGTGGTATGTTCGCATCTGTTGCCTACTTTTGTGTTTCTGAGGCTTATAGTTTCTTTGTCTATTTGCCCCGTTGCACGATGTGAAGAAAAAAATATATATAGATGTCCTGGTTTCCATTTTTATTTTGCTTTATAATTATTATGATTAGTAGGCCAACTACATCTTTCAACTGTGTTACTTACATTATAGAAAGCACTGTCACCTCCTTTTAGAAGACATACCAAATCAAACTTCCTCGGGTTTTCAGTCAAGCAGAATGCCTCACGAACAGCCTCCAGGACAGCAATCAACTCCTTCCAAGAAACGCCAGCTTCTGGAAACACACTTACCATTGGAGAAAGCAGCTGAAACCCCAAAGAAAGTAATTTGCCATTATTGAAGTACATAGAAATACTCAATAAGTTGTGTTTTTTTTTATAACGACCAAGTTGGTGAAATTTTGTGACAATGCTGCAGTGAGTATATCTCAATAATAACTTCTCTCAACGTGCACTATATTGGGATCCTTCCTTTTTAGAAGGGTTGTATTTACAGAAATGTAGTGATGCTTCTATTGCATCAAGATAAGCAAGGTTTGTTTTTTTCTTTTAAAAATCTTAGTTTCACCTGAAAAACTGAGTGAAGTCTACAGTACATTTCTGCAAAGAAGACCTAGAGAATAATTCTGTTCAATTCTGTTTAGACCCATTGGAATTAATGGGACTTGTTCCTATTATTATTACTATATTTATACCCCCAAAGGGGACTCAAAGTGGCTAAGAAAATATTCCTAGGAAAATCCTTATAGGATTACAGTCTAAGACAGGCGTGGGCAATTGCCGACCCTCCAGGTGTTTTGGACTTCAACTCCCAGAAATCCTAACAGCTGGTAAATTGGCTAGGATTTCTGGGAGTTGAAGTCTAAAACACCTGGAGGGCTGGCAATTGCCCAGGTCTGGTCTAAGACCAGGCTTGCATTGTTAATATTGAACCCAGTTATCCTACCATATTCCTTCAAGACACCACTGATTGTAAGATGCATCCCATTTTTAGAGGTGTTTATATAGGAAAAAAGTGTGTCTTTAGAATTGAAGAAATGCAATATATTTGTTGCGACTGAAAGCATAAATCTGTAACTCATTCACTTTAGCTGCGTAACCTCCCTCTGCAAACCATCACCAACCATGTTTTTAAATGTTCTTTGTGCATCACATTCGATATTATGCAGTGTACAATTGTCTGAAGTAATTGCTATGCTGGCTGATCTGACAATTTACAGTTTGACAGAATTAGTTATTTTGCAGGATGACATCCAAATATTTGCACAGTGTAGATATGGCAAAATTCACTCAACAGCCGCTCCAATTCTCTGGAACGGCCTCCCCGAGGAGATCTGGGCCATTCGGGCCCTTCTGCCGTTCCGTAGAGCGCTGAAAACAGGGCTTTTTAGAATGGCATTTGGCCCTTAGCCAATTAGCCGCCATACTGTATTCATGGTCCTGCCTCGGCACACCACTATATCTCAGTTGGCCTGCCGCACCCTCTCACTGGGGGGTTAAATTGTTTTAATGTGTTTTCAATGTATTTTTAACTGTATTTTAAAGGTATTTTATGTGTTTGCTCTTTCTGTAAACCGCTCTGAGCGCCAGAGAGAGTGGTATAGCAAATCGAATTTAATAAATAAAATAAATAAATGTGTTAAGGCTGTTAAATTCCACTCTTGCCTCAATCTGTTTTATTATGTTTTTAACTATGTTGTGATTATGTTGTTCACTGGTGTGAACCACCCTGAGCCTCTTTGGGAAGGGTGGTATATAAATCAAAATAATAAACAAATAAATAAATAAATGTAGTCCTCCACTAATACAGTAAGAAAGAAGGACCACTCCCTTCTATATTAGTCTCAAAGGTACATCTAAGTAGTTATGTACAAGTACTTAGAATCATAAGAGTTGGAAGAGACCGCTAGGGCCATCCAGTCCAATCCCCTGCCAAGGAAAATTACATTTAATGGTAGCAAAGAACATTTTGGAGGTCATAGGATAAGGAAGGTTACAGAAACGACTGGTTATTATTTGTGATACATTTTGACACCTAACAGGAAATACACAATGTGTCTCTCAGTTCTCTGCTAGCTTTTCTGAAACGAAAGAAGCACAACCTACTGAAAAGAGGAAAAGGGTGCTTCCAACATGGATGCTGCAAGCAGATCCTAGTCCATCAGCCTCAGTCTCTGCTACAGGTAGAAGTTTAATACATTTATTATTGAAGACTTGCCTGTTGTCTTCTGCCTTTCATCTTTCTGTTTAATGCATATTACATGTACCCACTTCTTAGTCTTTATTATGCCAGATTAATAAAATATAGACAGTTTAATTTCTTACAGAGTTTTGGGACAGAGCCTTGCCATATTCACATTTTTATGTAACTTGTGAATGTGAGGGATACAGCACATTCCTATGGATCTATGCCCTATAATTCCCCATTCTTACTCTTCAAGAGTAATCAGGATCTGTTTTGAGAGCATGTGATTATGATATATAAATAAATAAAATTTTATTTATAGAGCGCTCTATCTCCTCGAGGAGCCCCCAGTCTTGTAGTGAGTTAAACCGCTGAGCTGCTGAACTTGCAGACCGAAAGGTTGGCAGTTCGAATCCAGGAAGTGGGTGAGCTCCTGCTGTTAGCCCCAGCTTCTGCCAACCTAGCAATTCAAAAACATGCAAATTTGAGTAGATAAATAGGTACCACTCTGGTGGGAATGTAATGGCGCTCCATGCAGTCATGCCGGCCACATGACCTAGGAGGTGTCCAAACAGCGGTGGCTCTTCGGCTTCAAAATGGAGATGAGCAACACCTCCCAGGGTCGGCTAGACTTAATATCAAGAGAAACCTTTATCTTTACCTTTTACCTCCTTGAAGGGACTCAAGGCATTTTCCAATGGATATGGCAAACATTCAATGCCAAAAGGAAAACCATACAAGCAATTTACAACAAGACAAGGCACATTAAACAATATAGAATAACCAACTATAACTTAGCAAAAAAAATCTTAACAGACAAAAACCTGATAAAACACACTAAAAATAAAAATATCTTTTCTAAAAAAGATACTAACATTTGATACTGATATTTCATTAGGCAACTATTTAGTATACTTCTAGCTACTACTATTACAACTACTACTAATACTTTATTTCTATCCCACAATCCATCCTGATTGTGTCATAACACATGAGAATAAGCCAATCCATTCTGTTGGACAGGGAATGTGCTAGCATTTTAAACAATTGTTTATTTGGCCAATGAGGAAGTAGCAGATGGTTCATAGTATTTGATAGGAATACTGAACAAATGAAGATTTATATCTAGCTGAAATCCATCAATTATTTCATTAGACACAGTTTATATGATATAACTATTGATTGGTAATTTTGCTTGATCTTTTTCTGAAACACCGCCTGCCCTTGAACACACATATTGGATAGGTTTTTCCACAGGTTGAATGATAATATTGGCAATGATCATTTCAGTGAAATTTCACTCTGAGAATATTTACTTGGTTTTGCAGAGAACTCTGAAGCTCACACCACAGAAACTGGTATATGATATTCTATCATCAGTTATTGGTTTATTCATTCCCTTTATTTGCTTTGCATTTTGTACTTGTATTATTATTTTATTACTTGTTAGAATTATTAGTATCCCACCATTCAAGATCTAAATCCTTCCAGAGTTACACTAATAACGTACAATGAATAATATTAATATATCACAAGAATACTTCTGAAAAGAATGTTGTTGTTAATTGTCCCGTGATGAACAGTGTCCTTGTTCACCTGTCTTCCCTCTCTGTATTAAATGATGCAGCTCTTTATATTCGGTTTCCCTGTTTTTTTCCATAGGATATGGTGTCAAGATTGTAAAAGACTCAGGAAAAAAGCAGAAGATGGGTGAAAATGAAGATACTTCCCTTATGACAGTGGTATTGATTTTAATTTTGCTTGCTCTTTTGGCTTTGGTTTTGCTACACATTAAGCTAGAAATTGTGCTTTACTTCAGGTAACAATCAGAGTCTTATTTCGCATGCCTGTTTAACACCAGGATTGCTAATTTATTTATTATTTATTTACTTTGTTTTTATTCTGCTCTTCTCACTCCGAAGGGAACTCAGAGCAGATTACAGTACACATACTTGCAGACAATCCCTGCAGTTCAACATATGACATATAGACGAACATACAACATATAGACGAACAGAAGCAAACTTCTGGCCACCAGGGGGAGCTGACGCACTCCTCATCTCTCAGCGTTTTTACAGCGTCCCTTTGTTGTTCCTTCTGCATTCCTCAGCGATTCCTGGAGTTCTTTAATGGCCTAATAATTCAGTCAAAATTGCCTCCCCACTTAATGTGGTACCTTTATCTCCTACTTGACAAATGCAACTGTCTTTCGGGCTTTAAAGGTCGACAGCAGGCTATACTTAAGGTTGAGCACCCACCTCGACCCAGGCAGGCCTCGAACTCATGACCTACTGGCCAGAGAGATCTTATGCAGCTGACACTTAGCCAGCTGCGCCACATTCCCGGTGCAACTTCTGGAGTGAATAACACCCCTGAATTCAGTGTGTCTATAATGAAAACAATTAAAGTGGCAAAGGACCTTTAAGATAAAGTGCACAGGGAACATATATATTGTTTTCAAGTTTAATCATACTATGTTTTTCCTGCTACAACAGTACAATTAACAAAAAGGGTGAAAATGCAAAAGTGGATAAAGTGCTGTGTGCTTCCCTTCTCATTTTATGTGTTACACACCTCTGCATTAAAAGGAGACTGGGCCTGTTCAGAAGCATATAAAGCAGTCCTGAGAAACTTTGGATTCATATCTTCCCACTTTCTTTTGCTCTCTCACTGGGCAATTCACTGCTTTTTTCTCTTTTGAAATGGTAAAGTTTGCTACAAACAAGGACTGAAATTGTTTAGTATGAAGGATGAAGGAGAAGAAAGGATGTCAGCTCATATTTTTTTCAGGGTTTGTTTGTGTCATACTACATCTTCTTTTCAGATGTTTTAATTGGGAGGAGGGGCAGTGGTGCTCCTCCATATACTTTTGCCTTACAACTCTCACCAGGTTTTGTCCTAATGAACAAAACCAATGGAAAGTAATTATGGGAAGCACACTTCGACTAAATCTGAAAGAACCAGAGATTTCCACCTTGGTCTGAGTAGAACCGCTCTGTGCTGTTAGAGCCACTATTATTCTGTTCTTCTGTGAGTCTTTCTCCTGTATGTGGGTTGATCGTGACCAAAAAGTGGATTTCCTCTTTTTTACTTAGCATATGGATTGTGTAGGCTGATTCTTTTTGAGAACACTATTGCTACTTATTTCATATTAAGAAACATTTTACTGTTTGGTTCATTCAAAAACATGCAGCGTTGTCCTCTCTCCACCGCCCTTCCTCAACATTTCCCTTATTTTAAATACCTCCCTTGCCTGGCTTCATTTTCTACCTCGACCTTAATTTATTCATTATATCCTAGTTGGTGACCCCTATCCTAAGTAGCTTGATTATTTTTTGCTGCTCAGAACTGTTTCTCTCTTTAACATGAGTTCAGTCTTTCCCATCTGCTTCCCTCCACTGTGTAGCATGTATCTAATACTTACAAGATGTCATTGATTGTAAGAGGCACCTTAATTTCAGTACCACCACCAAAAATACATAAGATACACCTGCGATTCTAAGAGGCAATTTCTTTGAGATGTTTATAAAGGAAAAAGTACTTTTTAGAATTAGAGTTGTTATTGTTATTTATATCCCGCTTTTTCTTTCCACAAGGAGACTCAAAGTGGTTGTTGTTGTTTATTTGTTCAGTTACTTCCGACTCTTCGTGACCTCGTGGACCAGCCCACGTCAGAGCTCCCTGTCGGCCATCACCTCCCCCAGCTCCTTCAGGGTCAAGCCAGTCACTTCAAGGATGCCATCTATCCATCTTGCCCTTGGTCGGCCCCTCTTCCTCTTTCCTTCCATTTCCCCCAGCATCATTGTCTTCTCTAAGCTTTCCTGTCTTCTCATGATGTGGCCAAAGTACTCTATCTTTGCCTCTACTATCCTTCCCTCCAGTGAGCAGTCAGGCTTTATTTCCTGAAGTATGGACTGGTTGGATCTTCTCGTGGTCCAAGGCACTCTCAGAACTTTCCTCCAACACCACAGTTCAAAAGCATCTATCTTCCTTTGCTCAGCCTTCCCTATGGTCCATCTCTCACCTCCGTAGGTTACTACAAAGTGGTTAGGAGACTCAAAGAAGTACAGCATGTAAAGAAGGAGTTAATGTTTCCGGCCACTCATTTCAAATCCATCTCCAGAACTCCTTTGTCAAGACTAGCATTTTCCTAATACTCTTTAAATTTTTAATCCTTACTCCAGGTATGTTTCTATACAGATAACCATATGTGCTCATCTCCATTCATTAATACACTTGCCTCCTTCTGTCCCCCAAGTTTTAATTTCACCTTTCTTGTACCTGTCTTGTTTTTTCTCCCTAAAATAGCCCATCTTCACTAGACTTTTCTCTTACAGAAAGTGTTGACAGCTAAATGTGATTCACATAAAAGTTTACTCCTGATTTCTACAGGATATGCCGGGAATCTCTGAAGAACTTGTAAGGGAACTGGAAAAGAATGAAAGCAAAGTACGGCATCAAAAAGCTGGAGCTTCTGCAGGGCAATGCTCCTATCTGCCTGAGAATGAAGAGGTGGATTTCAGCCCTCAAAATGTACGAACGTGTCAGCTCACAGAAACCAATACAACTGATGCCATTGAAAACAAATCTGAAGACGATAGCTTTAAAACAGAACAATTTTCTCAGGACAGGCCTTCACAATCTCTGGGTAATAAGGAAGAAATTAAAGAACTTCCTCACATTAACCAGACTACCAAAACAGATATTTCTAATTTAAATAGAAGTCAAAATGTACTGCAAAACTCCAATATATCTATTAACCAGCAGAGGAGCGCTTGCCAGTATGGGAGAAACTGCTACAGGTAAAATGCGTGAAATGTACATCTCCTGGGGGGTGGGGGTCACATTTGTTGAAAACAATTTTTTTGTGGAAGCCTGTCACAGATGTCATGACACAACATGGCAAAATACATAGTGCAAGTGAAGTGAACACAAAGTCCAACTTGTGACAAGATGCAAAAAAGAATATGCAATATGTGTGTGTGTGTCAGGAGCGACTTGAGAAACTGTGTAGGGTGATGGTCATAGGAAATCACTATATGTCAGAGTCTGGACATTTCGTACCAGCATCACCGATCTGTTCAGCATGTGATGGCTTATATAGGTGCACAGTATATGCCAGAGGATAACAGCTGTGTGTATTTTATATGAAGTGTGATAATGTTTTGGAATTAGTTTCTCAAATAACTGAGCAAGTGCTGAGAATTTTGGTAAGTGGGCATACTTGGTATTCATTTTAACACAGATTGAGGATGTGTGATCATCCAGATAATGTTGAATTGCAATTCTCATCATTTCTCACAGTTAGGACCTTTTCTTACTCTTACCATTTGGTGGCCAAAGGCTATCGATTTGTTGTGCTTTAACATACAGCCATCGAGGAGAATTTTGAATTGGAAACACTGAATCTTAAGCACCACATTACAATGGTCACTGCACCAATCTGACAGCAGAAATAGCATTGAATGAATGAATGAATGAATATATCCTGACCCGTCTCCCAAAGGGACTTGAAGCAACTTACAACAAAACAATAACATAAATAATAATAAAACACATAAGCCAAACAATTTAAATTACCAACAATACAATGAGTCATAATAAATAAGATGGAATATAACTCAAGAACGTCACAATCAATATAAAACTATGTGAAAGTTAAGCATATAAAACACATAAACATTAATATGAGTAAGCAATGCTCCCAAACCAGTTGCAGGACATTTCAACCTTCCTGGTTTGACAGTAAGGGATTTGCAGGCTGCAGTCCTCAAACGAGGAAATTACAAAGCTAGAATGGAAATAACCAGCTTGAATTATATTCATAAATTCCAGTCCATTAAATGAAGTATGGGCAAAGACAATGGCTTTATGGCACATTGCATTTTATAATATGAAAGTCCTTACTAGTGCACAAATAAAAAAAAATTCTTCCCAGAAAAGATTTTGAACCCGTTGAGACAGACTTGGTATGCAGAGGTTTTTTTTTCACTCACCAACACTAACTGACCACAATAAAGAACTTCTACAGCCCTTTAAAAATTTAGAGAAAGGGTCATGATCTGAATCTTTGTGGATCTTATTACAGTAGACTCTTAGTTAAGTGGAACTCAAGCAACCAACCGAAAAATACTGCGTTCACAAAGCTGTTTTTATAATATAGTAAAACTGTTACATTTCATTCTCACTCTCAAGCAACCTGAAGCTACATTTCCCTGTCGTGGTCACTGTGAATACGTATATGTGGTATGTTCTGCGCCAGCGCAGAACAGCTTTGGAACCTTCTAGAGAGATAAATGACAGATTAGTAGAAGCCCCGCCCACTCCCCTATATATAGCCCGTTCCGGTTAATTGAGTGTCTACTGTTCATCCCATTTTACTCCCACAACTGTATAAATAAGTTTTATACCTGTGACCTTAACATTACTTGATATTGCATCCGCAGAAGTAGTTGATATTCATGAAAGCTCATATCTATATCTTGTCCATTGCTATACTCTCTTTCTCTCCACAGTTATGCCTGTTTGTCAGAGTGCTGTTCATGGACTGTAACTGAAAATGTACACTTCACTTTGCCAATACAAAAAACCCACTAAACTATTAGTCAAACCCTTCTGCACTATGTTTGATGGTTCTGCTGAGAAATGGGAATAGCTTTCACCTTCTTCTAGCCCCAGTGTTTCCAAGATTTCAGCAGAAGAGTTAAAAAAACTCTTTAGGGTGTTTTCAGTGGACCTAGCTGAGCATATATTTATTTCTATTTCCCAGTATTGGATAAAAGTAAATGTGGGAAATTATTTTTAAGAGAAGAAAATGTTCCGCATTTCAAGAAAAATGCCAGGCTGAGTCTCTCGGTACTTTTATAAATCTCGCGGAAGCCAGTAGGTGTATAACTCAGTTTTAGTGATTGCTATGTAGGTGTCATGAGTTGTTCAAGTGTGTTTATAATAAATATTCAGGGAGAAAAAAATGACTGAACAAATCTCAGCAATTGAATCAACCTTAATTTGCAGCAGCTTCAGCCATGACAAATGGCTTTCTGTCACAGCAGGAAGATTCTAGAGATAGCTCATGCTGTTGATTTCTCCCCAGAAAGCCTGTGATATTTGTTGTTCAGCTGGTAATTTTGTACGGCTTCAAATAAGCCCAGAAGAATTAATAGTATTTCCAAAAGCAAAAGTCCATTTTCTGGAAGTATGTTTAAAAGTGAATTTTAAGAAAATGCAGATCCCAATTTTCTTAATTACTTTGCATGATGGTGCCAACATACATTAGTTCTTTAATTAGCAGATCATTTTTCATTTCTAAGTTGATGAAAAAATGACATCCACTACCTTTAATCTAATTTGTAAATAAGTTTCAACCAGTGCTGTCCCAACAGTGTAGCTAAGCTGGACTTTCCCTAATGTAGTAAGACCTATTGTCTCCTTGGTCCTTTCATCCTTGTCTCTTATGGTCTCAGCGTCTCTCGGTCCTTCCTATCCAGGATCAAGAGAGTGTCTACTTGCTACCTTCCCGTCTATGATTAAGGATGTTGGAGAGGGCTTGTTTCTCACCTAACACATCAGATTTTATGTTTTATTCTTTCAACTGTGGATAGCAAATGACATTTCTTATTCCAATACTATTTTGACTAAAAAAGAGAATATCTCAATGGGAAAAATCCAATAGGTTATTAGAATAATTTTTATGCCACCTGAATTGGTTTTTTTAAAAAAAAAATCTTTAAAGTGGTAGTGTCATAAAATGCCCATCTTGTATTAATGCTGCAAGAAAATATTACTCTGGTGTACTGAAATATCTTATTTGCGAGGGTTAATCTTGTGTGAACCATGAGTCCCAATGCTGGCAGAAAGTAAGTCAGACAAATATTGCTCTTTATAGAGAGGAAACAACTTGAACTTTTACAACTGGAGTTGTATATGAACAATCCTATGTATTATAAGCAGTCCATGAGTAATACATAAGATAGGTTCTGTAGGTTTGTTCTTAGGCTAAATTTGGATGTCCGTCAGAACAGGTATACTTGTAATTGTAACTCCAGCCAATGTTTATAGCTTTGGATAGCATAGGGAAGAGTCCACACCCCTGAAAAGTTTGTTTTGCTGCCTTTGCCCCTGTTCAGAAGACTTCACCTGACTTTAAGTACCTGTGATAATTAGATTTTTAAAATTCTGGAAGCAAGGATGGGTGATAGAGCTTCAGTGGATATACCTTTTCCCTATTATAACTCTTCCAGGAATGTGTTTCTCCTCCTAAAGGCAGATTTTCTTCCACTTCCTTTTGTCTCATTCCTGTTTGTAACTAGGACTCATATGTAAGTTGGATGTGCACACAAATGGCAAAGTGACTTGAAATGAACTTTTGGCTTATATGGCAATGATGGGGTGCCCATGTGCAACCCATGGATTACTAAAGTGTGTGTTGGGTGGGGTGGGGGTGGGGGGGCGGCGGCAGCAGGCAATTGTGCTTTGAACCCACATCCCTAGTTTCCTTTGTGGCATTACATCTTTATATGAATCACCTCCAAACAGTATTTTATGGTGTATTTCTTACATCCATAGGAAGAATCCTATACATTTTCAGCAATTCAGTCACCCTGGTGACAATGATTATCCTGACACAGAAGTTGTAGCTGAACCTGGGAATGATAACAGACCCGAATGTCCTTATGGAACTTCTTGTTACAGGTAAGGAGGAATGTTTCCCAAGAGTGCCCTTCTATAAGTGGGACCCATCTGTATGTATTTGATGTTCTCTTTCCCACAAAGAGACTTCCTGATCTGGTGGGTGCTGTGTAGGTTTCCAATCAATTCTGAAAAAGAACTACATATTTGTGGATGAATAAATATATGAAAGTATATTATGTATCAAATGTTAATTCTGCAAAACCTGAGGCAGGGGAGGGGCCAGAAGATCCTGTAGTTTCTCGCGTGATAATCAAATGGTTTTTATAAATATTAAATTTCTACATTTTCTCTGATTTAAAAACAATCAGAACTTTGTGTCACCAGAGCTTTCTACCTTATTTTATTTCCATTGGTGGGTGTGGGTAGATATGCACATTATTGGACCAATTTAAGAAATATCCAACAGGCAAAACTGATACACTATGAAAAAATCTTCTTTCTCTGAAAATGAGGGAGAAAACTCCTCTTAAAATTATTTCCCCTTCTTTTAAACAAGGATGAAAACCATTTCCCCATTGTGGTCCCTGTGAATCGCACATATGGTATTTCCTGCACCTGCGCAGACAGTTCGAAATCTTTAAAAAGTTAATATCACTTTAAATGGTAACCCCGCCCACACTCCCCTCAAGCATATATAGCCAGTGGGAGGGGCTGCCACCTCAGATCATTTTTTCCGCCGCCATTGCGACAACTAGGAATCGTTCTCATTTTTCTTTGACTAGCGAAAATTTACTATTCCATTTAAATTGATTTTCATTTATTTTATTTTATTAATTAATTAAACATTTATTTAATTTTATTATTATTATTTATTCAATAAATAAATATTATTAAAGCATTTTGAAGTCTTAGCAAAGCATTTTGATCAGTGATTCATCTGCTCCTTTGAATTGAATTTAAACATTGTGATTGTAATGATTTTTCTATGTTCAGAAACATGTTTTTCAAGTTATGAAGAGAATATGTTGGGAAGTTGAGGTTTTATCACTCTTTCCCCCTTTCTTTGCAGGAAAAATCCACAGCACAAGCTGGAATACAAACACACAGCACCCCCAGGTAAAGTGATACAGCTGATACAACATACGGAGTCTTACATCTGCCACTATTACTTCATAAGGGTGTCAAGTAGGATGGGTAAAGAGTGATCCTGGGTATTATTTTGAATGACTTATTAAACAGATATGATGATTCTGCAAGGGCATGGAAGTGGGCATGGTTTATTGGTGCTGAATCCTCTTAATTGTATTCTGTCTAATGCAGATATGAAATCTTCACACACACACACACGCCAGACATTTGAGAGGGAAATTGTTTCTTAGTTTACCAATATTAAAAAAAACCCTCAGCCTGCTAGCACAAATAGTCTAGGATAGATCCAAACTCTGTAAACAGAAGGCCCCAGAGAAGGCTTCCACAGCAGGAATGGGAATGGGGGGTGGGGGGTGAGATTTTTTTAACTCTACAGGTTGTCTTCAGCCTCATCTAGAGAGTGTCACAACTATCCAGGACATTTTAAAGAGGTTTACAATTGTCAGAGAAGGAGAAACCAGCAAGAACATGCCACATCCTCCTGTCCTCAACATTCAGGATTGTCATGTTTCTGCATTACCTCCAAACTAACGCAGTTCAATTCAGGAATTATACTATGAAGACGGATAATAAAAACTAGAGAGGTGTAATGGGATTCATTTAAATTTTAGTTTGTTGGGACTGGATTTAATTTTTGGTTTTAGACAGGAGTAAAAACATCAATTTGAGTTGGGGGTGAACAGGAATCTCGGCATATTTTACATATATTTATTCATCTGTATGTCTTGCTCTACTTAGTATGATTTTATTTTGTGGTTAGTATATGTGGCTTTGAGTCTTCTTGTGAAGAGCAAAAGCGGGATGATAATAATAAGAATCATCATCTTCATCACCATCTCCTGACCTCATGATCGTGAAAAAAACAAAATATGGATTGTCGATGTTCCAAACCCAGGAGACAGCAGAATCGATGAGAAGCAACTGGAAAAGCTTCTTTAAATGAGAATTTAAAGATAGAACTACAAAGACTCTGACACAAGCCAGTAAAGGTGGTCCCAGTGGTGATCGGCACACTGGGTGCAGTGCCTAAAAGATCTTGGCCTGCACTTAAAAACAATCGGCGCCAACAAAATTACCATCTGTCAGCTGCAAAAGGCCACCCTACTCTGCTTTGCATGCATTATTTGCCAATACATCACACAGTCCATGTATTTATTTTACATTAGGGCTGGGGAACATATGCCCCACTTCTCTTAAGATGTCATTGCATTTCAGTCCTTGTTACGCACAGGCAGCATAGCCAGTAGTTGGAGAAAATGATAGCTGTAGTCTGCAGTGCATGCCATGTGCCTATGTTTTAGAAGGCTATTCAGTAAACAACCATAACCAAGGGCTTCTTTAGCAGTGAAAGTGCTGCTATATTTCCATAGCTGGGCCAAGACCATACTTGCTTATTATACCTCAAACACAATGAGTAGCAATGAGGATAGGATACCATGGAAGACATATATGGGGGGAAAGTACTTAATAGAGGTGTGCAGAACACGTGAAACATTGGGTGCTGTTGAACTGTGGTTTACATAATTCTTCATCATTTGTTAATGTTGGCTATGGCTCATTGGAGTTCAACAACATCCCAATGGTTGAGAAGGCTTTCTCTTATTCTCTCTCATGCTCCCTCCTAGTTTTCTTACAGGGGAGTATTATTTATGGACTCTTTATTATGAATGATTTCTTGATATGCTATTACAGCAATGCTATATGTTGATGTTGACTTAACCCCTGCGAGGGACACTGAGTTATATTAAGATTTAACCCCTGTGTGGGACTACATTGGGTTTGAGATATACACCCTGGTTGATTATGCAAGTCCTTCTGTGACTTTAATACTATATGATATTCAATACAATACTTTTTGATATACTATTGATTTTGTGATTGATTATATTGAACCCCTCGTGGGTATTGTTTTTTGTTGGCTTCATAGCCCCCAAGCTCTGTTAGTTACTAATGTCCACCATATACAATATAGCATCCATACTATGGGCTATACTATAATATAATATACTAGCTGTACCCTGCACGCGTTGCTGTGCCATCGTCTGTGGCTATCCCCTTCTACCTACATGGTGTGTGTGTGTATATGTGTGCTGATGTTTGTGTGTATATGTGTATGTGTATTTTGTGTATGTTTGTGTTCTTATGGATATGTGCATGTATATATGTGTGTTTGTGTGCGTGTCTTTATGTATGTGTGTGTGTGTTGATGTGTATCTATATGTCTATGTGTATGTTTGTGTTCTTATGTATATGTGCATGTTTATATGAGTATCTATGTGCATGTCTGTATGTATATGTGTGTATGTGTGTGCTGATGTGTGTGTATATATGTGTATAATGTTTATGTGTGTGTTCTTATGTATATGTGCATGTTTATATGAGTGTATGTATGTGTGCATGTTTTCATGTATATGTGTGTGTATGTGTGTGGTGATGTTTTTGTGTATATGTGTATATGTTTGTGTATGTTTTTGCTCTCTTTCTGTATCTCTTTCTGTCTATTTTTCTCTGTCTCTCTCTCTTTCTCTGTTTTTCTCTCTTTTTATATCTTTCTTTCTTTATCTCTCTGTCTTTATCTCTCTCTCTCTTTCTGTCTCTCTCTCTTTGTATCTCTCTCTCTTTCTCTCTCTCCCTCTCTTTCTCTCTCTTTCTTGCCCCTCATTTCCTTCCTTCCTCCCCCCTCCCTTCCCCTCCCTTACCGACGGCGGCTGCCTTCCCCGCCTGGTTCTTCCTCCTTCTCTGCCTCCTCCGCCTCCAGGGCAGCCTCCGTCTCCTCCCTCCTCCTGTTCGTCCTCCTCGGCGGCCCGGCCCCCTCCCTCCCTCCACCCCCTGCCGGCGTTCGGGAACACCGAAGGGGGCGGCGGAAGGAGGAACCAGAGGAGGAGGGGCTAAGGAGTAGTCGGCTCGCTTGCTCCTCCTCAGCCCGGCCCCCTCCCTCCCTCCATCCCCGCCCCCGCCGGTGTCCCCTCCTCCTTCCACGCCCCCCCGCCGCTCTTCCTGACTGGGCCGGCGGGGGGAGGGGGCACGGAAGGAGGTGGGAGGAGCTGGGGGAGGGGAGGTGTGTCCCCTCCTCCTTCCACTCCCCCCCGCTCTTCCTGATCGAAGGAGGAGGTGGAGGAGGCGCTCTGACTGCAATGTGCAAACGTTCTAAACGTTAGCGCTGGCAGCAGAGAGGCCGGGGTGGGAGTTCAGTTGTCAGTTTTTGGGGGATGGTTTTTGTGGGTGTTGCGAGGTATGTAGGGCTGGTTTTTTTGGCGTTGTCTGTATCTTGTCCTATGGTTAATGCAGTTGTTGAGTTTGGTGGTTCTGCGAGCCATAGTTTCGTTGTCTATATACGACATTGCACGGACGCAAGAAAAAAATATATAGACTATCCATACAGGGCTGCCCAGGAAGTCGATCGCGATCGACCAGTCGATCCAGGGACCGAAGGAGGTCGATCCCAGCTGGATGGGGCGCTTTTCAGAGGGGGCGGAGCCAGGCCGTGCCAAGCCCTGCCCCTCCCCGGCTTCAGCACTCCCAGCAGCTTCTCCAGGCTTGAGGATGGCAATGGCAAACCAGTGGTGGCATAGCTAGCACAAGGCTGGCTTGGGACTGCCATCCTCAAGCCTGGAGAAGCTGCTGGGAGCTCCAAAGCCAGGGGAGGGGCAGGGCTTGGCACGGCCTGGCTCCACCCCTCTGTCTTCCACTCTACCAGCAGCTTCTCCAGGCTTGAGGATGGCAATGCCAAGCCAGTGGTGGCATAGCTAGCACAAGGCTGGCTTGGCATTGCCATCCTCAAGCCTGGAGAAGCTACTGGTATTGCGGAAGCCAGAGGGGGTGGAGCCAGGCCGCGCCAAGCCCCGCCCCTGCTCCCTCCCCTCTCCAGCCTTGAGGAGGTAGGTAGATCTTTCTGACTTAGTTTTATTATAAGTAGCTCGCATGCTGCAAAAGTGTGGGCACCCCTGATATTCCATAGGGTCTCAGATCCCTCAGTCCTCCTTTAAATACTTTGATAGGTAGAAAAGAAAGAAAAAGCACAGGATGAGTATCCGTTTCACTGTTTAGTGAAGAAAACCAGATATCGACCTAGTCCACAGAGTGAGGTTTTCTTGCCTCTCTTCCCACTCTGAAGCCTCTTGAAAACCTGTTCTTGGGGCTGGTATGGGACACACTGTGGCAACAAGGCTCCAGTCAGAAAAGAGAAAAACATTCCTCTTTGACTTTGACTAATACCTCATTTTTCTTTGTGGTTATCTTGGTAATGTAATTTCTTTTTCTTTATTTAGGATCTGAGAAAAGACAAACGAGGGCAAAGTCTACCAAAAAAGGTTAGAAATCTGTATTTTCCAAATGAAACAAACAGAATGGCTCTCAATTATTTATGTATGTATTTATTTATTTATTTATTTATTTATTCAGTCTTCCCCAAGGGCTCAGTTCAGCTTACAGAGAATATAAAAACACACTTTAAAACAACAGAAAGAATTAAACTTATCATATATTAAATTCAAACGCGCTCTATGAGTGAGCAAATCATGCTTTGCTGCTGTCCGGTATTCCTTTGAAATGTATGGCAATGAACAATATTCCATAAGAAATAAGTGAAGGTTACTCAGTGCAGATCTATACCTCCTTTTTTTTGAAAGTGGCTTTGTATGCAGGGATCTGGGGCTATTTCCCATCTGGATGCTGGGTAGATCTCCTTTCCTTCAGCAAGATGCCTGCATCACGTGCCTTCAGATCATGTCCTGGGATCTCTTTGGCTAATTTGGAAAATTTGCAGCATTTTTGAAGCCAAGAACATGTTAAAAATGTGCAGCATGGCTAAGATGTAATTTGCTATAGTAACTTTAAAAAACTGAACCTTGACTTGGCTCATTGTAAGCTATTATGGAGTGTCACTCAGCAAATGTACAGAGATTTCCATAAAACTTTGGTACCTCATTATATGTGTTAAAAAGAATGCAGCCAGAGAGATGATGATATGTGATGTGCTTTGTAACCAGGCCAGTCAATTTACAGATCGGCTGTATATATAAATTAGCCCTAGAAAATGGAATATTATCCACACATTTAATATTGTAAGGGGTTATACATACACCGAAATAACTTTTGGCTTTTGTTAGCATAACCTTATTAGTCACATACTGCAGTTGATCTTGTAAAAATATTATTCCTAATTGAGCAATAGTACTCATTGGACAAGGATCCATATCAGACTTTCAGTGGTATATTCAGCTTCATAGTCCACACGTGCTCCTGCCTTCCATGTGTATAAGATTACATTTGTAATTGGTATTGCAGAGCATCTCTGTTTCTCATATCTCTTGCTGCAAAGAGTTTTTCCTTCATCACTACTTCAATTGTAGAGACTAAATGCTGGCGAGAAATATGTTTGTGGGGTTCATAATCTGTGAGAGGATTCATAATGATCACTCTCTTTTTATACTCTGAGAGGAACAGAAAGACAGTAGAGCAGGAAGAGAAGAGGTGTTAGATTTCTCAACTTCATTATCTCAGATAAAGACATCATTAAAGCTTGAACTAGCAAACACATTGCTGACCAATTGTAATGTCTTTTTGATTAGAGAAGTCCCAGGCTTTTGGAATTACTCATTCTTGTTTGTAATAACAGAACAGGAACCAATCTGTCACTCGGTTAATTTCGAGGAGGGGGTTAGCATATCCTTATTTCCCTTAGCTTTATATGGTTGTGGTTCTTCTATCTGCAATCTTGAAGAAATGCCTTATCTGAATAATGTAGATACCCCCTATGTGTGTGTATGAGAGAATGATTTTAATATTTTCATATAGATTAATATTTTGTGGGCTTTCCACTTTCTTTAAAAATGGGATTAATGTTTTTATCTAGAAATTGGGGTTGATCTGCAGTTTGTATTACATATATAGCTCATACTCATCTGAAACAGGATTGTGGTATTCCATCCCCATTGAGGTAGCGATATCAGGTGCTTCATTGTACATATAGCATAAGTAGACCAACAGACTAAACTGTAGAATTACTTCTCACTTTAGATTGTTGCAGGGTTTAATTTGGAAGAATTCTATGCATAGCTTGAAGGCACTATTTAGAGCAGGGGCGGGCAATTATTTTTTCCAAGGGGCCACACAAGAGCCAAAAAATATTATGGAGGGCCGCACCTGAAGGCTGAACTACAGTCTAATCTACATTATTTATTTATTTATTTACTTACTATATTTACTATTTATTACACATCATTAATATTAACATATTAATATATCAAGAAATATTCATTTATTATTAGTATTAATATCATAATTATAGTATAGTATATATAGACATTATAATATATTGAAATTATAATATAATATAACATTATATTATATTTATTATATTATTATAATAAAATTATTATAAAATAATAATAAAAACCACTAAAATAAAATGAAATAACAGTGGGAGAGCTCCCACTGTTAGCCCCAGCTTCTGCCAATCCAGCAGTTCAAATACATGCAAATGTGGGGTCCTGCTTCTACAAGAAAGGAACATATACCACAGTGCATTCACATTAATAGACCCTGAGGAGGGACAGGCAAGATTTATTATTATTTCCAGGCTTTTTCTATTGGCAACGCTCTTTTCCAAGTGGGTCATTCAGAACCCAATATTTCAGTTTTACTAGGAAACCAGAGGTTGAGCCAAGCCTTTCTGAGAATTAGAGCAGTGGATTCAAGCGCTGAGATGCTGAACTTCCTCACTGACAGGTTGTTAGTTCAAATCTGGGGAGTGGGGGGAGTTCCCGCTGTTAGCCCCAGCTTCTGCCAACCCAGCAGTTCAAATACTTAGTAAACCACACACCCCATCCAGACACCCCAACCCGTCTTTACCTCTTCCTCTTCTTTCCTCCTCTTTCTCGCTCACGGCTTCCTTGCCGAAGAGAGGGAGGCGAGGGCAGCTACAAAGCAACGTGATGCTTTGTGTCCGGCAAAAAGAAAGGGAGGGAGGGAGCAAAATGCCTTCTCCTGTCCCTCGTTGTGGCTCCAGAAGCCCCGCCTCCCTGAGGGTCTCTGCACGATGCCGCCTGTGACCTCATAGTGCAGAGACCCTCAAGGTCCCTTTTTATGTCCCTTTTTGCCGGACACAAAGCATCACTTCAAGGTTATCTTGTCTGAGCAATCCATATTGCTGTGAGAAAAGCTGTTATGAATATGAAGCAACCTGTACATGGAAAATAAAATATTCAATGTTATAATTCACATCTTACAATGTCATGCCATGGCAATTGAATTTTAGGCTTCAAATGACCTTTTAAACACATTTTGTTCTCCAGGTAAAGGCATTTCTTTGGAGGAGTGTGATGATGATGGTGAGCCAAATCAATACGATCTGAATGACAGCTTTATAGATGATGATGAAGAGGAAGAAGAGTGTGAAGCTACTGATGAAGATTCTGATTGGGAACCAGATTTTCAAGATCAGGATAATGAGGATTTAGATACACTTCTGAAAGAAGCACAGGATTTTGCGAAAGCCAAGCAATAGTTACATATATGCATGGTTTTATCAAAATCGAGGAAACTGAAAAGCACGTACTCTGCTGATCTACAGGAAATGCCTTGAAGTTAATTTAAATGTTTCATTTAAATTCTTCTTTCCTTGTGTGTGCAACTCCTTTGGATTGTGGTTCTTGAACTGAAGATGGGAGAACAGAATTGTAAGATTGGCATGATACTTGCTTAAAACAGATTTATACTTATTGTTGATAGCAAATGAAGAAAAAATGAATGCGACCATCCAGCCAAAATTTTATTTTAAAGTTCTACCCAGTTAAATAGACTGAAATAGGTAACTCATACCATATTTCTTAAGTGGGTGGCATGAAAAAGCTTTAAAGGTGGCTGAATTTCACCAATGAATAATTCCTGTTCCTGATTAGCGGTTTGCATATATATAAGTGGATTATGTTTATTAATCTTTTTTACAAATGCACTTTTCTCCATAGCTGATTTTGTCAGCTATAGCACTTCAGGCTACCAATTATTGTTGGCTGTGCTGTGACAGAAGGCTTTGGGACTTACACTGAGAATTGTTATTTTCACTACTGAAATGTATCACAATGTTTGAGTTGAATGAAGAGAATGATATGTTGTATATAAAAGTATATCATAAAGCTTCTTCTTAATAGTTTAATTCCTAGTTCATTTATGTTGGTTAATCAAGCGTAAATAATCACTCTCCATCTTTTCCTGTAATACGTCATTCGGTACTACAAGTTTCTCTTGTTCTCCCCTTTTGCAAACTTATGCTGAAAGTCAATTATGTCCCAAATCTCCCAAAGTGTGTGGAAAGGGCTTTCTGTTGCCTCACATTAGAGCATAGCTCCCCCCCCCCCCCAAACAACAACAACAAAAAATCCCGACGTTACGTTCCAGATTTGTCTGGTTTACATTTCTTTCACAGTAATTGGTTTGTAAAGAAAAAAAGATTGTTTGCCACTAATTGGGTCAAAAGACAAACACATCACCCCAGCAGTTAGCAGGGGGCAACACCTATTCATTATGCCGGTCTGAGTCCCTCAATAGAGGTGAGAAGGCCGGGGCACAAAAGTTTTAAATAAATAAATCCCCTTGACCATGCCCGGATTACCAATAAGGCCAACAAGGCCATGGCCTAGGAGCGCAAGCCGGGGGGGGGGTGCAAATCACGGACCAAAAAACCCCCCTGGCTTGCGCCCCTCTTTCCCCGTTTCTCATGCCCCTCCTCCCTCCTCCCGGCAAAGTCTCTGCTCCGTCCCCCCCCCTCTCTCTCGTGCGCGCATTTGGAGCGAGTTTGCACCCGCTGCGCTCTCCCCAAGCCTCCCGACTCCTGAGGAGACCTTCAGAGCACAGCGGAGCTTTCCAGCTGGTGGGAATGGGGACCTTGGAGGTGGCGGGAGGTTGGCTTAAAGGGGGCGTAATTTCAACGTGTGGCCTAGGGCGCAAAAAAGTGTTAATCCGGGCCTGCCCTTGACTGCAATACTTCTTTTCAAACTTCTGAAAGAGTTGCCAATACAGCCGCAAATGTGTCTTCTTGAAAGCAAAAAAACAGGGTCTTCTCCAAAACGAGACATGTATCTTGTTCTTGTAACATTTTTTCAACTGTTTTTTTTCCCCCAGAGCCTGGGTTAAGCACTGTTTGCATAGTTAGTTACATTCTTTCCAGCCCAAGGAAAACTAGTATTTTGCTACCTTTTTCCTTCTCCAAATTCAGGCTTAGTGCAAGATGGGCCAGGCTACTCGCTTAAAAGAACAAGGAGAGAGAAACGGCAAAGGCCAGGGGTGGTTCACTGTAATAAAGGAAGACAAGGGTGGCAAAAAACTTGGGAAAGCGGACATGAAGTGTCATGACTTACACTGAAAATTATTGCAACATCATTTCTGTAATGTCATGTTTGTGAGGAAACTGCCTTAATATTTTTTAATTATTATTTATTTATTTATTTATTATTTCAATTTGTATACCTTCCATTCCGGATAGCTCAGGGCGGTTTACAACACATAAGATCACAACAATTAAACAGTGAATGACAATATAAAATCACATTTCCCAATAATCCCACAAAACAGTATTTATCAACTGACCAAGAATTAGAGGTCAAAAGCCTGTCTAAAGAGCACAGTTTTACAGGCTTTCCGGAAGGCCGGCAATTCACAGGTTGCTCGGGCCTCCGGCAGCAGGGCATTCCATAGGCTTGGTGCCACCACGGAGATCTTGTTGGATACCTTTTAGGTCTTAGGAGGACTTTGTTTTCACCTTTCTCAATTGTACAATAAAGGGCCTGGTTATAAACCATTGCAAAAACATTTGTGATCTCTCCTCCCTCCCTCTTTGATCTTCCTGTTTTCATTTGATGCCTTTTAGTATATATTTGAGAGCCTTCATGGTGGATAGTTTGAGCATTGGATGAAGATTTTGGGAACCATGATTCAATTCCCTGCTTGGCCATGAAACCCTCAGGGTGATCTTGGGCAAATCTTACTCTTGTAACTTCAGAGGAAGGCAATGGCGAACATTTTCTGAACAAATCTTGCCAATAAAAACCCACAATATAGATGAGAAATTATTTGGAGGCACACAGCAACAGCAACCAACAACTCATAAGGGAGTTCCATATCATTGAATCTAATTGACAGAAAATATAGGATTTCTATTTTGATTTCCTCTGGAGGAGCGTAGCCAAGAATGAAGACACTTCTTTAGGTAATAAATAGTAAGTGTCAATCAGCCACAAATGAAGGAGAGATGTTTCACCTTATTGTCTAAGTAACCGGGAATAATATACTACATTGTCATCTTCTACGTTCCTTTAAAATGCCTGCCAATAATTCAAAGTTGGCCAAAGTTCAGCCAACATATCTCAGACCCCTTCCACACAACTGAATAAAATGCCACATTTTCTGCTTTGAACTGGAATATATGGCAGTGTGGACTCCGATAACCCAGTTCAAAGCAGATATTGTGGGATTTTTCTGCCTTGATATTTTGGGTTATATGACTGTATGGAAGGACGCTTAGATGCATCAGAGAGCACAATTCCATATATTTCTGTACTTACCAGAATTCAGCATATAGCCAGTTGGACTGATAATTATGAAAATGGTGTGAATCCATTAGACATTAAAATGATCAAATTCAATAATGATCTTCTCTGTGTATGAGAAGTATGGAACATAATTCTTCCCCCAAGAAAAAGACAATTTGATTTGCAGGGGTTAATGATTAGATAGAAACTACCAACTCCTCTTGCTTGCTTGTTTTCTGTAATTAAAACATAACAATAGTCATTACTATGAGACAGGTAATGCATATTTGGAGCTATATTTTTTCAGTACTACCCTTACCTATTATATAGGAAGCTTATTTTTATTGATAGAGTTATAGTGGCAATAATCATAAAAACTATCATTGCTAATATTGCTTATATGTTCCTTTCTGCCATTTTGTACCTGACATAATTTATAGCTAATTAATGAACATACTTTATGGGTTGTACTTCTTGCTTGGGTTCATGAGTCTCCCTATGTATGTATATATAGAGAGAGGGGTGGGGAGAGAGGGAGAGAGTTCTGAAATCTCAGAGTGCCAATAGCATTATTCATAGCAATATTCCGAACTCTTAATTGGGAAGCGATTAGAATAACCTAATGGAAACATAACAAGGGATGGGTTTTAGTTTTGTTTTCTTGGGACTAGATCTTTATCAGGTTAGCTTAAATGGTTTCTTTACAAAGCAATTCCGTTTTTGTTTTCTGAATCACTAATGCCATAAGTACAGCAGATTTTGAAATAATAGTTTAGACACCCATTACAATGGGCTAAGTGTACACAAAATCTCCTGGCTCAGCTTAAGGCATTGAGCATTACAATATAAATATATTGAATTCAAAGAACTTCCATATTTAATACTCTTATGTGCTTTCTTGCTTCTGTAAAATCAATAGCTCTTTCACTAGATCAGGCAATATGAAGATTGGGAAAATTTGCCCTTGGGAAATAATGTGTAATGAAACATGACATTTTATGAAAGAGCACTGAAAACACAGTCAAAAATTTCCTATTGTGATCAATAGAACTCTGGAACTGGTAGAGATAAAACACTGTCTCTGGATGCATCTATAGTACAGAATTAATGCAGTTTCACACCACTTTAACTGCCACAGCGCTCTGCTATGGAATCCTAGGAGTTAGGTTTTGGCCCGACACTAGTTTGGTAGTATTTGGCAGAGAAGGCTAAAGATCTTGTAAAACTGCAGTTCTCATGACTCCATAGCACTGGGCCATGGGCGTTAAAGTGATGTCAAATACTGTAAGTTCCCTGTCGTGATCATCTGCGAATACGTACTCATGCAATCTCTGTGGCACACAGAGCCGATCGGAACCTTCTAGAAAGATAAAATGACACGTTAGTGGTAGCCCCGCCCCTCGCTATATAAGCTCCCTCACAGGATCACCCCCTTCAGTTCTCTTCATTCTGCACAAGCCTTTGGAAGAACCTTCTTTGTGCTGGACTGCTTTCGTGTGGTATTGTGTTTTTGACCTATTTTGATTTTGACTATCCACTTGCTTTACGTATTGGGACTCATTATTCTATTCTGGTTTGAACTTGGACTGTTGACCATCCTTTATTCTTGATCCTTTTTTGATTATGGCTACTTCATCATTCAAAAAGTGTGGACAGTGTCCTAATATTTTACCTGACACTGATGGCCACCAGTTGTGCTTGGTGTGCTTGGGTGAGGGGCATCTGTCACAATCCTGTCAGATTTGCCGTTCTTTTACCACCCAGACTCGTAAGAATAGGGAGGCTCGCCTCAAAATGGCTTTGTATGAGAAGGTACTGTTGCCCTCTCAGCCCCCTTTATTGGATCAAGAACTTTTGCCTTCGTTGGGAAATCCTGCTCTGACCCCCCCTCACCCTGGGGGTCCGTCAGCGGTTTCTCCTCCACAGCTTGAGGGCTCTTCGGCTGGGAAGCCTCAGAGGAAAACCAAGGCAGTTTCGAAAATCAAGCCGAAGGCTGGGCGCCAGGCTTGTTTGACAATTAAGGAGAAAAACGCGCGAAAGAGCACTGAGGTGAATTCCCTCACTAAGGCTCTTTTCTCTCCGCCTCCTACTCTGGCGTTGTTTGAGCCGCGTCTAGTTCATTACCCCTTTTAGAGGAGATCCGCACCCTGTTGGCCAAAGGGGCTATTTCCCCTCTTCCTCAATCAGCCTACCCGTTTGTTTCTTCTCTCAAGCACTTTTTGGTTTCGAAAAAAGGGGGCGGTGTCAGGGCTATTCTGGACCTTCGGGAGGTCAACAAGTTTGTAAAACCGCACAAATTCAAGATGGTTACATTGTCCTCCATTTTGCCCCTTCTTAATAAATTTGATTGGTTTGTGACTATTGATCTCTGTGACGCATACTTCCACATCAGTATAGCACATTGTCACAGGGGGCTGCTCGCATTCAAGGTTGGCGATCAGGCGTACCAGTTTAACGTTCTCCCTTTCGGATTATGCTCCGCTCCGAGGGTTTTCACGAAGTGTATGGCGGCAGTGGTGGCCCACCTCAGGTCTAATCGGGTTACGGTTTACCCGTACCTTGATGACTGGTTGCTGGTCGCTCCCACTCGTGAAAGGTTGATTTCCGACATTTCCTTTACCCTGTCTCTCCTTCAATCCCTGGGGTTAGTAGTAAATTTGGAAAAATCCAATTTAATCCCTTCCCAGAGGATACCATTTATTGGGTCAATCCTTGATTCGGTGCATGAAAGGGCGTATCTCCCGGAGGAGCGTTTTTCCGCTCTCCGTGAGATAATACTGCAAGTTTTACACAACACTGCACTGACGGCACATCACGCCCAGATTCTACTGGGCCACATGGCCTCGACGACGGCCGTTACGCCACATGCACGGTTGCGTCTGAGGCCTCTTCAATCTTGGCTTCTGTCAGTTTTTAATCCTCTCACAGATAACCCCTCCATGTCACTACATCTCCCTCCTCGGGTTCGGAATTCCTTGTATTGGTGGTTGGATGCCAACAATGTTTGCTGTGGTCTTTCGTTCCTCCCGCCAGTTCCCACTCACACTGTCACCACTGATTCCTCCTTAGTGGGCTGGGGGGCTCATTCTGACAACTTAGTTGCACAGGGTCACTGGTCTCCTTCTGAATCTACACGCCACATCAACTATTTAGAACTCTTAGCGGTGCAGAGAGCCCTTGAGGCCTTTGAGCTAGTGCTCTCAGGCATGGCTGTTCTACTATTGACGGATAATACTACAGTCATGTATTATATTAATAAACAAGGAGGTACACATTCCCCTTCCTTATTGAAGCTCACTTTGAAGATTTGGGAATGGTGCTTAAGTAGAGGTCTTACTCTCTCTGCTATTCACCTTCCGGGGAGGAGAACACGTGGCAGACGCCTCAGTAGGTCCCTCTCTGCCACCATGAGTGGTCTCTTCTTCAGGAGGTGACTGATCATGTTTTCAGCATGTGGGGTTGGCCTGAAATTGATCTTTTTGCTTCCAGTGAAAACACCAAATGCGTTCGTTTTGTGCTCGTAGAAGGGCAAACGTTTCTCAGGGTTGTTTAGGGGATGCATTCATGTTGTCTTGGTCCAGGGGGCTCTTATACGCCTTCCCTCCCTTTCCTTTATTACTCAAGGTAATATCCAAAATTCAGAGGGACAACGCCAAGTGCATCCTGATAACTCCGTGGTGGCCCCGGCAACCTTGGTTTGCACCACTTCTGCAGCGGTCCCAGGAAACTTTCATCCGACTCAAGAACACACCCGACCTCCTCCTGTCCCAGGGGGACAGGGTACTCTACCCGGAGGTGGACAAGTTGCGCCTCACGGCGTGGCTTCTTCAACCAGTTTGTTGATTCCTGTTTCAGATCTGCCCCAGCCAGTCAGGCGCTTTTTAGATGCTGCTCACAGGGAATCAACCAAAAGATCTTACACATACAAATGGGGGAAGTTTTCAGCTTTTATGGCCCAAAAGGGTGCGGATCCACTGTCGGCATCCATTCCTTTGGTATTAGACTTCTTGGCAGATCTAGCAGAAAAGGGTCTAGCTCTTTCTTCTATAAAATGCTATTTGGCTGCGATCTCCTGGTATAGAAGGAAGGCAGGCCTCACTTATTTTGCAGACCCATTAGTAAAACCTTTTTTGAGGGGGTTTTCTAATATCAATCCTAGGGTAGCACCTGTAGCCCCAGGTTGGGAATTGGAACTGGTCCTTTCGGCATTGACTAAGCCCCCCTTTGAGCCTATGGCTTCAAATGAGATCTCTCGCCTCACTTGGAAAACAGCCTTCTTGGTGGCGATTACATCTGCCAGAAGGTCTAGTGAGTTGTGTGCGTTACGGTCCGATGTTCCATATACCAGGTTCCATAGGGATAAGGTAGTGTTGAGGACCAATATCGCATTTCTCCCGAAAATCGTCTTCTTTCCACATGTCCGAGGAGCTGGTGTTACCGGCTCTTTTTCAGAGCCCTAGTTCTCCTTTGGAGCGTTCCCTCCACTGCTTAGATGTAAGGAGGGCACTGGCCTTCTACCTGGATAGAACGGCGGGTTTTAGAAAAACTACTCGTTTGTTTGTGAAGTATAGGGAGGATTCCAAGGGTCTCCCTGTATCACCCCAGAGGATGTCAGCTTGGATAGTAGCCACGATTCGATTAGCTTATCAGTTAGCTAGGAAGGAACCTCCCTTAGGTCTGAAGGGTCACTCAACCCGGGCAATGGCGACTTCAGCGGCATTCATGAAGGGCGTGCCATTGGATGCAGTTTGCCGTGCAGCAACCTGGAGGACACCTCTGACGTTCGTGAACCATTACAAGCTGGACGTCATCTCCAGGAGGCAAGCACAGTTTGGCAGAGCAGTCCTTTTTTCCTCGGTGGCATGACGCCCGCCACCCAAGGTTGGTAGCTTGGTAATCTGTTGCATGAGTACGTATTCGCAGATGATCACGACAGGGAAATATTAGTTGCTTACCGGTAACGGTAGTTCCCTGAGTGATCTTCTGCGACCCAGACGACCCCCGCCCTTCCTCCCCTGGGTCATGCCTCCTCGGTCTGTCTACTTTGCGGTGGAAGAGAACTGAGGGGGTGATCCTGTGAGGGAGCTTATATAGTGAGGGGCGGGGCTACCACTAACGTGTCATTTTATCTTTCTAGAAGGTTCCGATCGGCTCTGTGTGCCACAGAGATTGCATGAGTACGAATTCGCAGAAGATCACTCAGGGAACTACCGTTACCGGTAAGCAACTAATATTTTTCAAGGTTTTCTCTGCCAAAATGTGCTGGTGCCTCATCAAACTACAACGCCCAGAATCCCATAATGTGCCATGGCTGTTAGAGTGGTGTCAAGGTGCACTAATTCTACAGTGTACATGTACCTTCAGATATTACCACTCTACCTTCCAAAATGTGGGAACCTCTGGTGGTGCAGCAGCTAACCAAAAGGTTGGGGGTTCAAATCAGGGGAGTGGGGTGAGCTCCCGCTGTTAGGCCCAGCTTCTGCCAACTTAGCAGTTTGAAAACATGCAAATGTGAGTAGGTAACTCATACCATCTATGAAGTTGCGGCTGGGCTCTTGGGCTTAGAAAAGGAACAAGGACGTGACATCTCTTCCCAGGGGACTTCTTGCCTTCCCATAGAGAACTGGAACTCCCAAGGACCAAACCAGTCACTATAGATAACTCAAATAGGCTTTATTGTTCACAAAAGGAGTTAACTTATAGAGGTACTAAACTTGGTTCTCCAAACAGGGTAAAATAAAATATACATTACAGTTCTTTAGTTGTTTGGGTCCAGGAAGCTTTCAGCCGGATGGCTTTCCAAATTCTCTCTCAATGGCTTTGAGGTCAGAACTCTCTTAGCCCCAGTCAAATGGCCTATATTGAAGGCACAGAGCCTTCCTCTGGATACCAAAATGACTAGTTGAAGGCGCTTGAGATTCCACAGGCTCATCCAGGTGTGCTGGATATGCAGAATGAATTCCAAGATATGAAGAGCTGGTGCTAGAGAATGGCCTGACTGAGGTTTGACCAACACGTCCCCTTCTGGAGAGATCCAGGCAAAATCTAAAGAGAAAGCTAGATTCCCAAAGTCTCAAGGGGGAGGAAAGACAAACTCGATTGGCTATGCTAAACGATGATTGACAGCTCTAAAGAACCAATCAATGCAACCAAAACTTAACAACACTAAACAGACTAGCTAAAACATAATACAATAGTTTAAACCAGGGCTGTCCAACTTCTACCGGACCTGTGGCCGGAATTCCAGTTACTGATGACCTGGGGGGCCGAAGGGTCTGCCTCCGCCCCCGGCTCCGCCCCCTCCCCGGCTCCGCCCCAGCTCCGTCCAGGAAGGAAACCCCACAAAACCTGCTTTGAACTGGATTATATTGTAGTGTGGACTCAGGGCCCTTCACACAGCCATATAACGCAGAATATCCAGGCAGGAAACCCCACAAAACCTGCTTTGAACTGGATTATATTGCAATGTGGACTCAGGGCCCTTCACACAGCCATATAACGAGAATATCCAGGCAGGAAACCCCACATAACCTGCTTTGAACTGGATTATATTGCAGTGTGGACTCAGGGCCCTTCACACAGCCATATAACGCAGAATATCCAGGCAGGAAACCCCACAAAACCAGCTTTGAACTGGATTATATTGTAGTGTGGACTCAGGGCCCTTCACACAGCCATATAACTCAGAATATCCAGGCAGGAAACCCCACAAAACCTGCTTTGAACTGGATTATATTGCAGTGTGGACTCAGGGCCCTTC
The DNA here is from genome assembly GCA_030556195.1 of Anolis apletophallus. Lineage (NCBI taxonomy): Eukaryota > Metazoa > Chordata > Lepidosauria > Squamata > Anolidae > Anolis > Anolis apletophallus. The sequence goes on along the minus strand of JARBWK010000003.1, from coordinate 48,431,565 downwards.
ACACAGCCATATAACGCAGAATATCCAGGCAGGAAACCCCACAAAACCAGCTTTGAACTGGATTATATTGCAGTGTGGACTCAGGGCCCTTCACACAGCCATATAACGCAGAATATCCAGGCAGGAAACCCCACAAAACCTGCTTTGAACTGGATTATATTGTAGTGTGGACTCAGGGCCCTTCATACAGCCATATAACGAGAATATCCAGGAAGGAAACCCCACAAAACCTGCTTTGAACTGGATTATATTGCAATGTGGACTCAGGGCCCTTCACACAGCCATATAACTCAGAATATCCAGGCAGGAAACCCCACATAACCTGCTTTGAACTGGATTATATTGCAGTGTGGACTCAGGGCCCTTCACACAGCCATATAACGCAGAATATCCAGGCAGGAAACCCCACAAAACCAGCTTTGAACATGGATTATATTGTAGTGTGGACTCAGGGCCCTTCACACAGCCATCTAACTCAGAATATCCAGGCAGGAAACCCCACAAAACCTGCTTTGAACTGGATTATATTGCAGTGTGGACTCAGGGCCCTTCACACAGCCATATAACGCAAAATATCCAGGCAGGAAACCCCACAAAACCAGCTTTGAACTGGATTATATTGTAGTGTGGACTCAGGGCCCTTCACACAGCCATATAACGCAGAATATCCAGACAGGAAACCCCACAAAACCAGCTTTGAACTGGATTATATTGCAGTGTGGACTCAGGGCCCTTCACACAGCCATATAACGCAGAATATCCAGGCAGGAAACCCCACAAAACCAGCTTTGAACTGGATTATATTGTAGTGTGGACTCAGGGCCCTTCACACAGCCATATAACGCAGAATATCCAGGCAGGAAACCCCACAAAACCAGCTTTGAACTGGATTATATTGTAGTGTGGACTCAGGGCCCTTCACACAGCCATATAACGCAGAATATCCAGGCAGGAAACCCCACAAAACCTGCTTTGAACTGGATTATATTGCAGTGTGGTTTGAGGGCCCTTCCACACAGCCATATAACCCAGAATACCTGCTTTGAACTGGATTATCGGAGTCCACACTCATATAATCTGGTTTAAAGCAAATAACATGGGATTTTATTCAGATGTGTGGAAAGGAAGGCAAATAAGAAGCCAGGGCCCTTCCACACAGGCCTATAACCCTGAATGATAAGGCATAATATTAATTCTGCCTCTGCTAATAATAATAATAATAACAACAACAACAACAACAACAACAGGTTCCTGGAGTAGGAGACCTCCAAGGGCCATCCAGTCCAATCTCCTTCTGCCATAAGGGGAAAACACAATCAAAGCATTCCTCACAGATGGCCATTCAGCCTCTGATGATAATAATATAATAATAATAATAATAATTACAATGGGTTCCTAGAGTATGAGACCTCCAAGGGCCATCCAGTCCAATCTCCTTCTGCCATAAGGGGAAAACACAATCAAAGCATTCCTCACAGATGGCCATTCAGCCTCTGATAATAATAATAATAATAATAATTACAATGGGTTCCTAGAATAGGAGACCTCCAAGGGCCATCCAGTCCAATCTCCTTCTGCCATAAGGGGAAAACACAATCAAAGCATTCCTCACAGATGGCCATTCAGCCTCTAATGATAATAATAATAATAATAATAATAATAATAATTACAATGGGTTCCTAGAATACGAGACTTCCAAGGGCCATCCAGTCCAATCTCCTTCTGCCATAAGGGGAAAACACAATCAAAGCATTCCTCAGCCATGTTGAATCAAACCTAAACTCTCATGAGAGCAACAGAAAGTACTGAACCTTGAGTTTGGGAGTTGTAGTTCTCCTCCATCCAGAGAGCACTGTGGACTCAAATAATGATGGATCAGGACCAAACTTGGCACGAAGCCTCAGGAGAGGAGGAAGCCGGAAAGGGAATGAATGAGCACCCCCATGCTCCGAACTCGTCCCCGCCCCTTTTCGCTCTGGCCACGCCCCTCTCACTGCGTGCACTCTCTCTCCTTCCCTCTTTCCTTCAGGTGGTGGAAGGGGAAGGAATGAAAGGGGAAAGAGAGAAAGAAGGAGGGAGGAGGGAGGGGGGGAGGAGGAAGTAGGAGGAGGAGGAAGAGAGCCTGCTCCTCCTCCCTGCCCCGCCCCTCACCCCCCCACCGCGAAAATAAATAAATAAAAAATATTCCGAAAAATATTCCAAAAAAATATTCCAAAAAAATATTTTAAATTTTTTTTTAATCTTAAAAGGCAGATATCTTGCAGGAGGGTAGGGGGCCGTGGGGAAGGGGCTGGGGGGCCGTATACGGCCCGGGGGCCACCAGTTGGACAGCCCTGGTTTAAACCTTACAACTTAAAGCTTGGTCAATTCCCAAGCAAACCCTTTCAGTACTTTCTGTTGGTAATGAGACTTCAATATGCCAAGTTTGGTTCAAATCCATTTTTGCAAGAGTTCAGGATGCTCTTTGATTGTGTGTTAACTATAAATCCCAGAAACTGTAACTCCCAAATGTCAAGGTCTATTTTCCCCAAACTCCACACCATACAGGTGGCATCAGCCACGCCTTCACACCATCCTTCTGCAGGTACCACTTTTGCAGGAAGGTAACAGCACTCTATGCAGTCATACTGGCCACATGACCTTGGAGGTGTCTACTGACAACGATGGCTGTTCAGCTTAGAAATAGAGATGAGCACCAGCCCCCAGAGTCGAACGCAATGAGATTTCATGTCTGGGGAAACTTTACCTTCCAAAATATGGTTTAGAAAGCAGGAATCAAGCAGTCTTTTCACATCCTATTTCCTTCCTTGCTTCACTTACTGCATCTGCTCTTTGTAAATCTTAGTTCCTTTCCACTTCAAACAGAGAAAATAATTTAATGTTGGGTTATTGAACAGAATTTGAAATCATTATTTGATCTTTGTTGGTTTACTGTTAGTATAATGTCTCATTTAGAGTTTGGTTTAGCTTTAAAAATGATTATTTCAACTGGTTCACATTGAAGTGATGAAAATGGGCCCAATGGGAAAGATGGCATGACGAATGAACACAAGGTTTGGCAACACCAGAATTATTCTGTCTGAAACTGGTCAATGATTGACAACCTCAGCTTAGGTTCTTTTCCTTTTTTAAAAAAAACTGTGTAACATCCTTTGGTTTATTTGTGTTATGCTAGTTGTGTGTTTTCTTTTCTAAAGCATGGCTTATTTGTTTATTTAAAGTGTGGATATGTTAGTTTTCAACCAAGAAAGGCTCCTAGATCAGTTTTAAAAGATCAGTAAAACTCCGTTGTAGTCCCTTCATTTCAAGAGACAGCACTGGATGAAAAGGTAAAGGAGGAGATCAAAAACCAACTCGGAGAGAAACGAGCAGAGTGAAATGTTTCAACGATTATGAATGCATGAATGATTCCGACATAGAATGTAATGTTACTGTTCCATAATGACTGTGACTGATTATTTGGTGCGTGTCTGTCATAGAAACAAACTCAAGAGATGGTGAATTTACATATCCATCAAAGTTTGAGAGTTGAATGAGGGATTTCTTCACATTTATTGTGCTCCGTGTTTTGAGCTGCTGACATATTTGCTGGAAAACACAGTGTGCAAAACAATGGTTTTGCTCATTAGGAACATGTTAGCTTTGATCTGTTTGTTGAGATATGCACTTTGTGCTTTAAGATCTTGGCTGGTACAAAAACATTATCTGCTGTTAGCCAAGTTCATGCTAGTCTATTGTACATAGAAAGCTAGATGTCAAGCAGAGAAGTTGATCTTGACATTGCCCTGCTGGAAGCTGAATGGATGAATGAATGAATGGAAGTTCTGCCAAAAGGAAAACATGTATTGTTCATCCAAGTTATGAAGGCAAAAGCAAAATGACAAAGGGTGTGTGTGTGTCCCTGTTGATGCTTCTAGAGCAGTGTTTCCCAACCAGTGTGCCGTGAGCGATCATCAGGTGTGCCGTGGGAAATTGGAACCTCCAATACTCTTTCTTCCCCCTCCTGCCCACAGTGCTCTCTGGGTGTAGGTGAACTACAACTTCCAAACTCAAGGTCAATTTCCAAGCAAACCCTTTCAGTACTTTCTGTTGGTAATGAGAGTTCAATATGACAAGTTTGGTTCAATTCCATTTTTGCAAGAGTTCAGGATGCTCTTTGATTGTGTGTTAACTATAAATCCCAGAAACTGTAACTCCCAAATGTCAAGGTCTATTTCCCCCAAACTCCATCTGTGTTCACATTTGGACATATTGAGTATTTATGCCAAGTTTGGTCCTGATCCAACATTGTTTCAGTCCACAGTGCTCTCTGGATATAGGTGAACTACAACTCCAAAACCCAAGGTCAATGCCCACCAAACTCTTGGTTATGGGAGTTCTGTGTGGGAAGTTTGTGTCTTTTTGCCATTCCTGCCAGGATATCTATGTTGTGTTCATCGAAACAGTTCCAGGTTTCACACTGAGTGTATAAATACATTTAAAAACATATTAACTATATGTATTACTGTGTTAGAGTGTCGTTTTGTGTCATTTTGGTTGGTGGTGTGCCCCAGGATTTTGTAAATGTAAAAAATGTGCCGTGGCTCAAAAAAGGTTGAAAAGCACTGTTCTAAAGATTGTTTATTTATTTAAAACCTTTGTACCCCGACCTTCTTACTCCCGAAGAGGGACTCACACCGGCAAACAGCAAGTATTCAATGCTAACATTTAAAATCTAAAACATCATAAATTTACAATAAAATTATCAATTACAAATACAATAAATACATTTTAAAAGCCTTTCGCCAAAATAAAATTGACTCCAACTCAATCCGTGTTTTCGGTCCATATCTAGTGGTTAGCGACTTTAGTTGTTCAGTGACTTTTGATGGTAGTGTTTGGGGATAGCTGCTCCTCAAAAACAAAGCTGTTCTGTGACATCCCACAAAGGGTCATTCTATCCCCAGTACATTTTGGGAAAAATAATCTGGAAGCATGGGATGGGGTGCTATCAGTATGTGGACGACACATATATTTCTCCATACCTTCAAAAACAGCTTTAGCTAAGGATAGTGTGTCTCCTCTGAATGAATCCCTGAAGGAAGTAATGGGCTAGATGAGGAAAAATGAATTGAAACTTAATCCAGATAAGAAAGAGGTGCTTGCCATCATGGATATATAAAATCTACAGAACAATTTACATTAGGTAATGTATAGAATCACTTTTCTTTTGTTATCTGTCAATAGAATTATTTAGTTTGGGGTAGATTAAAAATACAATTAATAAGGGTATCTCATTAATATTTTTTAAAATATTACAAGAATACAAGATTTATTACGGTCAATGACGAGCATAAATTATAAATATTTGAACATTGAATACAGTGCCTTAACTTTATATAATAAAAATAAAATTTATACTTGAAACAATAAATGCAGTTGGTCCTTAAGACCCACAATTTCTGTTTCCATAGATTCTATAACCATGGCTTGAAAATAACAAACAACAACAATCATTTGTTTCATTATTCAGGTGGATGCCACCAGGGGCCACCTGAGAGAAGATGATTGTCCAATTTATTTGGGGGGGGGGGGAGTTGAAGGAGGAAAACCATTTCCCCCATTTTCACTGGTTATTCCTCTTCCCCCTTCCCATATCATAAATGAGGGTTGTTTCTACTATGGCGACATGGGTGAGGGGAATAATGAAAGCAGGGGGAAAATATTTTCCTCCTTCAACCTCCGTCCACATAAAATGAAGTGTCCTTTGCTCTCTAACATCCCAAAGTGGCCTCTCTCCAGATAATGGAACAATATCGAAATAATATGAGGCCATCACCTATTAAGAATAATTCCTTCCGGAAAGATATGAGGAAATATTTGGGCAGAATGGGGTCACACCAGAAAGAATTATTGCATATTCTTTTTGGAGTGTCTTTCTCTGTTGTCCAACTGTTGAGTTTGCAATCTCTTGAGATGATGATGAAGGCCACTCTAGAGTGAATTATCCAGGTAAGCAGGCTTGGAACCATGAAGAATGTCTTTAAAAACTGTTGCCATATGATAATTGAAATGTGGGTTTCTAGTGGAGCTTAGGGACCCACTCGAATAAACTACAATCCAAAATTTTACCACATCTCCCAAATCCATATATTTTCCTTTATTACATTACATTTCGTTTTCTTTTTTAAAAAAAATAGTTTTTATTGACTTTTGTGCATTGACAGTAGATGATGGAGAAAAACTTCTGTCAAAACAGTAGAGGGGAGGGGAGTGAGGGAAAGAGAGAGGGGAGAGGGGAGGGGGTAGAAAGTGTGGTGGGACTTCCCAACATTTTCCCAAGGTGATCTTATAGATTATACATCTTCAGGAGTTATTATGTGGGCATCGAATTGTGCCGTACTGTAAGCCGCTCTGAGTCCCCCCTTGGGGGTTGAGAAGAGCAGGGTAAAATCCCGAAATAAATATATGCAATATTCATTATTCCAAATTAATATTACCGAGACAGTTAAAGCAAACTCATCTGCAGTCAAACATTCTCTAAATTCACTAAGAATTGTATTCCCTTGTTCCTCATGTAGTCTATAAAGCCGGACCAGTCTGTCTTCTCCTTTTCAGATAATCTCTGTGATAGTATGTCCATCTGAATAATGTCCATGGTCTTGTTATTCCAGTCTTCCACGGTCGGGTTCGCGTTTCCCTTCCATCTTCTTGCCAACGTTAACCGGGCACATGTACATAATAAAAATAATATTTTATCTTGATTTTTGTTTAAGTTGGGAACTAAGAACCCTAAAAGGTATATCAATCAAAACTTTATTACGGTCACAGACCAGCACAAAGCGGGCACAAGCGCCCTAAGAGGAGAAGGACAACTCCCCAGTAAACAGTTATTTAAAATCAGACTAGAAATCAGTATAAAAATATATTTTAAAAGACAGGATATTGTTGCCTTACGATGTCAATCATCACCCGTCTGATTTTATGAGCAGCAGCACAGAACTTAGCAACACTGTAGAGTCCTAAAGCAGCAGGGTGGAATAACATCTTTCACTGCGCCCCGGGTACTTTAAAAGCCATGGCCCAATGAGATTGGATCTAAGATCTCTGTAGAACATGCATTGAAGAAGCACGTGCTCAGTTGTTTCCACATGATCAGACCCACAGGGGCATAGTCTCTGCTTGAAGGGGGTCTTCTGATACCTCCCCTCCAATACAGCCAATGGGAGGGCATGGCATCTTGCCAGGGTAAAAGCCCTTCGGTGTTTGGGCACCTCCAGGTCTGTTAGGTATGCCATGGGGGCAGTGAGGTATCGAGTGGCTTCCCTAACAATGAAGGCTGGGGAACAGGCTAGGTCGGATTGGCGCTCTATGTCCAGGATCCGTTGCTTAATAAGATCCTTGGCTTGGTCCCATCTCATGCTTAGCAATTGTCCTTGGGAGAAACCTAGCGTTGCGATCTTTGCTGCTACTGTTTTAATCCATGTGGACTGGAAGTCGTCTCTCATGATGAGGGGGGCAAGACCACATGGGGAGAACCATAGGTGTAGCCAGTAATTGAGAATAGCTGTCCATATTTTTGCTTCCACTTTCACGAAGCCTGTCTCCAATCGCAGGGTGGTGTTAGGGACACATCTGGGAGCCTGTAGAGCTGCTCTTAGGAATTTCGATTGGACACGCTCTAGTGGGGCATAATTTGAGAAGGGTTCAAGCTGGGCTCCATACAGCATTTGTGCGACTGATTTTACTTCAAAAAGTTTAAGTGCCGCCGGTATAAAGTGTCCTCCTCTCGTTCTGAGATATCTTAAGATAACGGATGAACTCTTTTGTGCTGTCTCTGCTGCACACTCTGCGTGGGCTTTCCTGCTGTTGCTGCTATGGAGGGTAACACCAAGATATTTAAAGCTTGAGACCTGCTCTATTTTGTTTCCATCTATTCTCCAGTTGTGTCTCTTGGGTCATTTAGCAAACACCATAATTTTAGTTTTCTGAAAGTTGAGGTGCAACTGTTCTTCCTGGCAGTAATTTGTTAATGCTCTCAGGGCTCTTTTCAGTCCAACTTGAGTTCTGGAAAGAAGAACTGCATCATCAGCATAGAGCAGGGTGGATAGATGCCTTCCAGCTAGTTTTGGAGGATGGAAATCCAAGTTGTATAGGTGTTCCACCATAGAGTTAATGTAGCAATTGAATAGAAGTGGAGCCAAAATGCACCCTTGCTTGACGCCCTTCTCAGTTTTGACTGCTTTGGTAAGATGGCCCTGGGAACTGCATCTTACTTTCAGAGTAGTTCCTTCATGGAGTGTTCATAATAACTGTAGAAGTCGCCTGTCTATTGAAGTGGACCCAAGCTTTTCCCATAGCTTGGTACGGGAAATGGAATCAAAAGCTGCTCTGAAGTCTATAAACGCAGCATAACCTAAAAGGTATATTTGTGGATCCATTTTGTACTTAGCTTTTATGATTTTCTGTGTCTCAGTGTGGATTGCTATCCAGAATTTTTTAACCTGCTTACACTCCCACCATTACATTTCGTTTTCTTTTCCTTCAACCAAGCCACTTGTACTGGAATCATTGTTGGATCAGCCCCCTATGTAAATTTGTGGACCCATTCCTTTTAGCACTCATAGAGTCATAAAGTTGGAAGAGAGGACATGGGCCATCTAGTCAAACCCCCTGCCATGCAGGAAAAGCATGATCAAAGCCATCCAGCCTCTGCTTAAAAGCCTCCAAAGAAGAAGTTTCCACCAGACTTTGAGACAGAAAGTTCCACTGCTGGACAGCTTGTATGGACAGGAAGTTCTTCCCAATGGTCAAGTGGAATCTTTATACATGTCTATCATGTCTCCTCTAAGTCTTCTCTTCTGCAGGCTAAACAGACCCAGTTCTTTAAGCTGCTCCTCCTAGGGCATGGTCTTCAGACCTTTGATCACTTCTTATTAAGTTGGCTATTCTTTTTTCATATTGCTACATTCAGTTCAAACAAGCATGCCTTATATAAACTTGGGCCTTTGCAAGGATTTGACTAGGCTAAATAGACCCTCCATAACCTCCACATTCCCCTTTAAGGTTTTATCTCTAAGGGCCCTTCCACACAGCTCTATATCCCAGAATATCAAGGCACAAAATCACACAATATCTGCTTTTAACTGAGTTATCTGAGTCCACACTCAGATAATGTGGGAATTTCTGCCTTGATATTCTGGGATATAGGGCTGTGTGGATGGACCCTAAGACTCATTGAAATTGAACCTTGTGGCAGATCTGCAACTTTAGTGCTGAGACTATTCGAATCATTTATTTACCTGCTGTGACCCTCTTAAAAGGATACACTTTTTAAATTCTAATTGATTCCAGTGCCAGATGAACAATTTATTTAATCAGGTAATGGTTACTTTCTGGACAGTCTTATACCGAGAAGAGTTTTACAACTAGAGGAGACTGGAAGTAATCCAGAACACTGCCATGTTGAATTATATGTTTGATGTCCTTCAGACATATCCAAAGGACTGACATTCAAAATTTGCCAAGAATGTATGTACAGTAGCAGAATTACATTCTTATTGTTATTGAACTTCTTGTTTTGAAATTACCTATCTAGTAGGAAGGGGCTTTGGACCCAGATGCCCAAATGTTTAGGCAGCCCTGAATTAACTTGTCTCAATCTATCACTTTAGTCACCTTCCAGGATAATATGAGAGTTTAGTGATATTTATTATTTATTTATTAACTTTATTTCTACCCCGCACCCATCTCCCAAGGGGACTTGGGGCGGCTTACATGAGGCCAAGCCTAATAACACATAATAACAAAACAATAGCAATTGTAAAAACAAAACAATCAATAAAACTCAACACACATGTCTCCCAACACTGCTTCTGGGGACTTGAAGGACTTGTGTGTGTGTGTGTGTGTGTGTAGGACATAGACAATAATGTAGAACGAGGAGATCTGCAGTATTAAAATGGCATCCTAATTGTTAAACATTACATACCCTGACACTACTTTGGGGCAAAGGGGCAAGATGCAACCAGATTAAATAAAAAGGTTTTCACCTGAGAAAACTGATGTTTACATTTCTAATATATAAGTTAGACCTCTCAAGTGGCACCCCCTTGTCATGGGAAAGAAGCTTGCGTACCCTAATGAAGTTGTGAGCTATGCTGGCGGTGGCATAATAGTCACTGGTAGGGCCTCCCATGCCAGACAGGTCACAACCGAAGGGTCTGACAAAGAGCGTTGAATGGGCAGGATGGGCTCTCTAGCCTTTTGGCAACCATCCTAAGAGAAGGAAAACTCTTAGAACCAAGGGAAAAGCTACTGAAATGGACAAACCACGTGTTGATGGAGGCAGATGACTGCTCGCCTCCTTTCTAAGAGATCCCTGTGTACAACTAGTGGGCCAGGTCAAGAATGCTGGACCATCTAAGAGAAGGCTCTTCTTAACTGTTCTTATCAAAACCTACAAACCCGAGCAGATGATGCTCGTCTAACCATTTAAGGTCAACCATCTAAGAGAAGGTAACTTTAATCAAACCTACAACTTGAGGACCTCGCTGCCACCGTCCAAGCTTGCTAGGCCCTGGCAGACAAACCTTTGGTTTAAAGGGTGAGGCCAGTTCTGTGCACGCTGCGCTCCACCAGAAAAATCCATTGCACAGGTTCGAAGGACACATCCAACCTCCGATAAAGCTCTGTTAGTCATCAACATGCTAGTAGAAAGCATGGGATGAGTCCTTCCTGAATCTTCATTCGCGAAGAAAAGCCAAGAGAAGAGAGAAGAGATATAAGTTAGATTCACTTATGGGCACATCTGCCGTGATAACTGATGTTTATATTTCTAACATATAAGTTAGATTCACTTATGGGCACATCTGCCTGTTAGTTATTTCCTGCCAAAAGATGTTCCTGCTCCCTTGGTGAGGACACCATACAAAACTAGACAATGCAATTATCAGCATTTCTGTGTGTATGCAAATGAAGCAGATGTTTAGACAAAGTATGATTTTGCATATTTATAACAAGTACAAGAACTGTCTGCTGTGGAAACTAAAAACTTGAACAGAAGTTATTCATTTGGGAGGGGGGTGAACCACTCTGTCAGATACAACACAAAGCACAGATAACCCGGATACAAGATTTAATGACATGATATTTTACAAAGACAGATTATTTGATTTAACAGTTGACAGATGATTAGGAAAATAAAAGGTCACAACATTATTGGTCACAGCTACAAATGTAGTTGGCAAAAGCCCATGGGTCCTAGATGCTGGCGTTGACTAACCTGCTTATGTTTATCAATAATAGACTAAACATCTGTACTGAACTGTTGCACATTAGATCTAGATAGAAACACATATAGATTCGTATGTTACAAGCTTGTTGCTATTTTTTTAAAAAAGTATACACTCCTAAAAAACCAATGTTTTCTAAAGAACTAAGTGCTCAATTACATTTCCAGCAGCAGGTGGTTTGCTAGCAATTGTATTCACATTGTCGTAAGCTATTACATTGTGGAAAAAGAAAGACTAGACCAGAATAAAGTTATAACTGCAGTTGATAGAAACAAATTCAGCAGAATTACACCTCTGAAACAATGACCTTCAGCCGTGTTCTGAATAAAACAAGAGCTCAACCTTAACCCAATGGTTAAAACATCTGCACATGTGCGATGTGACCATTTTAAAACACAATGTAATATTAGCTTGCATTACATTAGAAACATAACATGCAGAGGAAGGCAAAATAAAATCCACATCTGAAAATACCTTCTCAAGAAAATCCTATGATAGGGTTGTTTTAGGATTGACATAAATTGGAATTTTTTTTGAAGGCACACAATAATACATCAGTGCAGATGTTGGAAGAAGTCTGTCTACTCTGCCCTAGACATGCTTCTTCTGGAGTACTAAGACAACTTCCACACAGCTGTATAAAACCTATATTGAACTGGACTCAGATAATCCAGGTCAAAGAAGATATTGTGGATTATCTGCCTTGATATTCTGGGCTATATGGCTGTGTAGTAGAGCTCTAACTTGGGGAAAGATGTTCTACGTTTCACAGATATTGACTATCCGGACTGCATTCAATTTTTCTTTAAAAAAACATGGTGTTTAAGGGTCTGGAAACCAAATCCTTTTAGAAACTATTGAAGGAAGTGGATATGTTTAGCCTGGAGAAAAGAAAGTTACATGGAGTAGACTGTGGTCAGTGAGTGCAGAAGACAGGTCTAGAACTTGTGGATAGAAACGGGAAAGAAACCAATATGGAACAATGTTAGGAGACAGTACTTTTCAGTGGGTTATCTCAGGAAGATCCTCATTTATTCAAGGTATCTAATCAGAGTATGAATGAACATCTGTCAACACTACTGTAACAGCATTCTGCAGAGAGAAACCTTTCTCAACTTAGTGCTCTCCAGACGTCTGGACTACAAATTCTACTTTTCCTGCATTGGCTGTGCTACATAGGATTGATGGAAGTTCAAGTTCAATACATGTGAAGGGTACCAATTGAGGGAAAACTGTTCTAAATGATTTTCAAGGTCCTCTATGGATGCAGCTATTCTACACAATAAGCCTTAGATCAGGGCTGTCCAACTGGTGGCCCGGGGGCCGTATACGCCCCCCAGCCCCTTTCCTACGGCCCCCGCCTACCCTGCAAAAAAAATATTTTTTAAATAATTTTTTTAAAAAAATTGATCTCCGGGGGGCGGGGCTGAGTGATGTCAGGCGTGGCACCGGCGCCGAGCCTGATGTCACCCAGCCCCGCCCGCTCCCTTCCTCCTCCTCCGTCCCGCCTCTCCCCCGGCGCACCAATCGGGAACGCCAGGGGCCTAAAGGTGGGCCTAAAGAGGCGGAAGGGAGGCTCCCTTCCTCCTCCTCTGTCCCACCTCTCCCCCTGGCGCACCAATCGGGAACGCTGGGGGGGGGGGAGAGGGGAGGCGTGCCTAATTAGGAAGAAGGCAAGCGCTTCCCTTCCTCCTCTTTAGGCACACCTTCTCTGTTCTGCTTCCCTGATCGGTGCGCCGGTGGGAGAGGCAGAACAGAGGAGGCTGGCGTGACACTTTAGGAGGGAAGGCGAAGCCATGGAGGGAAATCGCCGCTTCTGAGGCTGGCGTGACACTTTAGGAGGAGGGGGCGGGGCGGAGTGGCACGGAGCGGCCCCCCAGGTCATCAGTGACTGGAAGTCCGGCCCTAGGTCCGGTAGAAGTTGGACAGCACTGCTTTAGATCAGGGGTGCTCACACTTTTTCAGCATGGGAGCTACTGATTAAAAAACCAAGTCCCAAAGATCACCTACCCAGAAATGTAAAACGTATAACGATTTTCTTATTTATTTATATTTATTATTCATTTTTATGTACCGCTCCTTCCAGCAGGCTCGGGGCAGTTTACATAAAATGAAGTTATAAAACAACAACATTTCAATTTAATAACAATATAAAACAGAGCATAAAAATACATCCAACCACCCCATTTCTCCCACACTGCCATATTACCACACATATTATCAGCCAGAAAGTAAGAAGAGAGGCTTTTGAACTGCAAGGCCATTTAATACTCAGCAAGGTAAACAAAGGGGCATGCAAAGATACATCCAACCACCCCATTTCTCCCACATTTCCATATTCCTCAACATATATTTCTCAAGGAACAAAGCAAGCAGAGAGGCTTTGGAACTAAAATGCCATTTTTAAACATAAAAAAATAAACAAAGAGACATGTCACAGAACAATCAAGCACCCACCCCAAAGTAAAAAGACCGACCTTTGAGATGCGGTAAGGAAATGACCCCAAAGCATCCTTCTTCTCCTTCTCCGTCGTTGCTCCTATTTCCACGCCGCCAGCATGCGTGCCACCTCCAAGAGCTCACAAGAAGTCCGAGAGGCAGAATGGGTGCTTCTGCACATGCGCGCGGGGCCAGCCATGCATCGCGTCATCCAGGCCCACCCCCTTTGGTCTCCTATGACTCTGAGTGGCTGGAGAAGGATGGAGGGAGGAATCCAAAAGAGGGGGCCCATTCTGCCTCTTGGACTCTGGAGCTTTTGGAGGCGGCGCGTGAGCAGGGAGCGGGGAGGAGCAACGACGGAGGACTTCTTTGCAGCGTGCAGGGGCGCGTGAAGAGGACCAACAGCAAAAAACCTGGTCAGGGGTCTGAAGATCACCAGGATGAGGCCCAAAGATCACCCTGGTGATCGAGATCACCATTCTGAGCACCCCTGCTTTAGATCATGTGGCGAGCCTCCAGATGTAGTAGAAACTTTTTCCTTCAGACTGTTGGGGGGTTTTCTTGCATGTGGTGAGAGTGAAGAAAAATAGCAGAGAGTGGAAGAGTTAGTTTGGAATGAGTTACTATTCTGAACAGTGATTATGTGCTAATTTTATCAAGTGAATTTGGTTTATCTATGTGTGATGATATTACTGAAATCAAATGAATTCAAACTCAATAGCAGTCTGTGTTGTTTAGACTGAACTTTTGGAAATGGATTGGATCCAATTTAAAGTGGCAGTCTTTCACACTGTTAGGAGAACATAGTAGGATTTGTTGATGAATAAGAATACATAGAATTGTACTATGAATTAATTGCTTTTAGATTTCAAGTAGAAAACACATTAACCAAGCATCCAAACTGACCTTTAAATGAAAAAAAACCCCTGCTGTTGTATAGTTTTCTACATTTTTAAGGATAACCTTTGCCTTTCAATATTCTTCACTGCTAAATATGAACTTGTCATCATTGTTAGTTCCAATGTTCTGGGTCTTGACACTTAAGCTGATTAATCAGTAGGGTCTCTCCTTGAGATTGATTGAAAGTGCCTCAAATCAACAATTTCTGTTATGACTTCCATTCTGAAATTTGTTCTGAAACAATCCCATTAAAATAGCTCCTTTTCAAGGGTGATTAGTAATATAATTGCTATGGACATTTGTGTTAACAGTTTTGTGGTTTTATGCTAACACTAGTAGAGGGATGATTCTCCTGTTTCCAACTTTCCTTCCTGAAATTGGTGAATTAAGAGTGTATGAAAAAAACCTAGTACCTCTGGTTATTTGAAGGCAAATGGGGCTATGGGATCAATTGTGGTACAATGCAAAAATAATCTGCCATCTCAAAATGAAATTAAGGAACACATTAAAGACAGTCCCCAAGTTACAAACATCTGACTTATAAATAACTCATGGTTAATAACAGGGGTGAGATAATAGGAAGTGACAGAAATATACCCTTATGTGGTGTCTCAGCCTAGTGTGGTGTTCCAGCCTAGTGGTCAGAGACAGACACCGGGGGTCCCAGCTGTCCCGGATCAGATCGGGGATGATGGGTGGCCGGATGGATATGGGTCTGCAGATGAAGACTTAGCCTGAGATGATGGCTGGCTACATGGGTATGAGACTGCAAATGAAGATATTGATGACTTCATGGAAGTCAGTTCTGAATTGGACTGTGAGAGGCCTAGCGACCTTGATTCCCACGAAAGCTTCTGTACTCCTTTGCCAGATGAGCATTCCGAAGATTGGGATGTAGGGGAGGATCAAGTTTCTCAGGACGAGAGCTCTGCACCTGGGGCCGCTAATGAGGAGGAATTTGACAGGAGAGCCAACATTAGATCTTCCCGAAAAGATTGGAGTTTAAGAAAGGGGGTGCGTTGGGCACATAGAAAGTAGTTTCCTTTATTAGTTTGTGCCTGGGCTATTCTAGTCAGACCTGAAGCTACATTTAGTTTGGAAAGGACTCTAGTTCAAGTCTCCAAGTTCACGGAACCACTGGAGCGGTTTGCCTCAAGTTTCACGTTGACCGCTGGAGCGGTTTGTCTTGTCTAAGTACTTTTGTTTCCGTTGGGATTTAAGCCAACTGGGCTCACAGCTCAAGAACTTTATTGGACTATTTTTGGATTTACTTTGATTGCTCTATTTCTACATCTTTGGACTATTCTTTATTCTAAATAAAATTACATTTATTGCATCTGCCTGGTGTGTGTGATCTAGGGGAACTGGCTGCGTTCTGAGGTTCAACACCTTAGGAAAGGAAATTATCTCCTGGAAGAGTTTTCATGAGAAGAAGTGTCTCCACTAAAGCTTTATCACCAATCCTTGTTTCCACAACAAGCCACATTTACCAAAATCCAGTAATCACAAGGACGGAAAGTTAAGGTGAAATTTCCTGAACAAGGTCAGAGCTTCCCGGTTCTTAGTGTTTATTCCACATTTTTTAGGTTAGCCTTAAGCCCATATTTAAATCTCCTTTTCTGTCCACTGACGTTTCATTTTCTATTCTTGAGTTTAAAGTAGAGATATGGTAATAAGGCAGTCAGATAACATGGCCAGTCTAGCAAAGTTGATGGTGGAGGATCATCACTTCAATGCTGGTGGTCTTTGCTCCTTCCAGAATGCTGACATTTGTCCACCTGTCTTCCCAAGAAATTTGCAGGACTTTTTTGGAGGCAACACTGACATAATCTTTTCAGAAGTCAGGAGTGACGTTCGTAGATGTTTTGCAAGTGTACAAAAGAGTTAGAAGGACAATAGCTTTATAAACAAGGTTAGCTTTAAAGCCCAGTTTCAAGCATACATGAATAAAATGTGCCTGGGATGCAACAATGGAATACGAATGCCAAATTGAAGGGGTGGGAACGAGGAGAACTGTTGGATTTTGGTGGGAAGGTATGAAACAGAATACATCCTACCTACAAATGCTATTCATTATGAAAGATGTTCATTTTTCTGAATAGGAATCTTGCTGTGAGCTCCCTACTTTTTGTGCACATATATTCTAGCTTCATCTAAAGCATTCATACTGGAGGTTGCATTCAGGTAGGGGGTTCTTATTAGTTTAGGAAAAATATGGAAAAGTTGGCAAACGAAATGCTGAGAAAGCCGTGTGACAGATGCAATAAATAGACATTATGCTAAGTGGTAAGCCATTTCCACTAATGACTTCCTTTCTTCTTGCACCAGGAAGCTTTTAGTCTTCCAAAGGAAAAGAGTGAATCACTGACCTCTCTTTAGGGAAACTCTTAGGAGTCAGCTCTTATGAATTCAGAGGAAGTAGGCAATGCTTACAGCTAGATCATTCTCCATTTTACATTAATGGGTCTACTAGAAGCTTAATGGCTAAAATTGTGTTAGTTCTGGTGTTTGCATTTTCAATGTGTCATTTGACATGGGTTATTTGCTAGATGTGTGCATGAGATGACAAGCCACAGGACTCACAGTAGAGATGCTTTTTAATAGCCATGAAAGACTAGAATCAGTGGCTCGCAGTTTACAAGCACCTTCAAAATTCCCAACAGTGTCATTGGGCTAGTATATAAAATACCACCCGCATTTCAGAAATAAAGCCTGTAGCTTAGACCTCTCAAAAATGATGGAAGCCTTTCTTGTGGTAAGCACATTTCTGTGGAAGTTGGTGATAACTCATTGAAATAATGTTGCAGCCTGGTATGACAGGTAGTAAGTCACTCCTTTTCTACCCCAGGTACAAAACCAAGTTGGGCTGGCAGTTTCAATAGATGGTTTCAGTAGGATACTTGGCTATTTCATAGTGCCCACCCCACTTCAGGCAGCAGATTGGTTAAAGAGTCCAAGGACAAGTCCTGCAGTGTACATAGCTCTTCCTATCAAGAGAGGAGAGCAGCTGGAAAATTTAGGAGGAGCCAACAAGAGGCAGTCAGCTAACATCTGCTTCCTGAACCAACTGTTCAACTTTGACTAATCTCTGATCTGAGTGTAATATTTTATCAGCTTTAGCCTCAGGTCAGATTCAGTACTCATACTGTTTCTATATTTTGAAGTAGATTGGTTCTCACCTTTTATATCAGAGGTAGGAATTTTTTAAAAGATGGTGCTAGTATTTATATTCCAGCTGCATGACTCACACCATTGCTTTATATCTCACTAGTAGTATTACTGACCACTGCTAATCAAAACTTACAGCACTCAAGCAGGAATTGTGGAGACACAGTATAAACTTGGAACAGGGACCCAGTTCTATAAATTGATCTTATAGATTTCATGGCTTCCTGCCTTTGCTGTCCCTGTTTATCCTGACATTTTGCTTTTCCTACCTTTGCACAACAAACTCCGGGACTGGTATTACCCTATGTACCCCTCTAGATGTGGGACTGCAAATCCAGAATAATCACTGGAGATGAATGTTAGGAACTGCATTCTAGCAACATCTACAGGACCACTTGGGACCTATCTCTGTCATACAGAGAAGCTCAAACATCTCTCCTATGTTTTTCCTTCTTGGTAATAAGCCTGAAGTCTGGACCATTCTCCTCAGTCCCTATAAGTGTCAGTATTTTCTTCTCCCCCACTCTGATTCTTGGATTCTACATAAACCCCTGCCTGAGATCCTCTAGACATGAGAGAATGAGGACCTCATCAGACCAGTCTTCTCTCTGTTTCTCTGCACTGCCAAAAGAAAATTCCACAGAGGCCATGACATGACATATGGCCACTTCTGGTGGGGCTCTGTGGGGCTCCATTTCTCCAGCACATGGAAATGGAGCCCAGAATGCATTTTGAGGAGTCGGTTATCACCCCACTCCAAATGGCAGAAAGCAGAGGAAATCTGGACCTTAACAGGGAAAGGATGTGAGAAGGCTGGTCATCACAGTAGATGGACCTCAATTGGAGGGAATAGAGTAAGTTGACTCACCGCCTTGCCGGAGCCGGAGTGAGGGGGACAGTCCTAGATTGGCTGTCCTTCCTCCCGAACCACTCGCAGCAAGTGAAGAGGGGTGGGGATGTTTCCAGGGGCTCCCCACTTCGTTGTGGGGTTCCCCAGGGGGCAATCCTCTCCCATCTATTATTTAACATCTATGTCCGACCACTTGCTCGGCTGGTCCATAGTTTTGGGCTGGTGTGTCACCTATATGCGGATGACACCCAGCTCGTTCTGGGGATGAAGGGCAGGCCTGAGACCGTACCTGATAATTTCCATCAGTGCCTCGAAGCCGTCACTGGATGGCTGCGAGCCAGTATGTTGAAGGTGAATCCAGCTAAGACGGAGATCCTGTGGCTGGGTCGCCCGGGCGGGGTGAAGATCCAACTTCCTTCCCTGGACGGTGCGATACTACATCCGTCATCAACAGAAAAAAGTCTGGGCGTCCAGAGGTCGCCCCGAGCCACACCAGGAGTGGCGACTAACAAGTGTGAATAATAAATAAATAAATAAAAAGTTGGTTCACTTACCATGGCTCTATTATATTGTTTCATTTTAAACAACATGAAAAATCCTAGAACTGTGTATACAGTTGTTTCCCTTGAAATCTTTAAATACACTAATGGGACTAGTTCATCCTTTTTGCCCAAATTGCCGAGCTGTAATGGTAGAAGGGAAAGCAATCAAATAAGACTGTTATTTACAGTTCAGTGAAGATCTCAAGGCTCTGCTGCAGCTGGGGCCATTCTCTGCAGTGCAGGGCAGCTGCCACTGCTGTTGGTGGAAATAGCTTTGCTTACTGCATTTGGAAAGATTTCAGGAGGCCAAATCCATTTATTGACTCTAAGCTAAAGGATAGGAGTTGGTTATTTGCTTGACTCAGAGAACCAGGTGGATTAAATATTGCACACACACTAAATATACCGTTGAAGACGGGGCAATTTGTTTCACTTTCAGAGACCATCTTCAATGTTTCTTTCAACCATGTTCACAATTCTGCAAATTAGTAAATGAAAACTTCTTTTTGATCTTAGAATTTGAAAGTAATATTTGGAAGGCTTCCTAGATCATGAAATACAATTATTTTTAAGAAATGAAAGTATCAGAAAGATGCACAATCTGTTATTTAGTGTTGACTTTCAGAACATAACAAGCACACTGTTTTTGGCTATTTCTTCTATCAAACTGTTTAAATATCAGTGAATGGTGCAGTACTTGCCTTCCTGTGCGATTTGTTACTTTCAGAATAAGTGAGGGATGGAACATATCCATTTTTCAGGAAAAGAGCATGGTGAAATATGTAAGACAATTATGCCAAAATGTGTTTGAATTTTAGAAGAAACAATATGAAAGTGTGATGAGTGGATTGAATAAAATTGTATGATTGGGGTCTGGCTAAGGGCCTTTTAAGGCCTATAACTGGAACTTTAAAATGGCATTATGGAAGGGTTGAAGATTTGCTTAATGTTGGCATGAGAAACTGCTAAACTGACATAACTGACCTGGGAACTATTGGTGTAAGCAACACATGTTTACATAGTCAGAGACAATGACTCTTTAAGTTAAGGAAGTCACAAACAATAACTCCTTACATTAAAGAAGAAAAACAACATATGTTCTGGAATTGATGGAGCTTCAGCAAGTCTTCACTGAATGACAAGTTGAACAACAACAGCAAAAAGTGTGTCAGATCTGTGAGGAATGCGGGATCTGAACACCCGCCTCCTCCACCCAAGAAGCTGATGGATTGAATGGGGAAGGGACAGTGAGCATGGATGACTGAATAAATAGATTATGGGTGAATGTTGGAGTATATATGATGTCCCCCTTTTTGACTGTATAACCAATATAATTTACTATTATAAAAGCAGTACTGGAAACTATGTCTACATCTTTCTCTGAAAGTGCCTGAAGGTCTATAGTGGGTTCTTGGGCCAAACACTGGTCCTTCCAGCATTGGCTTCACATCCCTGATGGCTTAATGCAGTGTTTTTCAACCTTTTTTGAGCCGCGGCACATTTTGTACATTTACAAAATCCTGGGGCACCCACCAAAATGACACAAAATGACACTCTAACACAGTAATACATATAGTTAATATGTTTTAAAATGTATTTATACACTCAGTGTGAAACCTGGGCCTGTTTCGATGAACACAACATATATATGACTTCCTCTCACATATTTATACATGGCTATCATATCTTCTCTCAGCCTTCTCTTCTTCAGGCTAAACATGCCCAGCTCTTCAAGCCACTCCTCATAGAGCGTGTTCTCCAGACCTTTGTGAAATTTCACCCTGAGTGAAACTTGCTTCCAGTTAACTATGGATGTCATGAAGCTGTTATAAACAGTTCCTTGGGGGGGGAGGCAACTCTCAAAAGATCGAGTAAAATAGTAAAAAAAAAATCCAAGCGGAGAGGCTCAATTTGTTTCTTGGAAACTTGTGAGGGGGCTGCTAGGAGGGGGGAGAGTGCCAATTTCCCACGGCACACCTGTTGATCGCTCACGGCACACTAGTGTGCCACGGCACACTGGTTGGGAAACACTGGCATAAGTGGAAGCTGTGCCTTTAAACCTAACATAGTAATGAGAAAGCAAACATTTTCCAGTAGCGGTTTCGAAAATAGGTAATAACAGTTGCACCAGAAAAGCAATTTTGGGAGAGAGATAAGAGCTCCATGTGATCTCAGAGATCTTTAGTCCAGATTGCTATTTAATGCAATGTGGAGGAGCTCAATTGAGTCTTAAATGAACCTCAAACTGTTTTCATTCTCTCTGAAGAAGCATATCTATTGTGCTAATAAATGCCAATTCGTTTCCTGGGCCTGAATCTTATGAATACATGTTAAAAACCAAGAACAGTGTAAAGGGAACAAAATATCATTTCCCAACCTATTCTGGGAAACTAGGTGCTTTTTAAATCAATCTTCCATTTCTTGCCTCCAAGAACTAAAATTGCCCTTATTACCAAACAAAATATATAATGGTCAGGCTGGCTATGCAAACGCACATCGCTTGAAACTCTCTTTTAATAGAAGCGTCACTTAAATCATCCATAAAATGGATGGCTGTGAAATAGCAGTGTTTGATGACAATTACTAAATACATAATTGCAGAGAGTTGCTTTCTCTTGTGCTAAACAGAAGAGGGAATGCGATACATTTAGGATGAATGTTAAAAAAGAAAACTACCTGCCAATAATAAAACTAGGCAGAGGATTTTGATACTTAGAATAACAGATAAGTGAAATATTTCAACCATACTGCATGCTTTCCCCACTCAATAAGTGCTGCCTGGAGATGAAGGGACTATAGTCCAACCTATCTTAAATTAATTAATTCAGCGTTTCCCAACCAGTGTGCCATGGCACACTAGTGTGCCGTGAGCGATCATCAGGTGTGCCGTGGGAAATTGGAACCTCCAATACCCTTTCTTCCTCCTCCTGCCGAACACTTTTTCTTCTCCATTCGGGCTCCCTACTTCCCAGCTTCGCTCTGCTTGCTTTGCTCACGCTGCCGCTTCTGCAGGAGGGGGGAGGGAGGAAGACGTGACCCGTGCGGGCGCTACTGCACAGACATGCCCCACGTCTTCCTTCCTCCACTCCACAGTGCTCTCTGGATATAGGTGAACTACAACTCCAAAACTCAACGTCAATGCCCACCAAACTCTTATAGTATTTTCTCTTGGTTATGGGAGTTCTGTGTGGGAAGTTTGATTCCATTCCATCATTGGTGGAGTACAGAATGCTCTTTGATTGTGGGTGAACTATAACTCCCAGATGTTGAGCAAGACCTTCGTGTGTGTCTTTCTGCCATTCCTGCCAGGATATCTATGTTGTGTTCATCGAAACAGGCCCAGGTTTCACACTGAGTGTGTAAATACATTTTAAAACATATTAACTATATGTATTACTGTGTTAGAGTGTCATTTTGTGTCATTTTGGTTGGTGGTGTGCCCCAGGATTTTGTAAATGTAAAAAATGTGCCGCGGCTCAAAAAAGGTTGAAAAACACTGCATTAATTCTTTTTTTTATTTATTTTATTTTTGCAGTTTTTACATATAATAAAATAGCGAAACTTGTGAAAAAGAGGGGAACAGATTAAGAAAGAGAAAGAGAAGGGTTAAGGGGGAGGGGGGGAGGTTAGGTGTGCACGTAGATTAGGATCTGGATGGAGGGTAGAGTTGGGGGGGTATATAGTAGGTCTAGTTAGAATAGAAAATAGAGTAGAGTAGAGCAAAGTCTATCTTCACAACATTCACTTCCAGTCCATTCCGCAGGGAGAATTATATCTTGATGTTAATAATTTTTCTTCCTCCTCCAAATATTTCTCTGCCGGTTCCTTCTTTTTCTCTTGCTTTATCTATTTATTAGAGTCATTCTTTCTCTTTGTTTCCTACTCAGTTTTTAGTTCTTTTAAATAATCCTTGACACATTGCCAATCTATTCTTTTCCTTAAATTACTATCCTGGATTGTATTTCTTATGACATCGTAATCTATAATCTCTCTAAGCTTTAACAGCCATTCTTCAACTGGTGGAGGGTCTCTGCATTTCCACTTCCTTGCATACTCAAGTCTCGCAGCTGAGGATAAAAAAAAGAAGATCTTGTCCTCATTACTGTCCGTCTCTAACTCTGTTATATTTAAAAGATAAGCATCCGGTTTAAATTGTATTCTCCGTTGTAGAATTTTCTCCACATGGATGTGTATTTTCCTCCAAAATTTCTTGGCTTTTTTGCATGTCCACCAACAGTGGATATAGCTTCCTTTGGCTTCCTCACATTTCCAGCATTTATCTTTCAAATGTTTGTAAAACCTTGCTAATTTCATTGGTGTTAGATGCCAGTGATGAAACATCTTATACCAATTTTCAAGAATATTGGTAAATTCTGAGTATTTAACCTTTTTTTTCCAGAGCCCTTCCCAGGTTTTCAGCGGGATAGGATGTTCTAATTCTTGCGCCCATTTGACCATTGTATCTTTTATTAGTTCTTCTTCAGTATCCCATTGCAGGAGTTCTTCATAGATTCGGCTTATTTGTTTCTTTTCAACTTTCAGAAGCTTGTCCCAACTTGTTTCCTTGGCCTCAAACCCTACCCTTTGGTCCTGTTTAAAAATTTCATTTAACTGGGTGTAATGAAACCAAGTCCACGATTCATCTTGCTCTCTCAGTTCTTCTAGAGATTTCAGCCTCCATCCTCTTGCATCTTTTTGTATTAGGTCTTTATATCTATACCATTTGCCTGTGGCAGTCTGTTTTATGTGTTGAGCCTCCGTGGGGGATACCCACATTGGGGTTTTAGAATAAAATCGTGTTTTATATTTTTTCCAAACTTTCATTAAGGCAGCCCGAATGAAGTGGTGCGAGAAGTTCTTTTCAATCTTATCTTTGGCATGCCATATATATGCATGCCAACCCCTTCTCAGATCTTCTCCTTCCAGTTTAAGCAGTCTCCTTTTTTTTAATGTCACCCATTCTTGAAACCAGTTCAAAGCTGCTGCTTCAAAATATAGTTGTAAATTGGGTAAGGAAAACCCTCCTCTCTCTTTTTTATCTATTAGGATTTTATATTTCACTCTTGCTTTTTTTCCTTCCCATACAAATTTAACTATATCTTTCCTCCATTTTTCAAAACAATGGTTTGTTCTTAAGATGGGGATTGTCTGGAACAGATACATCATCTTCGGCAGCACATTCATCTTAATTATCGCGATCCTACCTGTCAGGCTCAGTTTCAAATATTTCCAGCTTTCCAATTTCTTTTTAATAAACCTCCAAGTCTCCTCATAATTATTTTTTAAAAGCTGGTTATTACTTCCGGTCATATAAATTCCCAAATATTTTATCTTCCTCGCTATTTCAAATTTTGTCAGCTTCTGAAGTCTTTCCCTCCTCTCATTTTTAATGTTCTTTGTTAATACCTTTGTTTTTTCCTGGTTTATTTTAAAGCCCGCGACTCTGCCAAAGTCATCTATTTTTTCCTTCCACTTCATTATGTTTTCCAACGGATTTTCCACAAAACACACCACATCATCGGCGAAAGCTTTTAATTTAAATTCTTCTCCTTGTGTTTTAAGCCCTTTAAGGTTTTTATCTTTTCTAATTGAATCCAAGAGAGGTTCCAAAATCATAATAAAAAGTAGGGGGGACAGGGGACACCCCTGTCTCGTCCCTTTTTGGATGTTGATACTACCTGCTGATTGGCCATTCACCAATACATTCGCCTTTTGATCAGTATATATTGCTTGGATCACGTTTCGGAACTGAAAACCCATATCCCTCTCCTTTATCAGCTGTAACAGGAAGTCCCAATTTGCGTTATCAAACGCCTTTTCCGCGTCTAAAAAGAGTATGCCCACCTCCTTCTGATTATGATTTTCGTAATACTCAATAACGTTTATTACAGTCCTAATATTGTCTTTTAACTGTCGGTTAGGCAGAAACCCCGTTTGATCTTCATGGGTCATCTCGTTCAATAGAGTCTTCAACCTGTTAGCAATGACTGACGTAAATAATTTATAGTCGTTATTTAAAAGGGATATGGGTCTATAATTCCTGACGTTTGATGGGTCTGTCCCCTCTTTGTGTATCAGCGTGATATATGCTTCCTTCCATGTGTTTGGAATTGACGCGTGGCATAGAGCATTATTCATCAGATCTTTCAAAAAGGGCATCATTTCTTCTTTATATAATTTGTAATAAATAGCCGTTATCCCATCTGGTCCTGGGGTCTTGTTATTAGCTAATTTCTTTATTGCCACCTTTATTTCTTCTTCATTTATTGGTCTATTCAATTGTTCTCTCTGGTGGTCATCAATCTTATCCAATCTTTGGTTGGCTATATATTGTGTTAGATCGTCCAACTCAATATTCTCCTTTTGGTATAATGTTTTATAAAAATTCCTAAATTCTTCCGCTATCTCTTTCTCTTCAGTAATAAGAGTACCATTTTTCTTTAGCTGAGTTATCCATTGGTGTTGTCTTTTCTTTGTTAATTTCTTAGACAGCATCTTCCCTGGTTTATTTGCACTTAATAGGTATGCAGCTTTCAACCTCTTTATATTCCTCGCCATTAACTCCAACTGGAAGGAGTTTAATTCTTGTCGGATCACATCTATTTCCCCTTTTATTTTCTTACTGGAGGGTTTGTTTTTAAGAATATTTTCCTTTTCTTGTAGTTCCGCCTGTAACTTTTTTTCCTTCTCCCTTCTTTTCCGGTTTTTTTGGGCACCTTGCTGTATAAAGTGCCCTCTCATAACCGCTTTACTAGCGTCCCAGAGAGTTTCTTTTGAAATGTCTTTTGTATTATTGAGTTCAAAATATTCCTTTAACAATTTCCTGTTGCGTTCTATTTCCTCTTCACTCTTCAATAAGTTCTCATTTAGTCGCCACCTCTTTTTGACACCTATGTTTTTCGTTGTCATTACCAAAGGGCAGTGATCAGTGTTTGTTCTGGGCAAGATCTTAATATTACTTATCTTTGTTGCCAGCATTTTAGTGGTCCAGAACATATCTATTCGAGACCAAGTAGAGTGCCGATGGGAAAAAAAGGTGTAATCTTTTACAGTTGGATTTCTCTCCCTCCATATATCCTGTAGCGAGTTCTCCTTCATCAGGGTTGTGAAAGCCATTGGGAGTTTCCCTGCCATTGTTTCCTCTCCCTTCCCTTTCTTTTGGGTTTTATCCAGGGCAGTGTCCATCACTCCATTAAAATCTCCCATCAGGATCATGTCGTCATATGTTTCCTCACGGAGTCTCACTCTTAATTGCTGAATAAATTTAGACTTTGGTCCTGTGGGTGCATATATGTTACACACTAAAATATCTTTTTGATTAATTCTAATTTTGACTCCTATTACTCTTCCCTCCTGGTCCTTGAAGGCTAGTGAGGGGTTTAATGCTTCCTTTGCATATATTACAACTCCTCTTTTCTTTTGAGGCGCCAAGGAGTGAAATTCTTTTCCCAATTCTTTTCTAATTAAATGTGATGCATGCTTCTGCATAATGTGTGTCTCCTGGAGACCTATCAAATCATAATTGCCTCTCCGTAAATGATTAAAAATCAGATTCCTTTTATTAGGGGAATTTATCCCATTTACATTATTCAAATAGACTGTCACATCCATCATCCTGGGTTTCTTCTGGATCCTCCTTTCCCTCCTCCATACTGTCTCTTGAGTCTGGTACATCTTCTTTGTCTTCCGACGAGTTCGGCCTCTGCCTTTTCTTGTCTTGCTTCCTGTAGTCATCCGATCTTTTATCTATCTTTTTGCGCTGGTAGCTTTTCTTCTTCCTTTTTCCCCTTGTCTCTTTGCTTTTCTTCTCCTTTCCTTGGTCTTTTTCTTTATCTCCGTTGAAGCCATAAGTTCTCTATGGAATTCCTTTGCTTTCTCCTCCGTTGTTATCCATCTTTTATTATCATTAAAAACAAGTGAGATTCCCTCCATTCTCTCCCACTTAAACTTAATATGATGCTTCTTCAGTTCATCCGTTAGAAAATAATAGAGTTTCCTTTTACTCAGGGACAAGGGAGTAAATTCTTTGAGGATAATAATAGTCTTGCCTTTATAGCATGCGGGTGTCTTTGATTTAATTTGCAGTATTTCATCTCTCGTTGCTCTTCTAGTAAAGGACACCAGTACATCTCTTGATAGTTTGTTCTTCCTGGCATAATTGGTGTTTACTCTTTGGACTTTATCAATATTAGCTAGCATTTGATCCGCCGTTAAACTTAGTAATTTTGCTGTCACCTCGGCTATGATGCCTTTCAAATCCTGAGCCTGTCGTTCTTCTATCCCTCTAAACCTCAACTGAAATTCTGTGTCCTTGATTGCTATCATTTCTTGTTGCCTTTCTAATTTTTGACTGGCCTCTTCCATTTTATTAAGTTTTTCTTCCACCCTCTTTTGCATTTTTTTTGACGTTATATTATCTTTCTTCACCTCTTTTAGATCCTGTTGGATCCCTTCCATCTCTTTCTTCATGCCAGCCATTTCTATTTTTAGTTCTTCTTTAAGCTCTTTTTTCATTATGCCTAATTCTTCTTTGAACAGGTTTCTTACTGTATCTTGCATCTTCTCTATGTTCTCCTTGAATTGATCTTGCAGATCTTCCTTCATTTTTTGTATCTCCATTATAACCTCTTTGCCTGACAGCTCACCTGGTAGAGAATTTCTCCTTGCAGAGGGCGTTGATGAGTTCTTGTTCAATTTACTCATATTTGTAAATTTATCCATCTTATCTGCAAGGTTGCCTATAGAATTGTCTTTGATCTCAAATTTCGTCCCCAATTTTTCTTTATTTCTCCGTTTATCTGCTCTGTGTCAAGTTCTGTCCCTTCCTTTTATATCTCTTCTTTTATCTTCCTGCTTTTACAACACTTTTACAGCACTTACAACACTTTTACAACACTTTTGCGACACTTTCGGCGCTTTCCGGTTTCTCTCTCAGTGTTGGTGCTTTCCCGCTTGCGAGACACTCCTTCCTTGTGCAACGTCACCACGCCTTCTCAGCCTACCCTCGTGTCGGACGTCTACGTCTCTACGTCTCTACGTCTCTTCTGGCGCCGCTCCGTTCGTCGTCCCCCGTCGGAACACCTCCTCCTTCAGCCTCCGTCCGCGCTGAAAAACACTGCATTAATTCAACAAAAGCCGAAATAAAAATCAAACCACCTTTTTATTATTATCTTGGATTTAAAGCTTGTGCTATATATATACATTATCTACCCCACAAACAGTGCTCTTTGAAACATCACTGTCTGTTCTGATAATATATTATCAGCACAAACAACACAATATGTGCATAAGACATATTTGGAGTTCACAGAGGCTATGCATTTAAGGCAGAATGGTACAAACAGTAGTTACAGTATGTGACACTTCATGAACATGGCATAACTTATCTAAAGGGACAGATAGTGACCTTGCACAGTACAAACGTGGACCAGTTAATCTGATAAAGCTAAATAGATTATATTTTTCTCTTCTCATTGACCTGTATTTTTTTTCGCCCAGATTAATGGAAAAGCTTAACCAGATTTGGAAAAAAAAAACCCCACATCATTCTCATTCTCATTCTCATTCTCATTCTCATTCTCTCTCTCTCTCTCTCTCTCTCTCTCTCTCTCTCTCTCTCTCTCACACACACACACACACACACACACACACAGACAGACACAGACATAGATAGCCTATGAAGATAAAAGCCATCCTTTAATAAATGCAATACAACTGTTTGGTTCGCTCCTGACACGATTAATTCATTCATTCATTCATTCATCCAAGTACTTTATGTGGCCAGGTCTGTTTTTTTCTAACACTCAACTTCAAGATTGTATTGTTGTATTGATGTATTATTGTGTGTGACTCAAACTGTTGTAAACTGCTCCGAGCCTCCGGGGAGTGGCGGTATACAAGTTTGACGTAATAATAATAATAATAAAAAGATCCAGTGAGATATTGTGGTTGTGATAAAATCCATGGCAGTCTTTCTACTGAAATGAGAGATCGGTATCGTATGCTGTTTTCTGACACTGCGAGCCCTTTTCTATCATATGTGTAGTGTAATGTAAATATACTGGGGATGTAAAGAATATTGGCAAATGTCCATCCTGATAAGACAGAACAGCACATACAGTCCTCTGCTTGAAATAAAACTGCCAACTGTTGAATGATTTTTCATCCTTCAATGAAAGGACCAGCACTGACTTGGAGTTTGGTGGGATTTTGTGCAAAAGGCCACTGGATTTTGAAGAAAAAATATTAGTGTTGCACAAAAATATGTGGAAAATCCATGCACTTTTTTTCTTGCAATAATGTTCAAACATGAGAAAAATCATTTCAAAATCCTCATATGTTATCATCTATTGGCATAACACCTTTGAAACATTTCATTCTGATATATGAGAAGCAACAATTTTATGGGGTGTTGTATGGCTGTGTGGCCATATTCTAGCAGCATTTCCTCCTGATGTTTTGCCTGCATTTGCGGCTGGCATCTTCAGAGGATCAATTTTATGTCTCCTAACAAGCACAGTGTGGTATTGGGCAACAGGATGGGTTTATGACCTCTGGAACCACCCTTATTCCTGCCATTTGAAGTGAGGTTTACATGCCCAGACATCAGATCGTGTGTTGAAACTTGAAATGAACAAATTTAATAAATTCAGCCTGCTCTCTTTATCCATAGATTCTACAGCCATGGATTCAATCATCCTCATCTTGATAATTTTGATGTTGGTGTTTTATACAATGATCTGGAGAGAACTAAAGGAGAAGAGAAAACAATTAGAAGCTTTTGAGGAAAGGAATATAATGAATAAGTACTTATATGTTAAGAGTTATTCCCAAAGTTGGAACATAAAATCAATGAAGAGGATGGCTTACTATTTGAAAAAGGAAAAAGAAAAAACCTGGATAAAGAGATTAAAAGATGAAAAAGGGAGAGAACAAGAGGAGCAAAGTAAGATCAGGGAGATAATGACAAAATATTATAAGGATTTATATAAGGAGGAGGAGGTAGTACAAGGGAACTTACATATCTGAGGAAAAATTGCAGAGGAAGACAGAGAGTTGTTAAATCAACCAATAACACAAGAGGAAATATTAAGGGTAATTAAAGGGTTAAAGGGAGCTAAGTCACCAAGGCCAGATGGTTTCCCAGCAGAATATTATAAAGCAGGGGTGCTCAGAACGGTGATCGTGATCACCAGGGTGATCTTCGGGCCTCATCCTGGTGATCTTCAGGCCCCTGACCAGGTTTTTTGCTGTTGGTCCTCTTCACGCACCCCTGCACGCTGCAAAGAAGTCCTCCGTCGTTGCTCCTCCCCCGCTCCCTGCTCGCGCGCCGCTCCAAAGGCTCCAGAGTCCAAGAGGCAGAATGGGGGCCCTCTTTTGGATTCCTCCTCTTCCCTCTGTCCTTCTCCAGCCACTCAAATTCGTCGGAGACCAAAGGGGGCAGGCCTGGATGATGCAATGCATGGCTGGCCCTGCGCACATGCGCAAAAGTGCCCATTCTGCCTCTCGGACTTCTCGTGAGGTCTTGGAGGTGGCACGCATGCTGGCGGCATGGAAATAGGAGCAACGACGGAGGAGGAGAAGAAGGACGCTTTGGGGTCATTTCCTTACTGCATCTCAAAGGTCAGTTTTTTTACTTTGGGGTGGGTGCTTGATTGTTCTGTGGCATCTCTCTTTGTTTATTTTTAATGTTTAAAAATGGCCTTTTAGCTCCAAAGCCTCTCTGCTTGCTTTGTTCCTTGAGAAATATATGTTGGGGAATATGGAAATGTGGGAGAAATTGGGTGGTTGGATGTATTTTTGCATGCCCCTTTGTTTACCTTGCTGAGTATTAAATGGCCTTGCAGTTCAACAGCCTCTCTTCTTACTTTCTGGCTGATAATATGTGTGGTAATATGGCAGTGTGGGAGAAATGGGGTGGTTGGATGTATTTTTATGCTCTGTTTTATATTGTTATTAATAAATTGAAATGTTGATGTTTTATAACTTCATTTTATGTAAACTGCCCCGAGCCTGCTGGAAGGAGCGGTACATAAAAATGAATAATAAATATAAATAAATACATAAGAAAATAGTTATACGTTTTACAATTCTGGGTAGGTGATCTTTGGGACTTGGTTTTTTAATCAGTAGCTCCCATGCTGAAAAAGTGTGAGCACCCCTGTTATAAAGCATATATTGAAGAATTGGTACCACATTTAAACAGAGTTGTTTAATGAAATATACATTAAGCAAAAAGTCCCACAAACATGGAAAGTTTCAGAAATTATCACTATACCAAAAAAGGGAAGAGATTTAACACAACCAGGGTCATATAGACCCATCAGTCTATTTAATCAGGACTACAAAATATTCACAAAAATTTTAGCAAAAAGATTGGAAACGATAATGCCAAAAATAATTAAAGAAGATCAATATGGCTTTGTAAAGGGAAGAAAAATCGGGGATCCAATAAAAATGTGGTAATTGCAACGAACCATGCAAATTTGAATAAGGAAAAAAATTGGAATTCTCAAATTGGATGTCTATAAAGCCTTTGATAAGGTCAATCATAAATTTCTGTTAAATGTATGTCAACAATTGAATATGAGGGAAAATTTTTGTAAAACATTGCAGCAACTGTATAGTAATGGTAAGGGAAGAGTAAGAGTGAACAAGAGGAGGACAGGAGAGATACCTATTCTTAATGGTACAAAGCAAGGGTGTCCATTATCCCCCACTTTATTTGTAATAGCGATAGAGATACTAGCCGAAAGTATCAGGAATAGCACCAAGTGGACAGGGTATAAAATAGAAAAGGAGGGAGGAAAAAAAAGAAGAAATAAAGCTGAATCTCTTTGCCGATGATGCAATGATTGATGGCCTACCCTTATCGGCGATCCGGAAACTCAAGCTGGTGCAGAACGCAGCAGCACGCTTGCTCTCAGGAGTTTCAAGATCCACTCACGTGACTCCACTCCTGCGCGAGCTGCACTGGCTCCCAATTGAATTCCGGGTCACTTTCAAGGTGTTAGTTTTAACTTTCAAGCCCTTATATGGTTTGGGGCCAGTGTACCTGAGGGAGCGGCTTACCCCTAATGTGCCCAGGAGATCACTGCACTCAGAAGGGCTCAACTTATTGGAGGTGCCTGGCATTAAGGTCTACAGGCTCACTAGTACGCAGCAGAGGGCATTCGCTGTGGCTGCCCCAACCCTCTGGAAGACTCTCCCTGAGGAGATACGGGTTATCCGCGATTTGCTGCCATTCCGCAGAGCCATCAAGACCTGGCTATTCAGACAGGCATTTGGCCCATAACCAATGCCATCCAGTAGCGCTGCCACCCGCCGCCATCATACGTCTGCTGTTTTGTTGCAGTGTGGGAATGAGATTTTAACTGGTTTTTATATTGTTTTTACTGTGTTTTATGTTTTATTTGCTATGTTTTGTTTGCTATTTTAATTCTGTAAACCGCTCTGGGCTCCAGAGAGAGCGGTATATTAAGTGGAACTAATAAATAAATAAATAAATAAATAAATTATTACCTATCAACCATTAATCATGATAAAAGATATGATAAAAAATTTGGAAGCATTTAGGAATATATCAGGATTATTTGTTAGCATTGAAAAGTCAGAGATATTATGTCCCCCCCCCCAAACAATTGGAGATTAGAAAAATATCGGGATTAAAATTAGGATTAAAGAAGTTAAAATATTTAGGAATGTGGATATATAAAAATCTAAAAAATATAGTTAAGGGGAATTATAAACAAAAATGGAAAATAATAGAAAACAACTTAAGAACTGGGAAGGGAAAACGTTAACAAGAGTGGGTAGAATAAGGGTATTGAAAATGTTCATAATACCAAAAATATTATATCTATTCCAAACATTACCAAATGCAGTAGAGAGGAAGACATTAAAGACATGGGACAGAAGAATAAAAACATGGGCAGTTGGAGGGAAAAGACCCAGAATAAGGGACAAATGGTTAAATGCAAAAGAGGAAGAGGGAGGCTGGGGGATCCCAAGTTTAGAAGTTTACCATGATGCATTCCAAATACAAAGATTGTTGGAAATACAGTATATGGGAAAAAATATGGAAAAGATAATAAATAATATTAAAGGGAAAGAAGTAATATTTAGGGAATGGAAAGGGAGAGAGGAAACAGTTAAAGTTAAAGCAGTTAAAGTGGAATCGTATCACTACGTTGTAGAAGACATGGGCAGCTGCAAAGGTGCAAGATAATGCCAGTGCTTTTCATCTGCTTCAACCTATGAGAGAGTTCATATTACCACTGGTGATGTTCATACTTAGAGCTACATCTTTCAGGCTGAGAATCACAGATAGCAATTGCTGTGGGTAGCAACATTACATTGAGAGACAGGACAGGGTCTGTATGTACAGTCCAGTCTGAGCCACATAAGCTAGTCACCTGCTGTCAGGTATCATGGAGCAGGCTGCCAAGTATGGAAATAAAATCCAGCTCTCACATGTGGAATAGTCCTGTTGTCTTTTTCCTCAGGCAGCAGAATGTCTTGAGCTGGGCCTATGTCTACGCCAGTTTCATTTAATCACAATCAGATGTAAATGTCCTACTGTTTAGCCTTGGGGATACTTTCAGTAAAGTGCAGCTCACAGTCCTGTGCTGTGAACAGAGTCGCAGAGTGCCAGTCTTCATAAAGAGTGTTACCTGTTATGTTTCTCTTCTTGACAGTTGTAAACTTCCCCTGAAGATAGCAGAGAGAGAGAGAAGTCTAAAGATAGACAAACAAAGCAGGGAAGGAAGAGCTACTCACTTAAGACCTTGTTTATGTATTTGTTGTCGAGACCAACAGAGTTCAAGCCGCAGGTCGTCCCGCGAGTGAACAAGTCCCAACTTCAGCATTCACGCCTGTTCCCGGGTGGAAACCCACACGTCCTTTCCCTAAGCCTCGCTGGAGTCTGTCCAAAGGGGTTTCTTCTCTTTCTGACTTTCTCCCTATTTCTCCTGAATTTTTATTTTTTTTCTCTCCTCCCGCTTCCCGGGCGCCTTAAGACTGCGAGGAGAGCTGCGTCCAAGGGAAAGGTGCGATAGCTCAAGCGGCAGGACCAGGGCCGTTTGGGACGGGAATCCCGGGTTCGGGACCCCCAAAGGGAGGAAAGGAACTTATTTTTACTTTTACACTTTTATCTTTATTCTCCTCTTTCCCCCTCTCCCCTCATTCTTGGGACATCTCTGAGCTCAGAAAGAAAAGTTTTGAGAAAGGAATTGGCCTATGAAGCAGGGGGCCATATCTGTTTGTGTTTGGGCTGACATCAGGAAAGCAGAAATCATAATAAAGGTTCATCCCTGTATCGGTGCATCTGTACAATATTGTTGTTCCCATGTCTCCCTTGACCCCTTGTAACCCTTCCCTTCCCCTCCTTGCCTCTGGTTAAGAAAGATTGCCTTGAGGGTGTTTTACTATGTTTTGTCAAGAGGAAATGCGACTCTGCCCTGCTCCCGAAATCTCTGTGGACCATCATATTCATATTGCATGCGCTTTCTGATGGAAATCTTGTTATGGATAAGCTAAGCCCTTGTCTTGGCCCCACGTTTCATCAGTCCTGAGGCGAATTTAACGGTCGGATTTCCAGTCTAACTAAACTCGTCTTTGGAACTTGGACAATAAAAGTTTGCTCTTCACAGCGGGTGTCGCAACTGGCTTCGGAACCCAGGTGTGCCCCAAAATAGGCCCTTTTGTCACCCAAAGGTTTGAGTGAATTACTATCATCAGGCCTCTTCCCCTTTTTTCCTTTTTCATTCTCAAGAATGACGTACCATCTCATTAATCCCATCACTCCCAGGTGTCACCCCAGGTCGTTTACCTGGCCAGGACTCTTTTGTTTTATTCATATGCCATATTGACAGCGATTTCCGTCTGAGCTCCCCTTCCCGGACATTCCATATATGGCCACAGACCCCTGATTGGCTAGGATGGCGAATGGGAGTAAGCGCCGATAGGCTCCCCAGAGCCGGTCAACATCCCGCCCATCAGCTGGTCTCAACGTTCCGACCAATCATCGACGGAGCCGGCCCAGAAGGGGGCAGGCGGGAAATTCAATTGTTTTGACAGTTCTGTAACCTTTAAAAACCAATGTTTTGAATGTACATGCATGCGTTCTTTGCGGGAATCAGGGAAATGCGGTTCGCATCCTCTCAGCTGAGCAGAATAAACAATTTCGTGGCTTCTACCTTGCAGTATTGGTGAGCATAATTGGATCTACGGGAGGCGGGTAGGCTACGAGGACCTAGTCGCTCCGGGCTCGCCAGGTTAACTGAACCCTCGCGGTCTCTGCCCCGTGGTCGGTCCACGGGGCTTGCCCGGTTGTCAGGCAACAGGCCTGGGGGATTGGCGGTTGTTCGATAACATTTGCTCATCTTATCTCTCCTTTAATGCCCAACTCTTGCCAGGCCTCCTCTCCCACACAGTCTAGGGCAGTGTTTTTCAACCTTTTTTGAGCCGCGGCACATTTTTTACATTTACAAAATCCTGGGGCACACCACCAACCAAAATGACACAAAATGACACTCTAACACAGTAATACATATAGTTAATATGTATATACACAGTACATATATGCATATACACACACAACACATATAGCCTACACAGAAAGGGAGAATGGTGGGAGTTGTAGACCAAAACACCTGGAGGGAGGGCCCAAGTTGGCCCACGCCTGCCTTAAGTGAGCAAACCCTGTTAGTTTTCGGCCCCTGCTTAAAGCTGCCTCAACCCTGTATCCCGAACGCCCCTTGACCCGCCTTGGCTGAGTGTGAGGGAATCACAGGAGTGGTAGTTTGACACCATCCTGAGCCACCCCAAACTACAAATCACAGGATTCCCCAGCCTTGAGCCCTGGAAGACCAAGGGATGCCTCACTGCATGAATGCTACAGTGTAGATCCGCCCCCGGGTAGCCGGGGGACCCAAGGAAGTTCCATCCCAGGATCTTCTCTCTCTCCGCGTGGCTCTTTCCGCCTGACGCAGTCTCTGCCTTTCAGCTTTGCCACACCTAGTTCCTTGAAACCCAAGTTTAGTTCAGTTGAAAAGTTAAATAGGTAACTTTTAATAAAAGTTGCCCAAATTTGAACCCAAACTTATGGTTGTCTGTCTCGTCATTTCGGGGGTTGGAACGCAAAAAGCCTTTGTGGAAGACAGTGTTGATTAACAAAAAACTGTCTGTAAAGAAAAGATTTTATTACAATGAATTCCATATCTGGCAAAGAGAAAATATGAGTTCTGCTACCACAGTCTAATGATCGAGAAGGAGTGACATCAAACTATTAGTATAGAAACAAGGCAGCAGTCTTAGAACTACTGACGCTAAAAACTGCCTAACGACAAAGCTGCACCCCCAAAGGCCAGATCTCTGTCAGGTATACCTCCTTTGGAGAGGCAACCAATTTATTCAAACCCTATAGGACACCTTTAATGTATCATGAAGTTGCAATTTGTCCCTCCAAAAGGAAATTCCAATAATGGAAGAAAGACTATCCTCCTGCCAAACCTGCAAATTCTCCCTAATTCCCCATGTCAGTCAGATTCTATGGAGAGGTTGTTGCACCCCAGAAATAGCACCAGGAGCAACCACCAGGAGCAACAGTCCTGCAAGCAATGTTGAAATAGCCAATCAGCTTCTGAAGCTTCCTTAGAATGGCTTTATTAAGTCCTTGTTATTGAAATCCCAAGCCTCTCTGCAGGACTGCCAATACTATGCCATGCTATTGATCTCAATACCATTACCCATGAATACTAAACAAGTGTTAGGGGCCCTCTGTTTTCTCCTGTGTAAAAAGCACTCCCAATTCATCAGCCAGGTGGCCAATAAACAAAACAAAGTAGTGAATCACATCTTTTTGTCCTGACTTCAGCGAAAGGAATCATTCAATGAAAATACACTTATTGCTGGGGTTCGGTTCCAGGACCTCCCGCAATAAGTGAAAAACCGCGATGTAGGGACACTCTATTTTTTAAATATTTATACATTATTTTAGTAGTTATACACTATTTTAAGTCTTTACCAACTTAAAATAAAGTGAAGGAAAGGAAGGAAAGGCCCTTCAAGGCTGGAGGGAGGGAGGACTGAGGAGGTAAAGCGCCTTGTAGCAAAACCCACAAAACAGCGAAAATAACCATGATAAATATTTTTAATTAATATTTTTTGAAATTCGTGAAACAGTGAGTCTGCAATAAGCGAACCACAAAGTAGCGAGGGAACACTGTACTAAACTTTTCAAAAGCAGAACATAATACTGGACACTCCATAGGAAGAACCCAGTCCAGATAAAACAACATTTTAGCAAAACCTATTAACTCAAAATCCTCTTGTTGAACAGGCAGAAGTCAAAATGTTGACTTTATGTCACTTCTCACTTCACATTTTGTTGATCTGTCCCATATATGCAGAGGAGAGGGAGAAATACCTTAGCTATTTACTATCCAAAAGGACATTTTGGCCCTCTACCTTTAAAATTAACTTCCTCCTCTCAGACTCTAACCTTCAAACGGTGTATAAGGTAGCTGCTTACCTATTTAAAGCATATAAAAAGAGACAGCGGTATATGGAGTCTATTGGAGTCAACTGTGCGGGGGATGAGTTCCAGTAGGCGGCATGGAACAGCCCGCGGTACAGCGGTAATAAGCGTCACATCAACTGATCACCGGGCCTCCTAAGTATCCTATGCTAATAGTTTCCCTTCCTATGCGTTGACGCAAGACAATTGCAATAAGTTTAGTTTTTAATGTGTTACATTGTTTGCCTTGTACATTAGGTACTGATTTTATCCTCATTTTGTATACTACTCTGCTGTTGGAGCTTTTATTTGAAATGACCTGACGATTACTCAATAAACGTGACTGACTGACTAACTTCATTCCTGCATACCTCCTGCATCAAAGATTGTGTAGTACTATGCAAAGATCCTCAGGAATCATCATTAACTGATTCAACTTTTGGGAAGAATAAATTATAAATAAGTGTATATTAGTTGTTTTCTTGGGAACAACACCCTGAGATAGATAGATAGAATATAGATAGATAGATAGATAGATAGAGATAGAAGATAGATAGTAAATTGCTCTGGACCTTGTGGAAATGGACAGCAATCTTGAAGTGATTTCTAATCCATAAATGCAGAGGCCATCCACTCCCACTAACAAATATGACTGCCTTGCTGTTTTTGTGTAATCAGCACTGTTCATATTTGGTGGCACTGCAATGCTGTTACAACCAGGAGGACACCCTCATAAAACATTTTTTGAAATCCTCTGAGCAGCAGAACTCCAATTCAGGTTGTAAATCAACCGTGACAGTTACCCTGGAGCAAGCTGGCCTTTCGGAATGGCTCTCCCCCGGCACAGTCTACCTAGAGCTTTTAATTTAATTTACCCGACACCTCTCTTAGGAAATCAATTAAGTGAACAAAATTGCTGTTTCACTCTTGGCTCACAAAGGGCTGTAGCTGTCTTTCCAATACTTTCATGCATCTTCCATTAATGCTAAAAGACAGATAACTGGCTTCTTGGGGCTCTCAAATGACCTCTAATCCCCATTTGGATAATATATTACATTAAATATGCTCATGGTTCCAATGCACGGCATTATTGTCTTGTCCTATTTCGCTGCATTTTATGTGTGTATGGGTATATAAACATCAAGGAGGCCAGAAGCAGCAAGAGCTAGCATTTGTCACTCATTTGTCTTTTGCATATTGTATGTTCGACATTGACGTCTATATTTTATTGATATATCTGATCCTTGTTGTTATTATTGCCTCACAATGTTTTTAATACAACATTATCAAGTTCTGTGGAGTTTCTTAGATGATTCCCAAATTTTAAAGTAATAATTCATATTTTTTTTTGCATCTTGTTCTTTATTTCTCTCCTTGGAATTGTTTGTGTTTTATGTTAATTGTTAGCTCAGTGTTTCTCAACCAGTGTGCCGTGGCACACTAGTGTGCCGTGAGCGATTATCAGGTGTGCCGTGAGAAAAGCTCTCTGCCCCCCTTCCTTCCCCCTCCTCCTGCTGAACTCCTGCTGCTTGGGAGAGGAGGAGGAAGGGCCAAGTGGTGGCGAAGAAAAGAAGAAGGGGCCAGGGGGCCGCCTCCTTCGGCCATTTCCCCAGCCAGCCTCCAATCCACCATGACTCCCGCCACGACTCTCACCCCTCCCTCGCTGAAGCCGCGTGGAGGAGGAGCCCCACCTACTGAAGCCCGTCCACTGCTCATGCTTCTCCTTTGTGGGAGAACTGAAGCCGGGGGGAGGGGGCAGGGCATGGCGTGGCCTGGCTCTGCCCCCTCCCCCTGGCTTCAGTGCTCCCACAGCTTCGCCAGCCTTGAGGGGGCAGTGCCAAGCCAGCATTGTGCTGGCTCTGCCACCGCTGGCTTGGCACTGCCCCCTCAAGGCTGGCAAAGCTGTGGGAGAACTGAAGCCGTGTGGAGGGGGCGGGGCATGGTGCGGCCTGGCTCCTCCCCCTCCCCCGGCTTCAGCACTCCCAGCAGCTGTTCCCAGCAGGTCACCATCCCCCAGCCGTTATTTACAGTGTTAGAGTGTCATTTTGGTTGGTGGTGTGCCCCCGGATTTTTTAAATGTTAAAAGTGTGCCACGACTCAAAAAAGGTTGGGAAACACTGTGTTAGCTGACTCTTTCTATGTTTAGAAAGGGAAAACATTTGACAAGCAATATTTAGTAGAGTGCCAATAGCATCTCCACATGGCTCCATTGATGATGATGATGATTAAACTTTATTTATACCCCACCACCACCTCCCCTCAGGGACTCAGGACGGCTAACATGAGGCCAAGCCCAACAAATTTATACCCCATAACAATGTAGTGGCCATAAGAAATCACATATGGAAGCTGTTCCTCTACTACTTGAAGGAGGTTTAATGAAATTGCTTTAAACATATGGGTGCAGAGGCAAGTTGAAACAATAATAATAGACTTTATTTGTATATCTCCTCGAGGGGACTCGGAGCGGATGACAATATACACAGATAGGCAAATATTCAATTCCTTTAATACAGTGAAATAGCCATGACACCAAAATGCACAGAGCAAGGCTAAAGGCTTCCCCTTTCATCTCTGGCTTCTGGAGGTGGTGCCCAACTCTGGCCATGGGGTGGTGCTCTTTTTCCATTTCCAAGTTGAGAAGCCTGTTGTCTGTAAACGCCTCCTGGTCGTGTTGCTGGGATGGCTGCATGGGTGCTTTTATTACCTTCCCACCAAAGTGGTACCTATTGATCTGCACATATTTACATGTTTTCGAACTGCTAGGTTGGCAGGAGCTAGGGTAAACAGCGGGAGCTCACCCTGACCTGCGGATTCAAACTACCAACCTTCAGGTCAGCATTTCAGCAACACAAGAGTTTAACCCATTGCACCAACAAAGGACCCTAATTTTGATTACTCCCCAATGGATTCACCACCTTTGGAAGTATATGAATAGATGTTCACTAACCAAGTAAACTTTCAGGAGTACTTTAGTTGGGTATTCTGCATGTCATGGGGTTGGACTAGATAGCTCTTGCCATCAAGTACCACTAGGCAATTCTAATGTTTACCTCTCTCCCACTGATCAGTGGCACTTTGGTTTTGGCTGGAAACAGACCAAACTGAAATAGTTGTGGGGCTGAGTTAGTTATTAAGTTTTTCTTGATGAATAATTTTCACCAAAGCTTGTTAATTTGCTTCATACAAGTGTGTGCAACTAATTGATTCCAAACATCACACTGTTCACATGAATCATGTCCAAGGGACTGGAAAATGCACAGTGGGGAATCGGATCCCCTGTGGCCACCATAATGAGCCGCCTGGATTTTTAATTCATTTAAAATGAATAGATCTGGACTCAGTATGTAGCTTGCTTTTTGTTTTTAAACTATGTTTTCTGAATTCTTATTGGCTATGTGATATATGTACAGGCAGTTCCCAAGTTACAAACAAGATAGGTTTTGTAGGTTTCTTCTTAAGTGGAATTTGTATGTAAATGGAAACATGTGCATTTATAAAGTCTAATTCATACACTATATATATAGCGTATTAATATATATATATAAAAGCTTTGGATAGTATAGGGATATATATATATATATATATATAGAGAGAGAGAGAGAGAGAGAGTATTAATATATATATAAAAGCTTTGGATAGTATAGGGATATATATTCTCTCTCTCTCTCTCTCTCTCTCTCTCTCTATCTCTATATATATATATATAAATCTTTGGATAGTATAGGGAAGGATTAACCCCCTGTGATGTTTGTTTTGC
Source organism: Anolis apletophallus (assembly GCA_030556195.1). Taxonomy (NCBI): domain Eukaryota; kingdom Metazoa; phylum Chordata; class Lepidosauria; order Squamata; family Anolidae; genus Anolis; species Anolis apletophallus. The sequence continues at coordinate 48,390,116 of JARBWK010000003.1, read as the reverse complement.
TATCTGTGGCCCTTTTCAGAAGATTTCACGTCACTTTCTGTCCCTGTGATAGTTGGATTTTGAAAATGTGACTTGTTGTGAAAACAAAGATTGGCAATAACGCTTCAGTGGAGAGACAGGTTTGAATCTGGGGAGAGCTCTCTCTGTCAGCTCCAGCTCCCCATGTGGGAACATGAGAGAAGCTTCTCACAAGGATAGCAAAATATCAAAATATCCGAGCGTCTCCTGGGCAATGTCCTTGCAGATGGCCAATTCTCTCCCACCAGAAGTGACTTGCAGTTTCTCAAGTCGCTCCTGACACGAAAAAAGCAAAACAAAACAAAACAAAAAACAACTATGAAGCATTCATAAGTTGAACCTTTCTTATTCTGGGGATGCCAGTATTTATATATTTGTTTCACTTGCTTGAATAGCAAATTATTTGCCAATATTTTATAAACCCATTGCAATTCAGACAATGAAATACATCACCATTTTCTTGATGAATGCATTCAGGGCAAACCCTTTGTAAGCTGAATTGCTGTTTATATATTCACACACATGCATACAGGCCATTTTTGACCATATTGTTGATTTATTTTAACTCAGTATACAATCAGAAAGAAAATGTAGCACTTTTCAATCAGTCTGGATGTGCCCTAAAAGGATTGTGTTCCTGTTCTTTCTGATTTCATTTTGGAGATTCATGCATGTTTTGTTTATCCCAGAATATTTTCTGTCAGCTTCTGGAACAATCAATTAATGCAATATAACATCAGAACAAGAACAAAGTCTTGAGATGATTCAGTCAGTCTGGATGTACCCCTTGACTCAAAGAAATTTAGTGATACATTAAATGCCCAGAGATGGTGACAACATTCTTGATGCAGCCCACGCCAACCATGTTGGGAAGAGTATGAGATCCTTACCAAGACTTATAACGCAACACCATATTGGTCAATTATTGAGCTTGTCTAGGTCCCTATCAAATTTGCCTTGAAAAAAAGAATATTTGTGGTCTAAGAAATGAAATTGTACTTATAGATTTATTCATTTGTCTCTTCAACAGACATGTATACCCATGCATCCCCCATGCAATAAACTTGCTCAATGAGAAAGGATGTGGGTGGAAGTGACCTTGTGCCAGTACAAGAGTTAGGAAGCTGGCGGCTATATGATCATATTTTGCTAGAGAACAGGGAGAAACAGCAAGAAGGGTTTATGAAGGTCACATTAATAGAAAAGACAGGGGAAAGGCTTTAATGGGCTGTCAGCCATAGTTTAGGGGACACGGAAAAAGCCTCCTCGAAGACTGAGTAAATACAGTCGGATGTCCGCTGGGCAACATTTTTTGTACATGGCTAACACCAACCCAAAGCATTGCTTGACAACTATGCAATGCTTTCAACACAAAATAATAGCAACCATAGTTTGCTTACCATAATTCAGACTATTTACAAATGTCAGGCTGGTGGTGTATCTCAGCATAGCAGCTCCACAACACTTTAATCTTGTATTTTGACAGCACTCAATGATGACTGTAAATTACACACATACTACCACCTACCTCCCCCCTGCTGTCTCTATGCCTTGCAGCCCCCCTATTTTACTGGTTCTACTATACAGTTACACTGCAAGTCTGTTTAAATAAGTGTGAAGGTTACTTAGGAATGGGGTGAAAAGGGTAGAAAAGTCTCTGGCTTGAAAGTTGTTTTTTTAGGGAGGTAGCTTAGCATTACTATGTTGGACATTTTCTGGCTCTAAAAAGTCATTTATCACTAGTAACAGCTAAAAGGACAACACAAATATTTATTTATTTATTTATCACATTTCTATACCGCCCCTCAGCCCAAAGGCGACTTGGGGCAGTTTACACAAGGCAATCTCTGCCCTCCAATCAAAACACGATTAAAACAAACCAAAAAAATAACCATATAACACAACAATTAGCAATTAAAACATACAATTACAGTCTCAGCGTAATAAATCTGGATCTCTTAGATATGCCTTGGGGCACACAGTGATTATGCTGAAAATGACATGGTTCAAAAATCAAATTTTATTGTTTAAAAATATAGATTTTTCTTCTTTCCTCTGATTGAGACCCGCCCTCCTCTGCAACACATTTTTGTCCCACTACTTGTGCTTTAATTTGCTATCCGAGGACTCAGAACAAATTTGGAAGACATCTATTAGTGGTGATAGCTGTACGCAGTGCTGCTGAGTTTTTGACATGCCCTGCCCTGTGATGAAAGGCTGTCAGACACTTAAGAGTAATGCCTCATTAGGCAGGGTTGACTATGTAGCCTACAGGTAGCATTGGCTCCTTGTTATTCTGAGCAAAATTCATGTTCGTGGCGAATAATATATGAGGGTTAGTTTCAATGTCCAGTATGGATGGGATCATGTCTTCTGGTTTACATATGGCACTGGTGTCAGTGTCAAATAGTGGAATTACAACGTGGTGCTAACCTTTTGCTCCAGGAAAACAAAGAAATCAATTAAATTAAGAAAAAAATCAGAATGATTGTTTGTTAAGATATGATAAGCATACAAGGGAGGGAGATATCAGATATCCTTGTGATATTTGTGGAGGCTTAATGGATTTTTGAATGAAGACATGAGAGGCAGCTGTAGAGGAGACAGATGCAGCACTGTTTTTGCTTCCAGCTAAGCTCCACAGAAAACCGTCAGATGTCAGAAATATGACCTTGGCATATCCAGATGTCTAGGTGGATACCCAAGGCATAAAGTATGCATGAAGTGTTACCTTCTCTAAGGGACACTCTGTTTTACAAGGACTACTTCAGGCTGCAAAAGTGACCTGCCTGTCAGACTTGCTTTTCTGTTCCAGCCTTGAGCCCCCATCACACGTTGTTATACCAGCACATTTACCAGTAGGTCGGTGAACGACCTATTACAGGACAAACTCTTCAGGAGGCAGATGGAAATTGACAAATTGTATGGGAAGCAAATGTTCCACTCTGTCCTTGGGTACCAGTCCCTGGGGGTGAGAGGAGGGGGGGGGGATCTGTGTTCCTTTGGGTATCATTGGACTTCAGCACCCACCAGCCTTGCTCAGAATGGTCAATGAAGAGGGTTACTGTATATGAAATTCCATAAGTTCCCCATCCTGGTTGGCCTATATATTCTGGACATATCTTCACATGTTCATTACAAGATAACAGTTAGGAATGGCTATGCAAGAGTCTGTTGAATTAAATGAAAACAAGGAAAGGAAGTACTGTATATACTCAAGTATAAGCCGACTCGAATATAAGTCGAGGCACCTAATTTTACCACAAAAAATGGGAAAATGTATTGACTCGAGGATAAGCCGAGGGTGGGAAATGCAGCAACTACTGGTAAATTTCAATATAAAAATAGATACCAGTAAAATTACATTAATTGAAGCATCACTAGGACTAGGGGGCACTCCCTAAAGCTCCAAGGTAGGAAAGTTAGGACTAATAAAGGGAAATATTTCTTCACCCAGAGGGTCGTTGGGTTATGGAACTCACTTCCAGAGGAGGTTGTGACAGCTGTCAGCCTGGACAGCTTCAAGGCAGGATTAGACAGATTCATGGATACCAAGGGAATCAGTAGTTACTGAAATGGACCTCCAAGTGCCACCTCTGTGTTGATGGAGGCAGGCAGGATTTCCCCGGGTACTGGTTGTGGGGGGTCGGGAGCAGGTGAGGGTTTTGCCCTCCTTTCTGCTAGAGATCCCTGTGTACAACTAGTGGGTCACTGTGTGACACAGAATGCTGGACTAGATGGGCTGAGGCCTGATTCAGCATGGCTCTTCTTATGTTCTTATGTTCTTAAATGTTTTTGAATATTTACATACAATTGTAATTTAAGATAAGATTGTCCAATTCCGATTAAACCAATATTCTAACCTTCAATGTAAATGTGCTTACGAATCCTTCCAATAATAATACAGTAAAATAATAAATGTAATACAAAATAATAATAGAGTAAAATAATGGAAATCTAATAACTAATAATCATGTGAAATAATAAATGTAATAATAAAAATAAAAATAGAGAAAATAATAAAAATAATAAAATAATAAAAATAACAATAGAGTAAAAGAATAAATATAATAATAATAACAACAGAATAAAACAGTATTTTTGTGTTATTATTAAACACAGTATGACACAGAAAATGAAATCCAGCATATAGATCTCATTTACTGTGACATACTATGTTTCTGTGTCAGTAAAATAGTAACAGAATAAAATAATAACCTTGACTCGAGTATAAACCGAGGGTGTCTTTTCAACCTAAAAAAGGGCAAAAAAATTATACTCAAGTATAGGCCCTGTACGTTTAGGCCCTGTCTACACTGCCATATAAAGTCCAGATGTAGAAGGAGGAATGTCTTATCTTCATTTCTGAATCATTGATCAGACAGGATGCTCCAATACTTGTCACTGTGTGAAAGCATTTCACAAGAGTTCAATTGGATGCTCGAGAATAGCATACATCTGCTGTTAATTTTGGAGAGATCTGCCCAATTTCTCTTGAAACATCACTGGCATATGGTGCATCTGAAGGGTATATGGCATCGAACTTATGTAATGAACTGTTCATGATCTAATGCCACATGGAAGCTAGTCAAATATATTGCTGCGATGACCTCTTTGATTTCTACAACTAGCTGCAAAGGGATGGTGAAATGGTGTGTACGTGTGTTAAAGACATTGCTTGATACTGACAGAAGCAGCTACCAAAAAGGAAAATGAATGTAGAGTTTCTGAAGGAATGTTGTAGTCATTGTGAGGGATTTCCATGTGAACAACCTTTGCCTAGTTACTTTGTCACATGAGTGGCACTTTCTCATGTGTTACAAACCTTCCTGGATTTATTGAAGCATATACATTTAGCTGCAAATATTAGATCTTGGACTTTGGATCAGATTTTCCCGTCCTTTGGACTATGTAGGGGTACCTGGGATGGAAAGGGTGGGGCATCATTGCAGAGAGATATAGGATCTTGAAGCAGATGATGCTTTGCGTGAAAGGTCTGAGGTAGTGGTCAGGAGGGGGCATCCTTTTCTTTAAAAATCTGATCCAAGCCTGAGGAGTATTTGGACCTCCGAATGTTACAAGATTCCAACTGCCAGTAACTTTTATTCCAATAGCTAGTAACTTTTGGAGGTCTGATTACCCTACCACTGCAGCAATGTTTGAAGATCGGTGAACACATCCTCTAGTTCCATCCATTATTACCTTCATAGTGCCAGTGGGAAAACATGAGTCAAATCTCTACCCAATCCCTTTCCCCTCTTCAAAGTACTCCTTCAAAAACGGTGATGTTATTTCTCTCGAGTTGCAATGTCTTCTCATTTATTCAACTTTCTCTCCCAGATAGCATCATAGACAGAATTATCTACAAAATTTCAACTGACTTCAAAATGAATACCATTTCATGCTTTACAAAATGATAGCATAGCAGTACAGTACAAAAGCCTCAGATCATAACAAACAGAGCAGCAAGATTATTCTCATTCAGATTATGGTTATTTGATTGACTCCCACAATCGGTACAATGAGGATCTTTAATTTAATACAGTAATCAAACTGAAAACAAAAATCTGGAAAATTGTGTCACTTCTTCAGAGTGGATTGAACAATCATGCTATAGTCAAAATGTATGTTAAAACACCTAGTTACATCTGCAGTCAACATTGCTGTTATTTTCTTAGGACTCAGTAGGAAAATCCTGAGTAAACTTGCATTAGTTTGCACTGCAAGGGGTAAAGATGACGATAACAAGAATCACAGAAAGAACGAACCACTGTTTCTCCCGCTGACTGATAGTCTGCCCCTCCTTCATACATAATACAAATGGTACTGCAGATCCCCCCTCCCAGCAGAGCTTGATAAGGTAACGTTTCTGAATGTTTTTAATTTTGGGCATTTTTTGGGGTTTGTGCTAAAATAATTAGGATTATCCAACAGTACAGTAACAATTATTTTCTGGAATGAGGATGCTGCTTTCAGGGGCAACCAAAATGTTCCTTGGATGACTCCTCTGTTAGCAGTTTAGGACTACTATTCAACTGTCATATTTGAAAAATAGTGCTTTCAGCTTGGAAAAATGATTTTAACCCATCATATGGTGGGATCATATAGTGGATATGTTCATGTCACAAGGCCATAAACCCAATCAAATTTTGCTATATAGATGTCATGATGCCAGCTAAGACTGAGCAGTATCCTTTTTCTGAACCAATAGGCATTTGCCTCCCAATTTTTCACCCCCCCCCAGTTTAGAAACAGATGTGCTTTTCATCACTGGTAGATGTTTCATTGAAGAATATCTCCATTGTGGTTTCTCACTAAAACAACTGTACTTTTTTTTATCCAGGTGGATGCCACTAGGGGTGCTAGAGAGAGAAGGATAGTCCATTTTACAGGGAGGGAGCTGAAGGAGGAAAACCATTTACCCCAATTTGGCTGGTTATCCCCCCACTTTCCTATTTTAATAAACAAGGGTTGTGTCCATGGCGTGGACATGGGTGAGAGGGATAACAGGAAAACAGGGGGAAATGGTTTTTCTCCTTCAACTTGTCCTCCACCCCCATAAAATGGACTATCCTTCTCTCTCTAGCACCCCCTAGTGGCCTCAGCCCAGATAATGGAGCAGTACCAAAATAACAAAAAAATCTGTATCATATAATAATATTAGGGCCAAATATTTTAACATAAAAGATTTACCAGTCTCATGCTAAAGAGGGGATCCCAAGCTAGGGATGACGAGGACAAAAAACTTTCTCACTGCCACCAACCCTTCTAGGAGTTTGGGTTTTTCAATTACAGCAGTGGATGCTGTATAAGTCAAATGTGTCAAATGAAAAACTCTGAGATGAAATCTGGCCCATCAAGTCATTTTACGTGGCCCGTGAGGCATTCAATGCCAGGGAAATATAACTAGATGTACAGTCTTTCAATTACAAGTGGCCCTTTGAAGGCAACCATCTGGACGATGTGGCCCTTGGTGAAAATTAGTTTGATACCCCTGGAATAGTGAGTATGTGTGTGTGTGTGTGTATGTGTGTGTGTGTATGCAACCTTTGCCAACTAGCCAACTAGCCAACAATGGGTTCAGGACGAGGACCTTCTGGGGGGCGGGTTTTGGCAGTGGGAACCGAGGAGAAATCCCTGGCCCCGCACCCCCATCCCCCCAACCCAGACAGGTCGGGAGACCTGGTGAACTACTGGACACAGAGCAAGGCCTAGCCTCAGCATCATGGACAATGCAAGATCCTGCTGAGAGTGGGACATCTCAGCTTCCATCCGTAACCCGTTGTTCCATGGAGAAGGAGGGTCATCACCGGCATACCCCTCCTTTTCAGAGGGAGGGCAGAAGGCCGGACACCTAGGGGACTCGGGGAGGATAGGGGCAGGGGCAATCGGGACGGTAGACGTAGGCCTAATGAGAGAAGGCGGAGGAGCCAAAGAGAGGCTCGTCCGCCTTCTGACCTACGAGCTATCCCTAGGCACGCAGATGTGAAGTTCCCTGTTACCTCTCCTCCAACTCTGGTTCTGGCCAACACCAGGTCCGTGCATAACAAGACCGGGACCATCCGGGACTTCCTCCTGGAGAGAGAGATTGATCTAGCCTGTTTGACAGAAACATGGCTCCAGGAGGGGGACGAGGTCGTTATGCATGAGGTGGCATCTCCTGGGTTTGTGGCCAGTTATCAGATGAGGACAGAGAGGTGGGGGGGGGGTCGCCATCCTTAGTCGAGACACTTTTAATTCCAGGATGATTCCGATGGCGAACATTCCGGGGATGGAGTGCGCAGGCCTGGTGTGGGACCTTAGTGAGAGTGTAGCCTTCCTGATGGTGTACCGTGCACCCAACGCACCGGCGGGGAGTCTACCTAAGCTGCTGGAGGTGGTCGCGGAGTGGGCATTGAGGTTCCCTAAGCTCATTGTCTTGGGGGACTTCAATGTCCACGCCGATACCCCCTCAACGGCAGCTGTGGACCTGGTGTCTACCATGGAGGCACTAGGACTCTCACTTTGTAAGACCGGACCCACGCATCAGGCCGGGCACACCCTGGATTTGATCTTCGCCGCCGGAATTAGTGTGACCCTAGCCTCCATTATGGAGGTTCCATGGTCGGATCACAGTGTCCTGGAAGTCCGGCTAGGGGTGGCTCCCCCTCCCGGTAAGGGTGCCGAGCCTATTTTGGTTCGCCCGAAGAGACTTATGGAACCCACTAGGTTCCTGAACGCTCTAAGGGAATGGGAACTTCCCAGCGACTCAGTCGATGGGCAAGTGGATTACTGGAACACCAGTCTTTCCACGGCTCTGGACGAGATCGCCCCCAGGCGCTCTCTCCTCCCCCACAGGAATCGCTCGCCTTGGTTTACCGAGGAGCTGCGGCCGATGAAGCGGAAGAGGAGACAGCTAGAGGACGTGTGGCGGAGCCTCCGCGACGAAGGGTCGAAATCGGCTTATAAACAGTTTAAAGAGGGTTATGAGCATGCTATCAAGGAAGCCAAAAAGGTTTACTATTCCTCCGTTATAGAGTCGGCTAGCTCACGCCCAGCGCAATTGTTTAGGATAATTCGGTCGCTGACAGCAATCCCAACTGTCCCAAATGATAGGGGTTTGGTTCCAACAGCTGAGGCTTTTCAGAGCTACTTCACCGATAAGATTTCGACTCTCCGCCGGGACATTCCGGCCACATTTGATACAGTTAGTGAGCTCGAGACCCTGCCGCCACTCGGCGGGCCCACCTTCACCCGTTTCCAACTGCTGGACGCAGCAGCTGTCGACAAGTTACTAGCTGCAGCTAGACCAACTACATGCTCCCTCGACCCGTGCCCCTCCTGGCTTGTTAGAGCGTGCCGGGAGGGGCTACGAGGCCCCCTGGGCACGATCATAAATAGCTCCCTTGAGCAAGGAGTCTTCCCGGGGGGACTAAAAGAGGCAATGGTGAGACCGCTGCTGAAGAAGCTGAATCTAGATCCTTCGGCTCCCTCCAATTACCGGCCAGTTTCCAACTTGCCTTTTTTAGGCAAGGTAATTGAGAGGGCAGCAGCGGATCAGCTGCAGCAGTTCTTGGAAGACACAGCTGGACTTGATCCCTTCCAGTCCGGCTTCCGTATTGGGCATGGGACGGAGACCGTGCTTGTCGCCATTACGGACCAACTTCGCCGCCAGCTGGACCAGGGTGGATCAGCACTGCTCGTCTTGTTAGATCTGACGGCAGCTTTCAATACTGTAGATCATGCACTGTTAGCCCACCGTCTAGCCGGCGCCGGCATTGGGGGGACCACCCTTAAATGGGTGGCCTCCTTCCTCCGGGGCCGGGGACAACATGTGGAGGGGGCGGGGGGGTCTCTGGGAGATCCTCACTTGATTGTGGGGTCCCCCAGGGGGCCATCCTCTCCCCCTTATTATTCACCGTGTATATGCGTCCCCTGGCCCAGCTGGCCCGCAACTTTGGTCTGGAGTGTTATCAGTATGCGGATGACACCCAGCTTCTGCTGAGAATGGATGGCAGGCCGGACACCGTACCCGATTGTTTCCATCAGTGCCTCGAGGCCGTGACTGGTTGGCTGAGGGCCAGCCGGCTGAAGGTGAATCCGTCGAAGACGGAGATCTTGTGGCCCGTCGGCCTGGGGGGCGCCGGTTGCCTACCCTGGACGGCGAACGGCTTAATCCGTCGCCTGTTGTTAAGAGCTTAGGTGTCCAGTTGGACCCCCTGCTGGCCATGGAGACCCAGGTCTCCGCGGCCAGCAGGGCGTCATTCTTCCACCTACGACAGGCTAGGCGACTGGCTCCCTACCTTTCCAGGGATGACCTGGCCACGGTGATCCAAGCGACGGTCATCTCGAGACTAGACTACTGTAACGCCCTCTAAGTTGGCCTTCCCTTGGCGACAATTCGGAAACTCAAGCTAGTGCAGAATGCCGCAGCTTGCTTGCTGACGGGAGCGTCGGTAAGGGAGCATATTACGCCCATCCTTCGGCAGCTGCACTGGCTGCCTGTTGAGTACCGAATTGCCTTCAAGGTGTTGGTGTTAACCTTTAGGGCTTTACACAGCCTAGGGCCTGCGTACCTGAGGGACCGCCTTGCCCCATACAGACCCCCGAGATCACTACGCTCAGAGGAGTCTAATTTGCTCCTGATTCCATCGGTCCGCACCTGTCACCTGTCCGCGACCAGGCAAAGGGCCTTTTCTGTGGCGGCTCCGGTACTCTGGAACTCTCTCCCGGATGATGTTCGAGCCGCCACGGAGCTCATTCCGTTCCGCAGGGCCTGTAAGACCGCCCTGTTCAGACTGGCCTTCGGCTAGGCGAATAAGCCGAATGTACTCATCTCCTAACTAGCACCCTGGTTCAGGGAATGCTACGGCATGACATAATTTTAATTCCGGGACCAATGTTGTATTTTATGTTATTTTATTGTACGGCGACATGGATGTTACATGTCAGCCGAGTTTTTATGATGTTATCCGCCCCGAGCCTGCAGGGAGGAGCGGAATACAAGAAGGAACAAATAAATAAATAAAATAAATAAAGAAGGAGGCATCCTCAGAGCAACCATCCTATGAGTAACCAAATAGGCAATAAACATAGACGTGTATATGGTTCACAGAGAATTTTTTGGCAAACTCTATTTGCTCCTGGATGTTTTGCACACTAATTCAGAGGTGGTTCTGCCCCAAATCTGCATGTTGTTATTTGCATGGAAAACAGCACTTTCTATGCAGAAAACAGAATTACACGCTGAACAAGATGTTTCCTATCTAGAAAATGCTGTTTTCCATGAAAATGACAACATGCAGATTTGGGGCAGAACCACCTCTGAATTAGTGTGTTTCCTGCTCTAAAAACACCCATATACATTTTTTTTGCAGAGAATAAGTCCCAAACTACAAAGATTCTTGTTAGTCTAGGATTCTCCTCACCAGAATTTCTTGACATTCCAGAAACATTTTTGACCATTTCCGCGATACTTTCAATTTTCTTTTCATCTGGGATGTTTTTTATGGGACTGCAGTGGGGGAGATTGTCAACATTGGTAAACTTTATGCAAAAGTCCTCTAATTTGTTCACCTCATACTACAGCTGCCCACAAGACAAGGGAGGGGTGTATATACAAGAAGCTACACATTCAGTAGGAGAAAAAACGATCTAGCTACCTGCAACTTATACAACAGACAAATCCTTCTGCAATTGGCCATTTTTCATTTTTTTAAAATATGTTCAGATATTTATATAGGAGGTGAAACCTTTTTCTGTGTCTTGCATCAAATGTGCATTGATTGGCCCTTTAGCTGAATGTCTGAAACTGCCGTAGTCAGATGCAATTGGCTTTCCTTTCGAACGATTGTTTCATAAAGTCTGAAGCAGGGATTCACATCAACCTTTCTGCCTGCATCCAATTAATTGCCTCTGTCATATACTAAACCAGGATGATTTCACATGCAATACCTGTTCATAAAGAAGGCCATACTTCATCTCATGAATGACATAAAATGAACCATTGGGATTCCCAGAATAATCTGCAACGTATGTGTATTTGCTCATGGCATCTTCAGTTTCCCTCCTCTTATACATACAGGAGAATACCTTTGAAGATTTTCAATCTGATGCTCTAATACACCTTTTGTGATCACTAAATCACTAATGTATGTTAGAAAGTTAGGAAAGCAGAATGTTTTTTCTGAAGTGGAAAGAGAGTCAGGACCTTTGGGGCAGCGCTTGTGGATTTCATAAACGGCTTTTTACATCCTCCTATTATAATTTGAGTACTGCCTTGGCTATATCTAAACACACACACAATCAGATGAGATGCCGTCTTCATTTAAAATATTTTTTAAAAATCAAGTTTTCATGTGTTTATGTATTTTGTTTAGGTTAATTTTAGTAGCAGACACATCCACCCAATCTGTAACAATTGGCACATATTGATTTACAAATTTACATATCTGATTTACAAATATAGGGAATTTAACTTTTTCCCACATGTAAATGCAAGATAGCTTTACATCTCTCTCTCGCTCTCTCTCACCCCCCCGACAAACTAAAGAGACTGGATTCCTAAAAGTGCAGCTTTTATACTTCCAAAACTGCAGGTGTGCATACAGAAATTTGCCAGATGGGAAGCAAACGCAAGGAAAAGTGGGGTGACAGTGGGCAAAGATGGTTCATGTCCACAGGTTTTGTTTGTTAGATATTTCCACAGCATCAAGATTTTTTGCTCAGACAGAGCTTCTATCTGCAGCACCTTTATATGTACACAATTGGGGCAGGGGGGGGGGGTGAGATGACTGATGAAGGTGCCACATCAAAATACAGTAAATTTTGTTGAAGAAGACATCTGGCGGGACTTCACTTCAGTCTGATGCAATCCACTTCCTCTGTGACCGGCATAGCACTTGTTCTGATGTCTGTGTCAACACTTGACTTGGAGCCATGGTAGGTAGACCTCCACCTGAGTAGCACAATCTTCTTGAAATACTTCATGGTGTTGTTCTTTACAGTTATGAAACACATGGTATTGATCATGCTGTTGCTCATAGCAATGCATTCGACGATATAGAAGGCTGTCAGGTAATGCTTCTCCTTCACAAACACAGTGGGGAAAAAGTCACGCACAACGGTGAAGCCATAGAAAGGTGCCCAGCAGAGGACATAGGCAGTAAGGATGCACATAAGCACCAACACTGTTTTCCTTCTGCAGCGAAGTCTCTTCCTTATCTGCTCTGTCTGGAAGCCTGGCACAGTTTTAAACCAAAGCTCTCGTGAGATCCTGGCATAGCAGAGAGTCATTGTGAGAACAGGCCCAACAAACTCAATTCCAAAGATAAACAGGAAATAGGATTTGTAATATATCTGTTGGTCAACTGGCCAGATCTGTCCACAGAAAATTTTCTTTTGATTTTGTATCATGAAAAGGACGGTTTCTGTTGCAAAATATGCTGATGGTATGGCAACGATGAGGGATACAATCCAAACCACAGCAATGAGGAAGGTTGCCGTTTGGTAGTTCATCCTTGGTTTCAGGGGGTGAACGATGGCAAGGTACCTGTAAAAAGAAAAGATATTTCCAAATTCATATTTGGAAAGTTGTGCAATTAAATTAGATGTTTCAGTATACCTTATTAGCTATTGGGAAGACATGTAGATACCTTTTTTAAATGGACTCCTCTAAAGATTGAATAGATTAGACCAGGGGTTCTCAAACTTTTTCAGTCACTGAGCCCTTTCTTGTGGAACCCCAAGAAATGTTTATATATTATATTACATATAATGTACATATATTAGGCATGGGCAAACTTTTGGATACAGGGGCCACATTGTGTTTTACAATTTGACAGACTGGGTCAGTGGCAGTAAAAGCACATGGCGGGGGGAGTGTCTGGGTGGCAAGAAAAAGAGTCTGGACAGCAAGGGAGGCAGGGGAGAAAGGACGCTGCGATTGCTGCTGCTTCAGCAGCTCCAAACTTTAAGTTCTCTGCATTTCTCAGGAGGCAGAGGAGAAAAGATGGGAAGCAGAATGGTGCCGTGGATCCCCTCACTATCACCTGTGGAGCCCTAAGGGCTCAACAGAGCAGAGTTTGAGAACCTCTGGATTAGACTATACCATGTGTTCCAAAGAGTGTAGCATAGTAGTTTGAGGTTTGGACTATGACTCTGGAGAGACCACATTTCAAAGCCTTGCTGTGTGACCTTGGGCAAGTTACAGTTTCTCAACCTCAGAGGAAGGCAAAGCCAAATCTCTCCAAGTAAATCTTGCTAAGAAAATCACACGATAGATTTTCTTTTAGGGTTTTTAAATGAGGTAAAGGCACATAACAATAATGTGTGCTTTATGGAAGTCTGCTCTTGGTATTTATGCAAACTGCAGCTTCCTGGATATTTTCAGATAATGTATTTTGCTGTTTACTATACACTCATTGCCTGTTGGCTCCTGAGACTCATTTAAAGCTTTGGCAGTAGTGTGCAGAATCCTAAACAGCACAGGACTACAATTCCTGAGGACACGGCCCTTATAATGACAACTTTCACTGGTGTCTACTAAAGCGACAATTCCCATCTACATGGGTCTGTGTTTATAAAATTCCTGGTTGGATATGTTTCTTTATAGACAAGCATGTCCTAGCTAGTACAGTCCAGCCACCTTATTAATGTACCTGTTTTTATTGTAGGTTTTGTACATTTGATAGATTTAACTTAATCTATGCCACTCAAGAGTCCTTAAAAAAGAACAGCTAAATATGGAAAATAAGGTGGCATCACCAAGAAAATGACAGATCATAGGACCTAGTGAGTGCCTACTCTATTCTCGAGTGTGTGTGCCTGTGTGTGTGTACATTTCTCTTTGTGGAGAGTCAAGGTGGCTAATACCCACACAATCCGATCCCAGTTTAAAATAAAGCTAATAGTTTAAAAAAAACCCAGTTAAATAGTACTGTGTTAAATTACAGTAAAATATAATAAACATAATAAATTTACATTTAAAACTTGCAATTCCCCTTGAATCCCATCCACAGCCTCCCAAACAGCATGCCCCTCACCCTTTCCCAAATGTCTGCTGGCATAGAAAGGTCTTTACTTGCTTGTGGAAGGCAACCTGGTCACTTTTCCAGAGTCTGGAAATAGCCACTGGTGTTGGTAGGACATTGCTACATCTATGGAGCCCTGGATGACACTCCTGTGAGTGCCTGAGGTTTCAAGGTAGGATTACACTATTGATTCACCATTGCAGAGATTCCCCCTAATCAATTAGCTATAGAGCTTGGAAGTGCTTGAAAATGTTTGATTCATAGATATTCTTGCTTTGCTTACAATCTATAAAATACTTCTCTACATTGAAACCGCTCACAGGTAGAATTGTAACAGTACCCGATTCTTTTCTGAATTATGAACTCAGTGCACAAGATCAGTGAAAGGATCTTGAGCACGCACCCCTGTCGCCTGGTTACTCAGACAGACATGACCAGCACATTCTGTATTGTACACACGGACAGTTTGCTCTCGTAGAGATAAATGCATTTAATCAATGAGGAAAAAACTGCATTCACTTTCCCAATTCAAGCTAAGGCATGAATTTTGCATTGATTTCCAATAGTTTTTGTGAGTTGACGGATGAGAGGAATTCCTCTGAACAAAACAACACAGTGTTTTGTAATCCATATAACTCTGAGCTGCCCAAAGATAGCGCTTTCACACTAGAGCAGGGGTTGGGAACCTATATGGCTCTTTTGATAATTTTATTTGGCTCCTGGGCTGCGGAAAACGCTATGTGGCGGGCCCTACTGGGCCCGAAACTCACAGCGAGGGAGGCAGGGAGGACCAGTGCAGGCCGGGCCTGCGTGGACAGCAGGCCGAGACCTTTTACTGCCTGATCAGAAGCCAAGCCAGGTCCAGTGGCGAGAAAGGGGGGGAGGGACAGACGCAGCCCCCACATGAGCCCCCTCTAACAGAGAGAAAAGACACCCAAGAGAAAGGCTGGATGCAGAGCGGGCCCCCGCCAAACCCGTCGCAACGGTGTGGGAGGAGGGAAGAGTGTGGGAGGAGAGCTTCCCTGAACAAAGGAAGGAGCGGAAGCCATGCAGGTAAAGGTCCTTGCCGATGGCACAGCTGAGCACGGGGGAATCCTTTTGTAATAGTATGTACGTATATACTCACATTTAGTTGAATTCAGTGTTAAAATATATTATATATATTATATGGCTCTCACTGAAATAATTTTCCAAATATTTTGCATTTATGGCTGTCTGAGTCAAAAAGGTTCTCAACTCCTGCACTAGAGAATGAATCCACTTTAAATCTGGTTTTTGCCTCCTGCAGAATTCTGGGGTTTGTAGTTTAGCTAGGAGTTTTTAACAGCCTCACTAAACTACAAACCCCAGAATTTTGTAGAAGGCAGAAACCAGATTTAAAGTGGATTCATTCTCTAGTGCGATGAAATAACTAGAGAGTTTTCTCCAAGTGCTTACTCATACATCCTGTGAGAATGGCCCTGGGATTGTATCAGGTCCATCCCATTACCTTCACGAGGGACAAGCCATTTTCCTCTGGCATCTACCAAACTGGTTGGGCGTGACTTAAACCGAGAACCTCAGCTTTCCTTGAACCTAGGGTAGGTAAAGTGTGGTCTGAGACTGCATTGGCTTTTTTTTAAAAAAACCATGTCATTGTTGGTACTCCCAGATGGCAGCACAAGTGCTTGCACAACCAGCACATGGAGATCTATGGCCATCTGTGCAGCTGTGACATGGGCCTGATCCATTCCATTTACTCTGTGCTGATGAGTGCAGGGCAAAGGGAATGGCGACAGCAGCAGACCATGCAAACAGCAGACAGATGCACATAGGACCCAGTCCTGATGTCCACACTGCACGAAAGCTGTGAGATTGCTCTGGATTTTCAGGTGAACCCTGAAGCATACTCCTGACTTTTCTTAATTACCGACTTAACCCAGTTTTACCATATAACCACTGGAAATGGCAGAATATTATGAGGACAGCCAGAATCAACTGCACCAGGAGTAGGAGTTATTCGGCCTGTTTACATGAGTCCATCTGCATATGTCCAAAACTTCTAGATGCCAAAAAGTTTTTTCCCCTTCTAATCTACTGTAAACTGTATCCAAATCTTGACTGACACAATTTTATTTCTACTATGGCCTGTTTTTTCTGATGGCTCAATAATATATTCCCCTGATGTCTAGGTCAGACATTAGTTCAAGATCCTGCAAATGTATCTGCATCCACCGAATAGCCTGAACTATTTCATGTGGCATGAGCTCTGCCATCCAATTGGTACAGGCTCTGGGATCCTCCAAAATACATTATTCCACAGCATTGAGCCATGGCATTTAAAGTGGTGTCAAAGTACATTAAGTCAACAATGTAGATGCACTCTTAGAGAACAAATGGCCAACAAAGTACTATTGGAATGCAACTCCTATAAACTCTCTCCACTGGTTAAACTGCCCAGTGCTGGTGGGAGATGAAAAACAGAAAAACAGTGACATCTGGAAAGTTGCACATTTTGTACCTGCATTATACTGTTTCTTTAGATAGTTTCTCTTAAATAACCATGCAGCAGCAGAATATGAGATCTTAAAAATGGCATAGAAATTGGATTATTAGGTTGTTGCTTTTTCTAGGGCAGGTGACACCCACTCTCTGTCAGTAGCCAAACTCCAGATTGATGTATAGAGCTGATTTTTCTTAGAGAAAAGTGATGTCATATGCCTGGATACATCTGTGCAGCTTGCAGCGGGCACACGGGGTAAATACTGGGCCCGGTCTCCACCCCATAGTAAAGTCTATCTTTATTATCAGGTGACATTGATTTTAGCAGGTGAATAGAAAGCACAGGGTCTTGGGGAAAGAAAGATAAGGAAAAATGGAGCAATGGAGGAAAAAATCTCAGAAGTGTAAGAAATGACATCATTCTTAAACTTTAAAAATACAGTGGAATTGTTTTTTTAAGATTGCATTTTATTGACTATGGGAAAAGTAAGAGATTTTGCTCTTTATGGGCAGTAGTAATAGATCTGAGGAGAGCACTGAAGTGAAGTGGACCTGGAAGTCTCTGTGCCAGTAAGTTTCAGGCCGAGCATCTGACTGACTTCTATTACCACATAAATATCAGCATGTACTAACCTGTTCTTCAGATATTTCATTCTCTCCAAGGTTGCCACAGGCTTCACATTGCAGGACAGAATGCTAGCTAAAAGATATCAAATATCTATTCACCTCCGTATGGTGATTTCATGCAAAATCAAGCTATTCATTATGCCTAGCCCTCTCTCCCCTTCCCGCTTTTCTTTTATTCCTTTTATTCACTATTGAATCTTCTCTACGCTTACATTTTCAATTACATTCTCAACAATACATACACACACACACAGCTGAGCAAAATTTCTTATTACTGACCCAAATTAAAATCTTGGACGAGTCTAGTTCTAGTGTTTAATGTAGTAGAATTGTTTCCAATATAACATGGAGACACTCTTTGACAGTAGAATAATGTGATCTTATTTGTAGGCTTTCTGTATATTATCATTATTACTCCAATTTTGAAATATACAGAAAACACTGAATTGGTACTGAATTGTATTGATAGGAGTTTCATGGAGTTTGAAAAAGAAATAACAGATTCCCATTCCTTCACATTTTCTAGCGCACATTGCAAAATTACTGCCAATGAACTGCCTGTAGAAATTAATTTATCATAAAATACAGTATATGAAATATAATTTTTTTGTAATTGAAAAGGCCATTGAAAAACTCATAAAATGGGAATCCCTCATACCTTTTGGATCTTGTTAGTAAACTTGGTGTGCCTTACAGTCAACAGCTGAACACCGTCTTTAATGGAATGAACTACAGTTGGGCCAATTATTCAGTGCCGTTATGATGCTGCTTGATAATCATACGGATTCACTAATTATTATCTCTTTGCAGTTTATCATATTGTTATCATTGGCTAGTTCTCCAGATTGCCTTTTCAAACTTGCTTGGCTTCAACATTCAGCAACAGTATTATTCAAACTTTTCCAAATTAATCTGGTCATTCATATACACACACACACACGAATTAAATGGTTGGATGAACAAGTCTATGTGAGACAAAAGCTAACATTAATTGCAAGATATGGCTCTAAGACTGAAGTCTTTTCTGATGCTGTGATCTTTCATAATAAATGGAAAATGATCTATTTCTACTGGATCACATTTTAGAATGGGTACAAAAGTTAAGCCTCAATAATACTTTCCTACAATGAATTATCCAGGAATGGGAATATGTTTTTTTACCCACAGACAAGAAAAAACACTGTACTACTTCTGGGGTTCTTTTTAAAACAAGATATTAACTATGAACATATCATTTTCTCCCTTTATCTAGCATCCATGAGGTCCAGGTTGAAAGCTTCTTAGTTTCCATGCAGCCTGTTGCCATTTTATTTTTATTGAAAAGAGGGGATATGGCTAGATTGCAGAAAGTAAAGACACATTTTAGACCACCCTTTCTTAAGCTCAGGCATGTAGCTGGGGGGGGGGGCCTAGGGGGCTTCACCCCCCCCTGAAATTCTCAGGGTGGTCCGCGAGAAGGCCTTACTGGTACATTATTTAAACTGTTATGTGTATTCATATCATGATCTGATCACCATGCTAATTATATCCCACATTCATGGGGTTATTGGGATAACAATACAAAAGGTTTGCTAGGGTAGACCCTCTCTCACTCAGTCTCAGCCCCCCGAATCAAACTCAGCCCCTCCCGAATCAAAATCCTGGCTACGGCCCTGCGGTTAAGCTATATATGGCATGTTTATTAAATCTGTCATTTCTTGCACTGATGGATTGATTTTCACCCCATGTTTTCACATCTGAAGGGGAGGAGGCTGGGGAAGACAGGATGAGTGCTGGAGAACAGAACCTGTTACTCTTAAAGTCTTTATCCCTAGAAGGGCTGGCCTTACAATTTGGTAGGGTGAGTGAGTCACATTAGACAAAGATGCTGGGATGTTTGGGATGTTTTGAAAAAATAGTTGTCTAAGGTAGTACTTCTCAACCTTTGATTCCTCAGATGTTTTTATTTCAGCTCCCACAATTCCTAACAGCTAGTAAGATGGCTGGGATTTCTGGGAGTTGAAGTCCAAAGCACCTGGAGGACCAAAGTTTGAGAACCACTACTCAAGGGGCTTCAAGGGCACCCCTTTTCCATCCAATGTTGGAGAAAGCAAAATCCTCCAAAATGCTGATCTTTATGACACAGAATGGGAAGCAACATGTCCGTTGCAATAGCCCAGAGCTGGCACCGTGTTCATTGCTCTGAACTCAGCTTAACCAAAGTACCAGGGAACTGTGGGATATTCTCTTCTCCCAGTCCGTCCCTTTGTTGTAACTGTGATGAGTACATAGAAGTTGATCTTGGTAAGATGATGGTGAAGGGCCCCGAAGAAGGGAGACATGGCTGAGTCCAGTTAACTAAGCTGGGCAGTTTTTGAGGGGAAAAGATGGGAGAACCAGATACATTAAACTGTTGTCTCACCCAGTGTTTTAATTTTTAATCTATTGGAACTGGCCCTGCCCACTGAGATTGATTTCCTTGTCTTAAATGTTGCGATTTTATATTGTTGATGTATTATTTAGAATGGTTTTGTATTGTATTTCTACTTTTATATTTATGCTGTGTTTTGTTGTATATTGATGTATTGCATTGTTGGGCTTGGCCTCATGTAAGCCACCCCAAGACCCCTTGGGGAGCTGGTGGTGGGGTACAAATAAAGTTTTATTATTATTACTATTATTATAACCAGACCTAGGAGCATATACAAAACTACAGTCTACAGATTATTCCAATGTTTCCCTCCTTACCTGTCCACAGCAATTGCCAAGAGTGCATTGGTTGAAACATAGAGAGAGACAGTGCGCAAGTAGTTGACAGAAGCACAGAGTATGTGACCGTGCTCCCATGACAGCTGCCGCACCACATAGTAGTCCATCTCAAATGGACAGCAGACAATGGCCACCAGGAAGTCAGAGATGGCCAGATTTGCAATGAGAAGGTTTGTGAGGTTACGAAGCTTCTTATAGCGGGCCAGAGCAGCAATGAAAATGAAGTTGCCAATGCCACAGACTAACATGATACCGGCTAGTGCCACCCCAATGACAATCCTGGCTGCAAAGAAAGTGCGTGTTTTTGTCACATCGTCCCCATCGTCCAAGGGCAGATCATAGTCACTGTAGCTGAAATTGAAGGGGAAAGCGAAGTTTTGATAAGAGGTGAAGTCCCCATTACGGTGGCTGTAGATGGCAGCAAAGTTGGTACTCGTGAGCGTATCATTTGGATAATGCCCGTCATGCCTCATGGTGTTGTTCTTGTCTTTTCTTGTTTTAATAAACTGGTTGTGCTAAGTTTTGTCTTCTCAATATCTCCCAGAAGAAGTGGACAGGGGAAGAGTTTTCATGCTTCTGTCGGTATTGATCTCTGTATCCATTATAGCAATCACAGCATTGCTTATCTATAAAAATCAGAAGAGAAGAATTGACTCAGAGAAGTGTAGAATGTAAAAGAAGAGTCATTTCTGTGCTTTATGCTCGAGGACTCTCATATTGTCTTAGGAATGAAAAGGACATTAACAATGTACAGTATATTTTAAACCTCTATGAATTTAAATCCAGAGGAAATTCAAAGGCAAACTCCCCTCTGAACAAAGATATCATCACAATCAATTTGTAATGCAAGTTACGGCCTCCCCAACCATAAATGGAAGTACTCACTATCTCAAAATATTATCCTACATTTTCTCCATCTTACCATGCAAACTCTGTTATAGGTTTGCTTTAGGGTCACCGTTAAGCCATAAGTCACATAACAACAACCATACATTTTAGATGACTTGTAAAAAATATTTTCACTTTTCAAACCCAAATGCAATGCTTTGCTAGGCAGTAAGACTGCAATATTGTGTGTGTATACATGCTGAAATAAAAGAATGGTATGGGGAAAGAGGCGGGGAGATGCTCGTCCTGTCTTGTCTGAAGCACCAGCTTACTTCAAAGCACATCTGATCTATTTTTCACCTAATATTTGTTTTTGCAGCCTTTGATGGGCTCTCGGAGACTAAATCACAGCTTTTGTAGTTTTGGCACATTAAGTAATTATCTGGAATAAAACTGGTCTTATGTCAGCAATATTTTATTGTGGAAGCAAATATACAGTGCCAGACTTTGTAAGTCTTCAGCAGCATAACCCTTTGTTGAAGTAAATCAATAGAACTGATTTTCATCACGCAGCTGACAAAAAAGACTCAAGAGGAAGGAAATGCAATTTTCCAGTGGAATTAATGTGCCTGTTCTCCAGAAGTTAAAACAAAGGCTAATAAGTCATTGGAGAGTGCTTCATCTGGTCTCAATTGACAGACCAGAGAAATGTTGTCCATTTCTGCATATGGCATATTTATTTATTTATTTCAGGATTTTACCCCGACAAAGGCACAATTTGCCACATCAACAGCGTTAAAACATTAAGGCATTAAAATACAATCCCTCAACACATCTACAATCATTCCAATTAAAACAGTATTCAACCCTAGAAACATTGACAAAGCTTAGACAGCTTACTGTCTAATGTTAATATTAGAGCTCCAAAGTTCTCCAAAGCCAGTGTGGCCATACAAAACTTTCAGTTATCTGCGGAGTTGTAGTACAAGAAGTAACATTTCCAAACTCTGGGATAAAACATACTAGTCCCATATTCTGTGTACAACTCTAATCCATATGTGCAGACCTTTCAACACTAGAACTCCCAAACACAAATGATGGACCTGTGAGCTGCCAGGTTTCCAAATGAGCTTGCTATTTCACAGGTTCATTCTTTCTAACAGAGACAAAGTACTCAGACACTTTGATTATTAAGACAAAGTTGCAACTAACACAAATTTCTGTGTTCCTTCTGGTTGTAATCTTCATAGTTGCTGAGAGTAAATTAATTCGTTGTCTGAAATGCTGTGAACCCATTACTGGAAGCAAACCCCCTTCTGGGTTCACCAGTATTCCAGCTACTATCTGAAACTATGTAGCTGTGGAGCAAACTGGGAAAATTTCTCAATGTGCTTTTGTAGCCACATTGGCTCTTTACAATATCGGATTCTTTTTTCTTTGGCCAAAAATAAGAACCCACTAAGAGGAGGTCTGTTCACACCAATAAACCCACTAGTGTTCACAAGGCACTCACAATGCCGGTGATGGGTTTTGATCGAAAGAAACTTTTAAGATAAAGTTCAGTTTCTAATCAATGTTCTGCCAGTCAAGGTGAAAATAAATGCTGTTCATTTCTCCTCTGCAGAATCCTCCCACCTGCTGCCCTTGAATGTTGCAGCGTAAAATTAATCACCCACAACCAGAGTGCTGGCTGGTGTTGGGAGTTGTAGCACAACACCTCTGGAAGGTGTCATGCTGATGAACAGTCAAGCTGGCAATACTAGTCTAACCCCCTCCCCCCTCAGAAAAACGAGTGGCATTACACCTTTGGGACTTTTCAATGGAATCAATGAATGTGGTCATTACAATAAATTATCTGGTTTCTATTGTCACATCAAAGTAATTGCTTTTTGGTTTCTACGGCATAGCTCAGATACAATTTCTAACTAGAATTGTCCAGACGGGCTATCTTAAACAGACCTATTTGGAAGGAAACAATGCTGAAAATAATCAGATACCATTCTTCATCTGAAAACAATGTTAAGAAACCAGAGGTAATCTCTGGGTGGGGGAAGGAGTTATGGCTAACTCTTGTTCTTTGTTGCAAAAGAAGAGCAGAAAACATCTAAACTTCATATCAAGGTCTGCTTTGATTTATTCATTTTCAAAAGTAGTTCATAGATGTTTACATCAACTCCCTGACAAAGTAGTAAAATATGTTTTAAAGACGTAGAAAGCAAGCAGTACCTGTCCTCGATCTTGTGCCCGTGTCCCTTGTTGTTGCTTTCAGAGAAAACTCTGAGCTCTTAATGTCACAGGATGGTTGCAGTGTTCTTAATGGTGCTGCACAGAAGATGCCAAGGATGCTGTGTGGTATTCGAAGTGGAAATGCACATCTGTCCTGTAGCAGAGCAGGATCAGAAGTCCGGCTGTCTGTGTGCTTTCATCTAAAGCCTAGCTTTGGTGGGCGGTCTCTTGATGCTTACCATTGCATATGTAATTTTAAAGAGGCAGTGCCCAATATGTCACACCTCTTCCTCTGAATATGTGGGCTGCAGGTGTCATGTATGCATTCAAGGCAGGCTATGAGCACAGAAGTGAAACCCTTTTGCTTCTAAGTTTACAAGAGGAAAGAATACTGCTTTTGGCTAGGATGATATTTTGATTGGACAGGGGCACGTGCAGGACTCGTGTTTCTAGCTAGTTGCAAAAAGATCAGCAGATGTTTGTATGCTACATTTTTCAATTGTACAACTCACAATTCTCAAACCCCAAAACCACTTTATTTATATATTTATTTATTTGTCACGTTTCTATACCGCTCCTCTCAGCCCGAAGGCGACTCGGGACGGTTTACACAAGGCAGTCTCTGCCCTCAATACAACACAAGCAAACAAACCAAAACAATAACCATATAACAACAAATTAACAATTAAAAACATACAATTGCAGTCTCAGCGTCATGTTGAAATCAGTTTCCGTCACATCGTCGTCATTCCATATATCTAATTAAACCTTTATATTTCATCAGCAAATGCCTGCTCAAAGAGCCAGGTCTTGACTTTCTTGCGAAATGTCAGGAGGGAGGGCATTCCAAAGCCGAGGAGCCACCACTGAAAAGGCCCTGTCTCTCGTCCCCGCCAGTTGCGCTTGCGAAGAAGGCGGGACCGCGAGCAGGGCCTCTCCAGATGATCTTAAACATCTCGATGGTTCATAGGGAGAGGTGCGTTTGGACAGGTAAGTTGGACCCGAACCGTTTAGGGCTTTAAAGGTTAAAGCCAGCACTTTGAATTGTGCCCGGTAGCAAACTGGCAGCCAGTGGAGCTGGCACAAAGAAATGATGTGACCTTTGGGCATTATCAGTCATCCGGATCATGGTGTGATTAAACCTACAGCATACACAGAACTAACTAAATAAGTAAATCCTGGATTGGAAGAAATGTACAAATTACAGCCATTATCCAGCCAAAACAAAGCATTTTAAAACTCCATTGATCTCCACGGAAAAGATGGTTTTAAAATTATTTCAACCAATGATTGCATTGATTATAATCAATGTTTGATGATATCTGGACTGTACTATGCATTTAAATGAGATGGATAATAAACACAGTCAGTTGGTAAAGCAGCTGCTCCCAGTGAGACATTTTGGTTATATGACTTTCAGTTGACTGATTTTGAATGTGCATATAAATAAGAACAATTAGGTTCAAGAGTAGGTTTTAGATAGAAAATAAACATGGAGCACTTTATAAATAGTGTTATAAATTGAAAGCAAAGGAATTTTTTAAACCCTGAAGTTCTTTTCTGTTTCAGAAAATCTGTCACAAAATTATCAGTTTTCTCCCCCTTACATTGCTAAAAAACATTCTCCATGTCATCATATACACTTTCCATATACTTTTCTCACTTCTTTATGATGCCAGTGTCCAATGGGGTTTTTTTTTGTGTCAGGAGAAACTTCAAGTCATTTCTGGTGTGGGTGAGAGGAGCTTTTTCAAGACCCTGGAAACAATGGTTTTGGACTACAACTTGCAGCATCCTCAGACATCATGTCACATCTCTAATTACCCAGTGATAAATAGCATGACCTACCTGTTTTGCTTCCTGTAAAATTTAGTAATGAGTTCTCAAGATCAGTTTGGAATTACAACCATTTAATTACGCCATTTCTATTCTGTCATTTATAGTTTGAAAGGAGCTCAGAGTGGCATTTAATGGTTCCATTTCCTTTCTCCTCACAGCAGAACTGCAAGGTAGCTTACAGAAAGTGGCTGGTCAAGGTGACCCAGTGAACAGTCTGAATGAACATGTGAATGCAGATCTTCCTAGTCTTTAATTATTTTATTTATTTATTTATTTAAAACTTTTATACCCCGGTCTTCTCACCTCCGAAGAGTGACTCAGACTGGCAAACAGCAAGTATTCAATGCTAACATTTAAAATCTAAAAACATCATAAATTTACAATAAAATGATCAAATACAATACAATAAATACATTTTAAAAGCCTTTCGCCAAAGTAAAATCAAGTCCAACTTAATCCATATATTCGGTCCGTACCAAGTGCTTAGCGACTTTAGTCGCTTCGCGATCTCCTCCATTATGCGAAGGCCTCATCGCACAGCCACGTTTTCATCCGCTTCCTAAAAGTCAGGAGGGAGGGGGCGGATCTAATTTCATTTGGGAGGGAATTCCACAGCCGGGGGGCCACCACAGAAAAGGCCTTGTCCCTCGTCCCCACCAGACGCGCCTGCGAAGGTGGTGGGACCGAAAGTAAGGCCTCTCCAGACGATCTTAGAACTCTTGACGGCTCATAGGGGAGAATACGTCCAGACAGGTAAACTGGGCCGGTACCATACAGGGTTTTGTAGGTCAACAACAGCCCTTTGAATTGTGTTCGGAAGCTAATTGGCAGCCAGTGGAGCTGGCGCAACAGGGGAGTTGTGCACTCCCTGTACCCCGCTCCCGTTAGTAATCTGGCTGCTGTGCGCTGGACTAATTGCAGCTTCTGGGTAGTCTTCATAGGCAACCCCACGTAGGGAGCATTGCAGTAGTCTCTACAGGATGTAACCAGAGTGTGGACCACCATGGCCAAGTCCAACTTCCCAAGATACGGGCGCAGCTGGCACACAAGCCTGAGCTGTGCAAAAGCTCCCTTGGCAACTGCCGAGACCTGGGGTTCCAGGCTCAACAATGAGTCCAGGATCACTCCCAGACTGCGAACCTGTGCCTTCAGGGGGAGTGTAACCCCATCAAGCACAGGCTGTAACCCTATACTTTGTTCAGCCTTATGAAGACCAGGAGTACCTCTGACCTGTCTGGATTTCATTTCAATCTGTTAGCCCTCATCCAGTCTGTTACAGTACCGGTTCAGGACTTGAACAGCCTCCTTAGTAGCAGGTGGGAAGGAGTGACAGAGTTGGACATCATCTGCGTACATATGACACCGTACCCCGAAACTCCAGATGATCTCCCCCAACGGCTTCATGTATATGTTGAACAATATAGGGGACAGTACTTGTTGTACCTTAGACCTGAAGGACCCCTCAGTAAACCACTTGAATCTGGCCACAGTTAAATGCTTTATTTAGAATAAATGAGTAAAGTAAAGAGACTAGGATTATAGTCTAGAGATGCTCCCCAGCATCAATAGATAGCAGCACAATAGTCCAAAAGAAGCAGGGTAGCAAGGCGATAGTCCTTTGGCAAACAGGAACAAAAGAAGTCAGGAACAAAAGTAAAGTCTTGATGCCCCAACAGGCTAATCCACTAGGAAGGCTGGGCACAAGGCTTGGCAAAGCAGAGTTCAATTGCGGGAAGGCTCAATAGCAAGGTTCATGAAGACAGGAAAGCAACGTTGACGAGAGATACTATACATCTCTCACATCCCAACTCTTATAGGTCTCCAAGGCTTTGAAGTTACGATGCCTAGGTGCGTCAAAACTTGGTTCTCACAACAAGCTCCCAGCTGTGCCTTCTCAGGCCCTCCGCATCGAGTTGGAATGCAAACCCAATTAGCAGTAGCACCTGGCCGAATGAGAGTTAACTCGGGTCCACCATTCTCTTGGTTCTTATCAGCCCGCTCTGAAGTGGCCTGGATTCTGTCCTTGAACGTTGGGTGAACTGGGGCGTCTTGAAGCATCTTGCTTTTAGGCTGTATAGGCTTTTCTGGGACTGTGATTTTAACATGGCGTTGGTCTTGCTGAGGGCCAGGGCCAGACTGGGGTATGACAGTACTGAACCCTGTGGCACCCCACAGTACAATGGCCATGGGGCCGAGCAGGGGTCCCCTAGCAACACCTTCTGGGACCAACCCTCAAGGAAGGACTGGAGCCACTGCAAAGCAGTACCCCCAAGGCCAATTCCTGTGAGGCGTCTCAGAAGGATACTGTGGTTGATGGTATCGAAGGCCAATACGAGGTCCAGCAGAACCAACAGTTCTCCAATCTCCACACACACTTTAAGCCTCAAGATGGCCGTGCCGAGCGGAGGCGAGAACGCTGAGCTCCGTTGGGGCCTTCCCTACATCTCTCAGACAGCAGCCTTTTCCCCTAAACCAGCCACCCCAAACGGCTGGCGGAGATTTGGGGAAACACCTCTGCTGCTGTCAGGAACACCGAGGCGACCCCCATCACTCCTGGAAGTCCTCCAGCTGGAAGCCAAGGCGGTCCTGGAGGCCCGAGCACCAACTCCATCCCTCAGCACCGTGGGGGTGCTGAGCACCGGGAGGATCCCTAGGCCCGCAGCGGCCCCGCGGCGGTCCCCCGTTCCCTGGCCCGGCTTTGAGGACCCGGAGGTGGTGAGGACCCTCACCCTCCCTGACTCCATCCCAGGCAATCCTCGGGCCAAACAACCTGCCCCCCCTACCTCCGCTTTGGTCTTGGCCGGTTGATAGAACAGCTGGTCGCCAGACTGCAGGAGGCGAGAGAGTTGGGCCTGGCATTGGCGTCCCTCTCCCACGAGGACAGCTGTTGCCGCTCGGACCCTCTTCTGGGGTCTAGAGAGCCATCGGTTGAGGGAGTGCCAAGCCCGCCCGGCCCGGCCCACCGGAGCCTGGAAAGGGAGGAACGTGAGGAGGGAGAGGCGTGCGGGACGGCTGTGGCCTGTTCCCGGAGCGGGTCCTTCCCGAACTTGCCGGGTTTGCCGGACCCCAGAGCCCCTGAGGAGCAGTTGGAGGAAGGACATGCCGAGGCCCAGGGGACCCTCCCACAGCCCCCGAGCGACGGCGAATGGACTGCCGAGGAAAGCCTCTCCTGCAAGAAGGGGCCTTCAGCTGGGAATGAGGCCGCAATGGCAGCCACAGCGCCGCCTTGGTGGAGCCCTTGGCGGGCATTGGGGCACCGGGCCCCCCTACAACCAAGGCGGAGGGTGTTGACTGAGGGCTTCAAGATGGCGCCGAGCTCGACTCACTCGGCGTCCTCGACCCCGCCCCTTAGGTTCTCCCCAAGGGCCTTGGCCACGCCCCCCTTGGCCTCTGACTCTCTTCCTGGCTGTGCGTTGCTGGTAGGTCCTCCATCTGAGGCGCTGAGCGTTTCCCGGGTGCTGTCTAAGGTTCCTGGGGAACGCCAACGCCGCCGGGCCTGCCAACTGACCCAGATTCCCCTCATCCCCACCAGCCCTCGATGCCCTGCTTCGTGTAGGAATGGCCGGAGAAGGAAGAACAGGCGAAAGCACCGGGGGAGGAATGGCCAGCCAAAAGGCCACTCTCACCATCGGGCACCTCCCCCCCAAGCCGCTTCTACCGGAGCACCCACCAATGCCAACAGTCCGGGGCCCGGTACCGCCACTACGACCAGTAGATCTGAGCCCAGTTCAGCCCCCCACCGCCCTGGCCCTCCCCCGCTATCACTGGACTTGCCGGGCTCCCACAGACCGCCACCTGGTGGCCTGGGACAACCCCCTCATAGAAGAGGGAAGCCCAACAAGCGCCAGAGAAGGTCTTTTCGATCACGGACCTTTTGGGGGTTGGGCTTCGGCCGGAAGGAGAGCTTCCTGGGCCTGGCCCCCGGTCCGGCCTCCGTTGGTGACGCTAAGAGCTCCTGCGAGGGCCGAAGTGGACAGCTAGATAGGCCTCCCTCAAGGACTAGTCGAGGGAAGGAACTATCGGGTGGCGAATGAGCCCCGTCATCTTCTATCTCGGCCCCCCAAATGTTGGGGAAGACTGGGATTGATGGATTGCCGGCAGAACCAGCAAAGAATGACCAGGGCCCTCTACCGGCTTCCCCTTTTCACGGGATGTGCCGGAAGCTAAATCCCCTGCCGGCCCTTAACATTCAAGTCCGCTAGGTATTCCAGTGATCTCGGGGCGGGGTGAGTACGGTAGGCGCAGGCCGAATGCGAGACCAACTGTGAGATCCAGGCTGAGTCACAGAAGTACTCTGCCTGGCTCTGACCTGCATCCTATCACTAGGCCTAGGGTGCTACCAATATGCCGATGACACCCAGCTCCTACTGAAACTGGAGCCTGGCGCAACTTCGGTGCCTGAAAACTTCACTCGAGGCCTAGAAGCAGTGACAAAATGGCTCCACGCCCACAAACTTAAAATAAATCCATCAAAGAGGGAGATCTTATGGCCGGGCCGCCCAGAACCACCTTTCTCACTGCCCCCCTTTGAAGGGGAACTGCTGATTCCGTCCCCCTCAGTAAAAAGCCTTGGTGTTATCCTGGACTCCAAACTGTCGATGGAGGCCCAGGTTGCCTCCACGAGCAAAAGGGCCTTCTTCCACCTGCGCCAAGCGAGACAATTGGCGCCCTATCTTCTGACGGAAGCGCTAGCTACAGTAATCCATGCCACGGTTACATCAAGGCTGGATTACTGTAACGCTTGTATGTCGGTCTACCCGGTCACTAACCCGCAGGCTCCAGATTGGGTAGAACGCGGCCGCCAGGCTTCTCACAGGAACATCGATGAGATGCCACATTACACCATCTCTGCAGCGCCTGCACTAGCTGCCCGTTGAGTATAGAGCCTTACACAAGACCTTGACCTTGGCTTTCAAAGCCCTACGGGGCCGGGGCCCAACATACCTAAAAGACCGCTTGTTGATGCCTGCTTACTCAAGGACACCGCGGCCAGCAAACAAGAACCTTCTTCACGTACCAGGCTTGAAAGAGGCCCACCTGGAGACCACGAGACGGAGATTGTTCTCCGTTGTGGCCCCTGTTCTTTGGAACTCGATGCCACCGGACCAGAGAGCCTCCCTCGACCTGCCCCAGTTCCTGACCGCTCTGAAGACCTGGCAATTTAGGAAAGCCCATGGTTAATGCAGAACCAGGAACTCAAATACCGAGCCTGGCCCCTGCATTTAACCACTGAATATTTTAATCTAGTTTTAAATACTCTATTTTAATTGTGGAATTTGTTGTGTGTAAGTCGCCCGGAGCACTAACGTGGAGGGCGACTCAGAAATAATAAAGTCAGTCAGTCAGTCAGTCAGTCAGGCACGCTGTTGATAGACATCCAGCTATCCCTCCTTTCACTCTGGTGCTGGTTAACGCTAGATCCATTCGGAACAAGACCGCCACCATCAGGGAGTTTTGTGAAGATCTTAAAGCGGACCTATTTTGTATAACGGAGACCTGGCTCCAGGAGAGCGATAACACCTGCCTCCAGGAAGTAGTCCCCCCTGATTACGTTGCCACGCACCAGAATAGGAATGGGGGACGGGGGGGGTGGCAATACTCTCCCGTGATGGATTGCACCTTAGAGCGATCCCGGCGCTCACCACCTCGGGGCTCGAAAGTGCCGGCCTGGTGTGGGAGTCCCAGGAGAGCCTGGCGATCTTGCTGGTGTACCGTGCGCCTAGCGCACCGGCAGAGAGCCTGGCGCGGCTGCTGGAGACTGTGTCGGAGTGGGCATTGAGGTTCCCCAGACTTATTGTCTTGGGGGACTTCAATGTCCACGCCGACGCAGCCTTCGTTCCATCTGCAGCCGCGGACCTAATTTCGACCATGGCGACATTAGGCCTCTCCCTTTGTAGCTCGGGACCCACACACTCGGCCGGGCACATCCTCGACCTGGTGTTTAGCGCGGGGATTCAAGTGGACCTCGCCTCCGTAATAGAGGTTCCATGGTTGGACCACTGTGCTCTAAGGATCCGGGTTGAGCAACCGCCCCCTCCATGCAAGGGCGCCGAACAGATTTTGGTTCGCCCGAGGAGACTTATGGAACCCGAAAGGTTCCTGAATGCTCTGAGGGATCTGGAGTCTAACAGCGTCTCTGTCGACAAGCAGGTCCAAGCCTGGAACATCTCTCTAGCTAGAGCTCTCGACGAGATTGCCCCTAGGCGCCCTCTCCGCCCCCGCAACCACCGATCCCCCTGGTATACAGGGGACCTTAGGTCAATGAAGCGGGAGAAGAGACGGCTAGAGCGCGTGTGGAGGAAACTCCGCGACGGAGCCTCAGTATCAGCTTATAAGGCATTTAAAGAGGCTTATGAGCGTGCTGTCAAGGCGGCCAAAAATGTATACTTTTCCGCCTTGATAGCGTCCGCTAGCTCACGCCCGGCTCAATTGTTTAAGGTAATTCGGTCTCTGATGACGGTCCCTACTGTCCCAAAAACAGTGATCTGACCCCTACTGCCAGTGCCTTCCAGAGCTTCTTCACGGACAAGATTCTGAACCTCCGCCGGGACCTTCCAGCCACAGTTGACACAGTAAGAGAGCTTGAGACCCCGTGGCCCTCCGCCGGGCCCACCCTCGACCGGTTTCGGCCACTGGACGCAGATGCTGTTGATAAGATTGTGGCTGCAACCAGACCTACCACCTGCTCCCTCGACCCGTGCCCCTCCTGGCTTGTTAGATCGTGCCTGGAGGGGTTACGTGGGCCTCTGTTGAACACCGTAAACAGCTCCCTTGAGCAAGGAGTCTTTCCAGAGTGCTTTAAAGAGGCGGTGGTAGCTCCATTACTGAAGAAACTGTCACTAGATCCTGCGGTTCCCTCCAACTATCGACCAGTGTCGAATCTTTCGTACCTGGGGAAGGTGGTTGAGAGGGCAGTAATGGAGCAGTTGCAGTCCTTCTTAGATGATGTAACATGGCTAGACCCCTTCCAGTCCGGCTTCCGTTTGGGGCATGGGACGGAGACGGTTCTGGTCTCCATCACAGATCAACTCCGCTGCCAGCTCGACCAAGGCGGGTCTGCGCTGCTCGTGTTATTGGACCTCACGGCAGCGTTTGACACGGTCGACCACAATCTATTGATCCACCGCCTGGCCATGGCTGGAGTGAGAGGGACAGCTCTTAAATGGCTGGCCTCCTTCCTCCACCAGCGGTCTCAGCGTGTGAGAAGGGGCGAGGTGATCTCTGAGGGCTCCCCATTAGTTTGTGGAGTTCCGCAAGGGGCCATTCTATCCCCTCTGTTATTTAACATCTACATGCAGCCGCTTGCACAGCTGGTGCGGAGTCATGGGCTGGTGTGCCACCAGTACGCTGATGACACCCAGCTCATTCTGAGGAGGGAGGGCAGACTGGGATCCGTCCCCGATAATTTCCAACGCTGCCTTGAGGCCGTTACTGGATGGCTGCGAGCCAGTAGGTTGAGGGTGAATCCGGCGAAGACGGAGATCTTGTGGTCGGGCCGCCCGGGTGATGTAGGTGTCCAGCTTCCGACCCTGGACGGTGTGGCGCTATGCCCATCGTCTTCCGTTAAGAGCCTGGGGGTCCATTTGGACTCCCAGCTGACCATGGAGGCCCAGGTCTCTGTGGTCAGCAAGATTGCCTTTTTTCACCTTCGACAGGCAAGGAGGCTGGCCCCCTATATCTCCCGGAACGACCTGGCCACGGTGATCCAAGCCACGGTCATCTCAAGGCTAGATTACTGTAACGCGCTTTACGTTGGCCTCCCTCTGTCGGTGACCCGGAAGCTCAGGCTGGTGCAGAACACTGCCACCCGGCTCCTGTCTGTAACCCCAGCAGGTTGCCACATAACACCTGTTTTGCAGGATCTGCACTGGCTCCCAATTGAGCACCGGATCGCCTTCAAAGTGTTGGTTCTCACCTTTATGGCTTTGTACGGTCTGGGGCCAGCGTATCTGAGGGAGCGTCTCACCCCATATTGCCTCCCGAGATCACTACGGTCCGAGGAGGCCAACCTTCTGGAGGTACCTTCAGCGAAATCTGCGAGATTAACATCTACTCGCCGGAGGGTGTTCTCTGTCATAGCTCCTATGCTGTGGAACGCCCTCCCGGCCGGAACTCGGGCCATAAAGGACCTGCTCCCGTTTAGACGAGCCTGTAAAACTTATTTGTTTAAGCAGGCCTTCGGTGAGTAGGTCCTGCCCATGCCCCGCCATTGGCCCGCCCGCTCTGAACAATATGCTGCTTATCCTGAACTCTGTTATTTTGGAATGGTATTACTGTTGTTTTTAACTGTTTTAATTGGTTTAATTGGTTTTATTTCTCTGTGTTTTTACTGTGCCTTTGGCTCTTGTGAGCCGCCGCGAGCCTCAGGGAGTCGGCGGCATAGAAGCCCAAATAAATAAATAAGTAAATAAACAGTTCTCCAACCTCCACACCACACTGCCTCACAGATATAGGCAGTGTGCCGGTGCAGAGTAGTAAAGAAGATGAGTAGCCCTTCGCATCTCCCCCATTGTGACTGCTGCTATCTCAGAGGTGACAGGAGAGGTGCAGGCAGCCCCATCAACAAAGTTGGCTCCCCCGTTAGGTGATGGTCGGTGTGTACCTGCTGCAAGTGAAAGTGAAGGTAAAAGTTTCCTCAGCCTACAAGAAGTTGTAATTTGAGTGAAGAATTCATGGGATAAAATCACTGACAGTGTTGTTGCCAATGCATTCCGAGCAGGCTACATGTATAAGAGCTGCTTATTTAATGAGAGCTCCATTGTTTGACATGAAAGATTGGGGCCAATGGTTCTAAAGGAAATGGAGTCACAAGAAATTCAGGATGGAATTCTAGGTTTGGAGAGTTATGCTGATGTTCCAGATGAAGATGACTTAACTATATTTGAATAAATGTAGATTGTTGTATCATACTTAATAAATATAAGACATCCCCTGAAAATAAGCCATAGTGTGTCTTCTTGAGAAAAAATAAATATAAGACAGTGTCTTATTTTCAGGGAAACACGATAACTGTTCAGCTGTGCTACTAAATCTATTTAAATAAAAAAGTGCAAACCTTTATTTAGTTAGCTGCTAGTGAGCACAGGCTTCCACTGCAGAAGGAGTTCTGAAATTTTTGCTTAAGATAATTTAACTGTTTTTTTCCATAGGAAGTATGAAAACAACACAAGTGCCAATCACACAAAGAGGAAAGCATGATTGTGTCCATCTACCCAAATGACACAGTCACATCCCTGCACATCATGTGTATTCTTAGCATGTTTCTTGAGGGGAGCCTTCTTTTCTCAAGTAAGGTACTTCGCTCCCTACCACCACTACATATGGTACATTGCTTAATGTATTGTTTTCTTTTTCCGTTGCATCAGTGTCACATATCTTCCCTTTCAACTAATTCAATGAGTTCAAGATGTTGTATGTGGCTCTCCTCTGCTTCACTTTATCCTCTGCTGCACTAAATCTGCCCTGAGTCCCTTTGGGGAGATAGAGCAGAATATAAATAAAGTTGCTGTTGTTGCTGTTATTATTATTATTATTACAACAATCCTGTGAGATAGGTCAAGCCTAGAGACAGTGACAGCTCACTTAAATTCACCCAGTTATTAAGTGGAAATTTGAACCCTGATCTTCCAAGTTTTGTTTTAAAACTTTGTCTGCCTTTTTGTTTGAATGGAGTTTCACAACAGTGAATGTATTTTCCCCAAACAGCCCCCCCCCCCCAAGTTCCAAAATATAAAAGAAAACAAAAATTATAGCCAGTGAGAGTGAAACAGTAGAAATGTGATTCTTCTTATTCTCATTTGAGTGAAATGGCCATATGTCATTGTCTTTTCCAAGGCCACAATAATAACAGGTACCTTAACTTAAAAAGTGACAACTTATTTGATGATATGAAGAATGAGTAAGGTAACTCGTTCCTTTAAAAGGATCCCAGTTTCAGGGGAGGGTAAATGTGTGTTGTTACTTGAGCATATGGAGAGAGAAAGTTCACTTTTGATTCCTCGTTTTTTTGTATGTGATGCTCCATCCTGATTTACCCTCAAATTAACTGTGTCTTTGTGTCCCAGGTACAGGATGGATGAATAAGTGAATAGAGAACATATGAAAGGCATGCTGGGGGGGGGGGTACCACTTAATTATTATTCTCCTTGCTGATTTTTGGACACAAACCAGTGTGTTTATACCATCATAAGCTTATTGTTCTGACACTGTTTGTCTTGATGATTTAATTCTGAATTCTTTTCCAAGTCAAAAGACATCATGAAGACAGCTGGTTTTGGCAAAACTAATTACTCACCTTAATTTGTTTAGGCATTTTTGTAAGCTACTGAAAAAAAGTAATCTCTGCATTAAGAAAGTATCTTTCAGAAAAAAGTGGGTTTTTTTCCTGGAAAAAATAGCAACAGCCAACACAATGGAAGACCATCCAGCAAGAAGTGTGTGTATATCTACACTGTAGAAGTACTGCAGTTTGACATCACTTTCGCTGTCATGACTCAGTGCTACAGAATCCAGGGAGTTGTAGTTGTACAAGGGTTAGCTTTCTGCCAAAGAGTGCTGGCTCCTCACCAAACTGGTGCCAGACTGCAGTAATTCTACAGTCTAGATGCATCCCGGATTTTTTTTTCTGCTGCTATTTCCATTTCAGTCTCAATAACATACTTCTGGAAAAACTAAGGATTGAGTTAACATTCTGAAATAATCATGGTCAACATGTTGCTTTTGTGATCAGTAAGATTAATTAAAAAGGTGCAGAACATCCAGTGCCGCCTTCTTTATCCTGTCTTTTTCTTTCCTATTCTCAAAATAACTGTAATTTGACCATGACCTAGAAATAACTAGTTATAAATAATAAGTTAATTATAATTGCCGTTTTGAAATGACAATAACATATTAAGATGATATTGTAATGTTAATTTCTGCAATAAATAATTTCATTCTTTTGCAGTGCAACTGTAATTTTTAAAGTTTTATCATTTTAATAGTCATAGTTTTATAGCTACACTTTAACACTTTTATAGTTATGGCATTATTAACTCGCTATCTTGTCTCCTGCAGCATCAGAGCCCTTCCCCCACCACCAATGGCCGCACTAGGGCCACAGTGAAGGAGTGAGCAGAGAAGACAGTTCCATCTTGTCTCCTGCAGCATCAGAGCTCCTCCTCCAGCAACAACAATAATATTATATAATACTAATATTATTAATGATGTATTAGTATTATGCTCTCCATTGGCGCCCCCTTGCAGTGGGGGAGAGGCTTGCGTACCCTAATGAAGTTGTGAGCTATGCTGGCGGTGGCATAATAGTCACCGGTAGGGCCTCCCACACCAGACAGGTCACAACTGAAGGGTCTGACAAAGAGCGTCAAAGGGCAGGATGGGCTCTCTAGCCCTTTGGCAACCATCCTAAGAGAAGGAAAACTCTAATTTCAAACCAGGGCAGATGGTGCTCGTCTAACCCTGTAAGGTCAACCATCTAAGAGAAGGAAACTCGAACCAAACCTACGACCTGAGGACCTCGCTGCCACTGTCCAAGCTTGCTAGGCCCCGGCAGACCAGTTCTGTGCACGCTGCGCTCCACCAGAAAAATCCATTGCACAGGCTCGAAGGACATTTCCAACTTTAGTCATCAATGCGCTTGTGGAAAGCGTGGGATGAGTCCTTCCTGAATCTTCGTTCGCAAAGTAATGCCGAGAGATTAACTCGCTAAATGGTTTAGGAGAAATATCACATAGTTCTAATCATGGGTTCTGCTGCATTTCAATGGGGGACATTAACACTTTCTCAGCAGCTTGCTCCTTATCTTTCCCCAAACACCTGTTGGCAGAAAAAAGTCTTGATCTGCCTGTGGAAGGACAGAAGGTGTTTCTTGGGAGGGAGTTCCACAGTCTCGGAACAAATACTAAAAGGTTCCCAAATGTGCTTGAGAGAGTGGTGGGACAGAGAGAAGTCCCTCTCCAGTAGATTGTAGATGTCTGCCAGGTTCAGTGAAAGAGGTCCTTCAAATAACCTGATCAGAGCCGTATAGGGTCTTGTAGGTCAAAATCAGCACTTCGAACAAAAGTTCCCCCAGCATCACCTTTTGAGAGCATCCCTCCAGGAAGGAAAGGAGCCACTGAAGAACAGTACCTCCAGGCCCCATCCTAGAAAGGCGACTCAGAAAAATGCCATGGTAATGCTATTGAAAGCTGCTGAAAGGTGCAAGAGAACCAACAGGGACATACTCCTTCTGTCCAGTTCTCTGTGTAGATCATCCACCAAGGTAACCAAAGTTGTCTCTGCCCCATAACTAGGTCTGAAACCAAACTGAAATGGATATAGATATTTTCTTTCATTCAGGAAAACTTGAAGTTGCAAAGCCATCATATGCTAAAGTACGGTGTCTAAAAATGGGAGATTGGAGACTGGTCTGTAATTGTCCAGTACTGTGGGGTCTATGGAAGGTTTCTTTAGAAGCTTACCACAGCCTCCTTGACACTTGCAGTAACCCTGCTCTGATGTAAGGGGGCATTAATCATTTCCCCAACCCACTCCACCAGTCCCCCTCTGATCTGTTTTATGAGGCAGGAAGGGTAAGGGTCTATTAGACCACGCGTGGTGGCTCTCATCTCTCCAAGAATCCTGTTCACATATTTCATTGCTGCCAGCTCCTTAGTGAACTAAGCAGATGGTTTAGCTCCACTTCATGAGAAAGGGTGCTTCAAGAGCAATCCTGTCCCCTGTCCTGGCCATTTCCCCATTGTAGAGGTTGATCAGGGTTTCAACAGGATAGCAGGAAATACACCAAGAATTGCCAGGACTCCATCTGGACACATAAACGTCCTGGGGTGGACCATCTTAATGGGTCCCCCAGCCCTGTAAAGATTCTAAATCCCAGACAGTCTAAACCTGACCAGATAGTAATCTGTCCATTAGGAATGGTTACCCTCGTGCAGAATCTTCGTAATTCGGAATAAATTCGGAAAGATTTGCTTTTTGAAGCAATTTCAAAGTTTTTAAGGAAACCGGAAGTCTCTTTGCCCTTCCGAAGCCTTTTCTGCCTTTTCTGT
This sequence comes from Anolis apletophallus, assembly GCA_030556195.1. NCBI lineage: Eukaryota > Metazoa > Chordata > Lepidosauria > Squamata > Anolidae > Anolis > Anolis apletophallus. Next base: position 48,351,793 of record JARBWK010000003.1, on the reverse strand, counting down.
TATGAAGCATGAGTCAGAAATGATTCAAAGTTTCCACACTTCTTGTCCCTGGCCTCGGCTCAAGCCTGGAAAGCAGTTTAAAACCCAGTGGATGGCTTTCCTCCCTCCCGTCTCCCCTCATGAGCCTGGGAAGTGATATAAAACCCAGTGGATGGCTTTCCTCCCTCTCGTCTCCCCTCGTGAGCCTGGGAAGCGGTTAAAAACCCAGTGGATGGCTTTCCTCCCTCCCGTCTCCCCTCGTAAGCCTGGAAAGCAGTTAAAAACCCAGTGGATGGCTTTCCTCCCTCCCGTCTCCCCTCATGAGCCTGGGAAGCGATTTAAAACCCAGTGGATGGCTTTCCTCCCTCTCGTCAGTGGATAGCTTTCCTCCCTCCCTTTGCTTCCCCACCTTCTGGAGTAAAACAACTACTTTCAAAGTAAAGACCACCCAATGAAACAGGAAATAACACTTTGAAACCATTAAGGAAGGATTCAGAAGTCTCAGAAGTTTTGATAATGTTTCAAACTTTTTTTCCTGTGATAATCGGAATTGACTTTATATCTGAACCACCAGCGCTCCCTACATCCAAAATGAGTTTTGAACATTTTTTTATCAAACAAGCCTACTGCCCATGACAACAGAACCGCAGAGAGCCCCTCCATTTTCAGATTGTCATTGTCCTCACCCGCCATACAAAATACAAAATCTAGAATGTTTCCAGCAGCATGTGTGGAACCAAATACCAATTGGGAGAGACCCATGGTTGTCATGGCAGACATGAAGTATTAAGCCACTCCCAACAGGGATGTCTCAACATGGATGTTGAAGTCTACCAATACTACAAACTGTGGAGACGCCAACACCAACCCCAAGACCACCCTGGCTAGTTAAGGAAGGGAGACTGTTGAGCAGTGGATTGAGCAGTACACCAACAGAATATTCTGTTCTGGCTCCCCATGTTTAGGGAAACTCACTCAAAAGTTATAGACCTGAGGGATAGGGCACCAGGTCAGGGGGTTGTTTTCCTGATAGACTGCAGCTCTATCTCCCCACCCCCAGTTCTCGTCTGCTACTGCAGAGAGAATCCTGGTGGGCAGAGCTGAGAGAGATCAACTCCCCCAGTATAATCTAGCCAGGTCTTTATAATACATGCCAAGTCAGCATGCCCATGCAGGATCAAGTCCTGAATGGCAGCTGTTTTGCCATTAACTGACCTGGCATTAAGCAGCAGCATTTTTAGCCCAGGGGCAGCCAGGATTTTGATTCGGGGGGAGTTTGATTTGGGGGAGGATGAGTCTGAGTGAGAGAGGGTCTACTCTAGCAACCCTTTTGTATCGTTATCACAATACCCCCATACATATGGGATATATTGAGCATGGTGATCAGATCATGATATGAATTATCATAACAGTTTAAATAATGTACCAGTAATGCCTTCTCGTGGACCACCCTGAGAATTTCCAGAGGGGGGGGGCTGAAGCCCCTCAAGCTCCCCCCCCCCTCCCTGGCTACATGCCTGCCCAGGGGGATTGCTACCAAGGTTATCCAGATTATTTGGGATGGGGGATGATTTTTGGGTGACCATCCCCTTGTTGTTAAGTTTGCCAGCCGGACGATATGCCTGTTCCCCATTTCTGTATCATCCTCTCCCTTGTATAACTGGGATGGCTGTTTCTGAGGGCCATGATCCCTCTGCCTTCCTTGGAGTAACAAACTGCTAGCACTGGATCTACCTCTCCTAGCCTCTAGATTTTCTACTGCAGGAAGTTCCCTTCACAGGTAGATGAGGTTGTATGGTCTTTTCTCTGCTGTCTGTGATCATCTGGAAGATGGAGTATCCAGACAGAAATACTACAGTGAAGGGCAACGTCTCACTGACAAACATTCTTATACTATGATCCAGAATATAGGCAAGACAGAGTAGGCTCTTGCAGGCTTCTATGGTCTCTGGACATTTAGGAGTCATGCCCAGTTTGCTGGCTAAGATGGTCCTTAGCAGAAGTTCTTATATTGTAGCCCAGAAGGTAAGTAAAGCAGAAATCTAGGTGTAAAATCTCTTCTGGGCTGTTTCACTTGTGCATACATTGTAGTGTGTTTCTCAACCTGTCAAACTAGTCTTTAAAATGTGAAGAGTATTTCAACTACCAGCTGCAAGCTGTTTCTATTAAGAAAAGAGTTTTCTTTCATTCATTTTGACATGCAAAAGCAATGCAAAAACACATGACATTAACATAATAGGAGGATTAGAAAATACAGGCAAGGCATAAAGTTAACAATAGCAATGCCTGAATGGAAAGAGATAGGCCAGTTGAGAATTGTTCCACTATCTTTAATATAGTATTTTAGAAAGAAACATTATTCCTCTTTCCTCTTGGCTATGCCTGTAAAGTTCTCATATGAGCTGGGGCCTTGCATTTTCCAAGATAAAAGACTAAAGCTAGTTCTGCTTGAGAACCAGAGAAAAGTTTGGTGACTCTTCTCTTTGGCAGTAATTGCATCTGTAATGGATTGCAAATATCATCCCATTATAGCTGGATGTCTTTTAGTAATTTGAAATGCTAGCCTGAATAGATATCTGTGTACTTACTGGAAAGGTCAACGTTATTTGAATAAACAAGAAAAGGTTGATGGAACTGGATCTAAGTTCCATATAGAGTGTTTAGTTCCTCTCCCACCAGGGGATGCTATTATGTGGCTAACATGTACCTTGTAATGAATTTTTTAGCATACTGACATCAGTCGAAAAAGCTCAGTTGCCCTCTGCCTTCAAGCCATCTTGAAGTTGGTCATGCAGAATAATTCCTAGTGACCAGTGAGACTAAATAGCTCAATTCTTTAAAATGTTTTTGCTGATAAATCTAGGAAAAGGATTTGAGTTTCAAAAGATAGTACTGGAGTAAACTTGGCATACTCAAAAGTCTGTTGACAATAAATAAGACCATGGAACTTTTCTGAACCAGAACTTTAGCAACACTGTAGAAGCAAAGTGTGCCATCCTGCCAGGGCCCAAAAGGGGGCTTTGAATGGATGGACGTGCCATCCTGCCAGGGGCCAAGCCCCCCGAAATTCTCAGGGTGGTCTGCGGGGCCTTACTGGTACATTATTTAATGGATGGCATTTATATCATGATCTGATCACCATGCTCATTATATCCCATTCAGGGCCCAATACAAAGGTTTGCTAGGGTCTTCCACCCAGTCTCAGCCCCCCCCGAACCAAACTCACCCCTCTAAACAAAATTTCCCCTGGTTCTAGCTTTCCCTTAAAGAGAACCTGGAGAGTCTATGAGCAATGAGTTCAGGACTCAGAAAAGGTGAACTCAAACAAGGGGTATTTGTTTACAACAACCAGTAGAAAATGCTGGTGGTCCAAAAGGCTTGCTGGAAAAGGTTCTTTGAAAAAAGGGGCTGCATCCACTTGCCTTTCGCAGAGTGAAAATGCCTCTATTTGATTCCAGGTCCCTTGATTGCTCCAAACGGTCCTCCGACACACGCAGTTCTGAGGTCCCCAGAAATTGCAGTCTATGGGTGAAGGCTGGCCTTCCTATCACTGTAATTCTGGCTTGAGCGTAGGTGGAAAGCTATACATGGACAAAGATGCGTTGTCTAAGCGAGCTTCAGATTTCCGTGTGCTTCGTCCATGAGCTCTTCCTTGGAATGGAGGCAGGAAGGAAAACTTGCCTCCCAGCAAAACTCAGAAAGGGGAGGAGTTCAGGGTGGTGACATCAGGTATGGAGCCAAAACATAGCCACTCCCATTTGTCCACATGGCTGGAGTAGAACAAAGGCCCATGAAGATAAAGGGCAAACCAAATACACAATACAGAAGTAAACAGCCCCCTAGGGGGAGGGCGTCACACAAAGCACCAGTGCCCCCTAGTTTTCACCACCAGAACTTTAGTTTTGTAAGTACTTTAGAACCATTTAGAACCATGGATTGTCCATGCCTATTGCCCATGCTTGATTACAGGGTCATATGTTGTCTCCCCCCCCCCCCACCATCTAGGCATCTGGAATAGGCCATATGAAGCAAAAATCAATCCATGCTTGTTCAAAAACATTAATAGGAGATTCCTATTAATAGGAGATTACTTTCAAAAAATATGTGTATAAAATAAGTGAATGTGCTAAGGGCAAGAAACATAAGTTTGAAGCCATAATATTTTTTTCCTCTGAAAGAATGGGTAATACTAATCAATACATGCAGCAGAAAGTGACCAAGAAAGGAAATTCTACATCAATTTCAGCGGTTTAGGATTGAGATGAAATAATTAGGGAAGACACCTGAGAAAGTTAACTGAAAGACAGAAAAATCACAAAGGAGCAATCCTGTATTACCATATTCACCAGAGGGTTAGTAATTTTCTGTGCTGAGCTTTCCCTTTTCCCTGGTGTTATCCATAGTTTGAGATACATTGGGAACGGTGAAGATGTGAGGTGAACCACCCAGAGAGTCTATACTATAGTGATTCCCAAACTTTGGTCCTCTAGCTGTCTTGGATCTCAGCTCCCAGAATTTCTGATCACTGGCCAAGCTGGCTGAGGTCTCTGGGAGTTGAAATCCATAACAGTTGGAAGACCAACATTTGGGAATTATCAGTTTACAGTGTGCTTTGAAGTAGCATGCATTAAGCTTTTGAAGGCTATGCTTTTGGTCTTAAGATCCCTTCCCTGGCCCTTAGCTTCATGGGGGTCAAGGCCAGCTCCTGAGATCTGTAAAGTCTATACTCCATCCTATATGAATTAAGCTCAGAAATCACAAAAAGTTGTTTTTATTATTACTAGATCTATTTAATAAAATTAATAATAAAAAAAACTTTATTTCTAATCCGCATCCATCTCCCCGAAGGGGACTCAGAGCGGCTTACATGGGGCCATGCCCGAACAACACATCACAAAATATCAACAACAAAAAACAATAAACATAATAAAAGCAATAAACACAATAAAATACATTGGTGAAAGATCTATTTGTCACCTTTATACATGAAGGAGTCATGAGGGAGCACTGATTGGCCAGGGATATATGTTTAGCAGATTGGAGTGAGATAAATCACTCTTGAATTTGACACAGGACAGAACAAAACAATATAATTCCTTCCCATAAGGATACATAAGATTAATTTTGTGAGAGCATTCACACCAATAAATTTCTCATATAGAACACAAATGCTTAGCAAATGATGTTTCCAGGTATTGATGGATCATACTTGCTAAAAGATCTATCAATGGCTGTGTTTTCAAGGAAAGCAGAATATCCCAGAGATAGCTAAATTGCACCAGGTAATTTAAGAAAACCGCTGAACCTTTAAATTGATTGTACAACAGGTAGCAGTTGACAAATTATTTTGATTTTTGTAAGATTAGCAAATCCATTTTGAAAGCTGGCAAGTTATATAAAAGACCATTGTACTTGCTTGACAACATTTTCAATGGCCAGCAATACCAGTGTTTTGGATTCTTAATACATCATAGTAAATGGCAGTATACTTATAGTTTATTCCAACTTCTAAATATAAGAATGAATACCACACATATTAATCTGAAAATTGAGCACATATGTGAAACCGCAAGGGAAAATAATAAACAAATAACGTCAATCATGAGTCCCAGAATGCTTTTCCTTCCAAGTTATTTCTTCTCCTTAGAAACATATAATAATAGAGTTGGAAGAGACCACATAGGCCAACCCCCTGCCATGCAGGAAAAGCAAAATCAAGGCATCTCTGACAGATGGCCATCCAGCCTCTGTTTTAAAGCCTCCAAGGAAGGAGCTTCCACCAGACTCCGAGGCAGAGAATTACACTGCTGAACCGCTCTTACAGTCTTCCTAATGTTCAGGTGGAATCTCTTTTCCTGTAAATTGAACCCATTGCTCCAAGTCCTAGTTTCCAGGGCAGCAGAAAACAAGCTTGCTTCTTCCTTATGGCATCCTTTCACATGTTTATACATGGCTCCCATGGCTCCTCTCAGCCTTCTCTTCTGCAGGCTAAACATACGCAGTTCTTTAAGATGCTCCTTGTAATGAACTGCCCTACTTTGCAGAACCAGTGTTAGCTCTGTAAAGGCCCAACAGCTAGGCATCCATTTTGTAAAACACATTGCCAGAAGGGGGCGGAGCCAAAAGCAGCCTGGAGGAATGTGTAGAGCAGGGGTGCTCATTAGGTAGATCACGATCGACTGGTCAATCCCGGGACCAAAGGAGGTCGATCCCAGTTGGATGGGGCGCTTCAGAGGGGGCGGAGCCAGGCCGCACCAGGCCCCTCCCCCGGCTTCAGCGCTTCCACAGCTTCTGCAGGCTAGAGGAGGGTAATGCCAAGCCAGTAGTGGCTATCTATGCCACCACTGGCTTGACATTACCCTCCTCTAGCCTGCAGAAGCTGTGGAAGCGCTGAAGCCAAAGGGGGAAGGGGGCGGAGTCAGGCTGCACCAAGCCCCGCCCCTCTCCCTGCTCTGCCCTGCTTCTCTCTCGGTAGATCTTTCTGACTTGGTTTTATTATAAGTAGCTCGCATGCTGAAAAAGTGTGAGCAGTTTTGGTGAAGAGCTACCTGATTGGATGGGAGTCCTAGAGGAAAAGAGGGCAGAGCTTGGTTAAGAAAAAAAGGAACCTTGGGGTTTAAAAAAATATGGCAGTTGGAGGCAGTTGGAGCTAGGAGTCAGTTAGTGGGAGTCGGTTAGCAGTTGTGGAGAGAGAGTTTGACAGTGGTTTTAAGACAGACCCTGGTAAATGGGCTGTTTGGAAATAAGGAACTATTTAGTTGAAGGCTAAAAGTTTCCTGTGTATTTTAAAGGTTGTCTGGAACCTAAAATTTTAAGTCTTGAACTATTCTCAGTAACCATTAAGCTCTGTACCAATCTGCAACCATTAAGATTTCAATGCATGCCTGTTCACAGTAAACAAATAAACATCTTTCTTTGTTATTAACAAAACCAATGCCTCTGGTGCTGAAGTAGAAATTGATGCTTTTAGCAGAACTAAGGCTAGGAGAGAGTGCTGCTCAGTATAGGTTTTGGAGTAGTGGAGTAGCTTGCCAAGTAATGATAACGAGAATAGGCTACTCTGATTGGAACAAAGGCACAAGCAGTGATTTGCCAGGGAACATCATGTGCTCTCTTAGATAAAAACGGCTTGGATTGGTCAGATACCAGCCATGCGTGTTTGTTTACAAGGCTCTTGAATGGTTAGTTAATGCGCAAGGCAAATGCTGGCTTTCCTTTGGCTGGTTTCCCAGGAAAGCGGCGTAGATTTGTTGCAACTTTACAGAACATGGTGCCTTTAGAATAGATAATCTAGCCTGAGAACCAGAATTACTTCATGCACAGTCCTTCTAACAAATAGGAGTAGAATGCTAAAGAATGCTTTGTTTAATTGGATGATAAAATGTGTTGATGAATGCCAGCCAATACGGGGTGTGAAGAAGGGCGGGATAATGGGCTTTGTCGCCATTACCTGTATAAAACCTGAATGCTTAGAATGTACTGGGCTCTTGCCCTATTGCAGCTTGTTCTGCCGGGAAGGTCCCGTCAGCTGATGTGCAAATAAATACTGGCTTCATTTGAACCGTAGTAAAATTGTCGCGTTGTCCTTCGATCCCTGTGCTCGCACGGAAGCGCCGCCTCGGAGAGAAAAGGTATTGCCTCCAGAGTTTTGGGACTCTGAATTTGCTGCTACAGTGCCTCTCTTACAACCTATCCCCATACAGAAGGCTGTGGAAGAGCGCTACAGTTGGTGGCAGTGTGTGCTACATATAAAAAGGGTCCCTCTTTGCATTATTTGGTGGTGGCCTAGTCTACTAGCCCCAGTGTCTTTACATTATTTGGTGGCAGCGGTGGGATGAATTTATTTATTTATTTGTCGAACTTCTAGGCCGCCACTCCCGGGAGGCTCGGGGCGCTCACAACAGGGCAATACACAGTAAACACATTAAAACACATAAGGAACTCTAAAATATCCATACATTAAAACACAATGCGCTGTACAAGGTACGAAAGGCACAGCAAAATCTATTATATAAAGGGGTTCACGTCATGGAACGACCGTCCCAAACAGAAACCTTACAACGCAGAAACACCAAACTTGCCAACAGAAATAGGCCTCAAGCAAGGTAGGTTTGTAGCAAAGAAACTTCCCCCCAAAACCTAAAAGGCCCCCAAAACAACGAGTTAAAAAAACTACATTTCCCAGCATCCTCTGGGGCTGCCAACGACTCTCCCAGCCTCTACATTCTGACAACATGATTGGCTGCCAATAAGGGCGGATTTGCATAACTCCTGTACTGGCCAGCCAACATGAACATTCTGACCCATAATAAACTGTCAGAAGAGGATAAGGCAAAGGGCTGAGGCACAAACACCAACACCCAATTCACTTCTCACAGAAAATGTACACTCCTACAAATCACAGACCACGCCCAAAATTGACAGTAAGGCTTCATTAACTTAATTTCCCTGACTAGGCCTCACTTAATGGGATGCTGTTTACGCTCTGAATTGACAGTAAGGCTTCATTAACTTGATTCTCCCGACAATGCCTCAGCTCATTGGACATTGTGTATAACCTGAATTGACAGTAAGGCTTCATTAACTTGCTGTTCCTGACTAGGCCTCAGCTCATGGGACATTGTGTATGGCCTGAATTTACAGAAACCTACCTTGGCACACAGAGCTCCCATGACCCACACTACATTCTATTACAGTTTGGAGGAGGGTGGACTATGGATTATGGGACTTGAAGTACCTCCATGGATAATGGGATTTGTACTACTTCAAAACCCATCATTCCCCACAGACCACTGTGGCCCAGAACCAAGACCGATAAAAACCAAACTTGGCACACAATGCCCCCCATGACCCACACTCCATCCGACTGCAGTTCAGAGGAGGACACACCATGGATAATGGGATTTCAAGTACCTCCACTTACTTCCAAAGTACCCCACCCACACAAGCATCAACTTCTACATCAACACAGCAGACAGAAAGACAAAAAACATTGTATATCCACAAGCTATGCAGAACGCCAGCAACACCACACACCAACAACTCCCCAGGACTTCAACATCCCACCCACCAGAACAACCCACAACGACACAGCCATGGCCCCAACAACAACATAACTAACAACAATTCCAACCCTTACATACTCAGACTTTCTCGCATCTCCTAAATAGGGCACAGCAACGCGTGCCGGGTACAGCTAGTACAATATAAAGGAAAGGTCCCCCCTGCCTGAAGATTGTTTTGCCTTGTGTTCTAAAAATTCTAAGTCACGTTACACTCCTCACAGGGATTCATGATCTCCAGACCCGTGATCATTTTAGTTGCCCTCCTCTAGACCAGTGTTTCCCAACCCTTTTTGAGCCGCGGCACACTTTTAACATTAAAAAAATCCGGGGGCACACCACCAACCAAAATGACACAAAATGGCACTGTAACACAGTAAAGAATGGCTGGGGGATGGTGAGCTGCTGGGAGCAGCTGCTGGGAATACCGAAGACAGGGGAGGAGCCAGGCCACACCATGCCCCTCCCCCTCCCCCTGGCTTCAGTTCTCCTACAACTTTGCCAGCCTTGAGGGGGCAGTGCCACCGTTGGCTTGGCATTGCCTCTCAAGGTTGGTGAAGCTGTGGGAGCGCTGAAGCTGGGGAGGGGCAGAGCCAGGCCACGCCATGCCCGTCCCCTCCCCAGCTTCAGTTCTCCCACAGCTTTGCCAGCATTGAGGGGGCAAGCCAGCATTGTGCTGGCTCTGCCATCGCTGGCTTGGCACTGCCCCCTCAAGGCTGGCGAAGCTGTGGGAGTGCTGAAGCCGGGGTGACGGGGCAGAGCCAGGCTGCGTCATGCCCCTTTCCCCCCGGCTTCAGCTCTCTCACAGAGGAGGAGCATGAGCAGTGGACGGGCTTTAGTAGGCAGGGCTCCTCCTCCGCGCGGCTTCAACAAGCAAGGGGCGAGAGTCATGGCGGGAGTCATGGCAGATTTGAGGCTGGTTGGGGAAACGGCCGAAGGAGGCGGTGCCCCAGTCCCTTCTTCTTTTTCTTCGCCACCGCCCTTCCCTTCTCCTCCTCTCCCAAGCAGCAGGAGTTCGGCAGGAGGAGGAGGAAGGAAGGGGGGCAGAGATCTTTTCTCGCGGCACACCTGATGATCACTCACGGCACACTAGTGTGCCATGGCACACTGGTTGAGAAACACTGCTCTAGACACCTTCTAGCTTGTCAATATCTTTTTTGAACTGTGGTGCTCAGAATTGAACATAGTATTCCAGGTGAGGTCTAACCAAAGCCGAATAGAGAGACACCATGCTTTCCCTTGGTCTAGACACTATACCCCTTTTGATACAGTCCAAAATCCCATTGGCCTTTTTAGCTGCTGCATCACACTGTTGGCTCATGTTCAACTTCATGTTCACGAAGACTCCAATATCTTTTTCACATGTACTGTTTTCAAACAAGACATCACCCGTTATGTATCGTTGCATTTCATTTTTTTCTGCCTGACTGTAGTATCTTACATTTGTCCTTGTCGAAATTCATTTTGTCAGTTTTGGCCCATCTCTCTAATCTGTTGAGGTCATTATGAATTCTGATCCTGTCCTCTGGAGTAGTAGCTATCCCTCCTAATTTGGTGTCATCTGCAAACGTGATAAGCATGCCTTCTAAACGTTCATCCAAGTCATTAATGAAAATGTTGAACAGTACTGGGCCCAGGACTGAAGCCCTGTGGTACCCCGCTAGTCACTTATTTCCAGAATGAAGAGAATACATTGGTAAGCACCCTTTGGGTTCGGTCGGTTAACCAATTACAGATCCAGCTAACCGTAGTTTTGCCTAGCCCACACTTGACGAGGTTGTTTGCCAGAAGGTCATGGGGACTTTGTTAAAGGCCTTACTGAAATCAAGATATGCTACATCCACAGCATTCCCTGCATCTACCAAGCTTGTAACTCTGGTGAAAAAAGAGATAAGATTAGTCTGGCATTACTTGATTTTGAGCAATCCATGTTTCTTTCTTGCAGATTCTGTTTTACCATACAACTGAGAACAGTTCATTAAGGTGAGGAATTTGTCAAAGCACTTGAATAGTCATATATTCAAAACACGACTTTCCCCTTTGCTGTCATTTTCTTCTGGTGAAATACATGCTGTGTCTAGAATTGTATTTCATTGTCCAAGAATGTCCAATTTTTGGCATCTCTTTGAAGGCTATTAAGGATGTGTGTATGAAACTCCTGAAATGCTGTTGTGTAGAGAAAATTGTCAGTGTTTTGATACTCTAAAGTGGTTTTCTGTGTTCCTATAGAAAACCCCATATTGTGGGGTGGGGGATGGGGAGTGGGAGTGAGGGTGTAATACAACGACGAACATAGTAGTTTCCATAATGGTGCTACAAATAATTAACTTCAAAATCTGTATCACTCAAACATTATGGTGGGTGTTGGTGGGGAATATGAAGGAAGACTCTAGGTACCTGGTGGTGGGCTATGCTTATGAATGCAATGTAAATACTATTTTTTCTTCAGGGGCACACTTTAGCCAAATGAATCATTTTCTTTTATCTCCAGTCATTTTATTTAGATATTGATACTATTGACTGGCTTCAAGCCAGGGATATATAACTGCCAGAGATTAAAGGACCACCTTCCCTAGGAAACCGTAATTGCATATCCAGTTGCCCCACCCCCCAAAATCCAATTTGTTTATTTTCATTTGTTTGTTTTAGGTCCAGAAGAAGGTGTCTTTTTGTATTAGCAAGTGACCTGAAAAACCCTTGTTCACTCATTGTGGCAGGGGAAAGTTCTCCAAGGCATAAAATGGCCCACAGTCCCCAGAAATAAACCTAAACTGTGCACCAAAATGAGCAGTAATATTTTTTAAAAAACATTTTAATCCACAAGAGGAAGATATCAATCCACGTTTTAAAGAAAAAAAATGCCAGCTCTTCCCATCATGTTGTGTGACCGGGGTAAGCAATCCTTTCTGGGTGGTGCCAAACTGGATGGAAGAGACAGACCCTGTTTGCCTCTGCTTTTAAAAGAACAAGGATCTCAAATAGAGATGTCTCAGTTAAATGCACTTGACCTCATTCCACCCTGTTTGGATTCGTTTCCCCTACTACCATACACACACACAGCAAACTGAAAGTTTCCATATTTTCTATCTGTAGACTCAAGAATATACACCAAATTGGACATTTTTGTACTGCATGTCACAAATATATCTGCAGTTTGTCCTAGTTTCGGAGATGGCAAACATTTGTTATCCGTGCATGCATGAACGAATCTAAGCGTAGCGATCATTTTGGCCTCTGGATAAATGCTGAGAAAAAAGTATCTGGGAGCAAATGTGCTCTGCCCAAACATCCCCATCAGAAGTATAGATGTACATTCCATGCTGATCAGTGTGACTTCAGGCTCTCTTCTAACAAAAGCCATAGCTGATGCCACTCATTTCTGTTTAAAGGTTTATAAAATAAGTCCTGTTCCAATAGCTGACTCTGGATAAGTTTATTAAAAAGTCGACAGTGGGTCTACAACATTTGTTGGAGTTACAGGAACCAGACACCCCCCCCCCCAATAAATTGGGGAAAAAACACAACTAAAACAAACTTCTATTTTTTTCTAGAGAGAACACCTTTCTAGGAACTTCCCCCATCACCACTCTATGACCAACCTGTGCTACTTGGAGGACCTACAAATACATTCAGAAGTGTTCTCTCTAGGAACCTTTAGCTCCTCCAGTGCAACTGTATTGCCAATCTTTATTGGAAGACCATAGGGTTGCACTGGAGGACCAAGAGATTCTTAGAGATAACATATCAATCAAATTTGTGAAGAATCAAATCCACAAAAGCAATGTAAATGTAGCATAGAATTTATAATTTTCATTAAATTTAGAAAGGGTGCCTCACTTTTCTGAATGGAAGCCCATTCAACTAACAAGTACACAAACAGTTAAGATAAAAAATGTTTGAATTTCAGTCAATCGAGAGTAGACCTAACTCCCAGAGGCATCATATAATCTATCTTCATCATCACCAAAACTTCTTCAGGTACTCTCCCAGTGTTCCTCACCCCCTAACTGGTGGCATTGGACTAAAAGACCTCAAGGCCTGAACATGAATCTCATGACTTGGCTCTTTACTAGGTGACGGGACAAGAACTTTGCATTCATAAATGTGTGTGTTTCCTCACTTGTTAGACTTACCCATTTGAATAGGATACTCTTTGTAACCATAGTTGATGTCTAAGGTGTGACATTTAATGACATCACTAGAAATAGTCCCTTGAAACAGCACTAGGACCAACCCCATGGCATCACAACCCCACGGTTGTTCATAAATCTAATTTTTCTTGGCTCTGAAAAGTCAGACCATTGAGTAGTCCTGACTTGCCAGCCTTATTTGCTGCAGCCACCAACATTCTCCTCCCTGAAAGTGAGCAAGGGCCCTTAACGGGTGGCAGTAGCCATGTTCTAAAACAGATTGTCCACAGTCAACAGAATATGCAGGTAATTTCTTGCTGGACTAGTAAAACACATTTTTGAAGTACATGAGTTCATACAAACCTTGATAGACCATTGTATCAAGAATCTAAAATTGCATTTCTTCTGCAACATTGGTAACAGTAACATGAACTTCTGTTTTATCTCACTAGTTGACAATTGTATTTATTTGTTACATGTACTTTTCAGTTGCATTTTCAGGTGTACACTTAACAGATACATATGGTTTTGACTAGCTATTATGTGAAGCAGCCATATCATCACATGTAATCACCTCCATTGAGGAATTGGTTTCCAATTAGTAGATTCTATATATCAATATAATTAACTAAATAACATTTTTATACTGATAAGTGAATTTGCCCAAGGTGGCAATAAAAAAAATGTTAGGACAATAATTATTGAAATACAATAATGTCCTATTATTTTTAAAATGTCAACATTTATCAATATGAACTGCTTTACCCCTGCTGTATTTCCGGTGTCATAGCCATAATGTGATTAAGATGCTGTATTTCTGCTTACTGCACAAGTTCAGCAGGATTTTATATTTCTTTGTCCTACAGAAGTCACTTTGTCAAACAGATATACTACAGGCAAGCTTTTGCTTTTCCCTTGCAGCACCCGGTGTCAGTTCTGGTGAACTATCTTCTGTAGCCACTTCTTTGGGCTTCAGCTGCACATTAGCCAAGAGTAGTCAGTGTCCCTGGGTATAAAGTCTCCTGTTTCAACATGGCCCTCTGGCAGTGCCAAGAAGGGTTTAGAAAATGTTCATGAAAACAAGCTAGCTTGTTGTAAATGCCTTTCTGGAAGGGAAGGAATTTGACTGGGTTTAGTTGTCAACTGCCATATTTTTGCTAAACCAGTCATCTGCAAAGTACATACTTTTAGTAGTGCTGTGGTCACTAACCCAGTGTGGTAATGCATAGTGTCTTCCCATGGACGTCCTCCCACACCAGATCATACAGAACCCTGCTTCTTCCTCTGAAATAGAGCCTACAGTACTTCTCCCTCGCAAAACTGCTCTTCTTTTATCTCACCCTCAGTTTTAGTATTTTATCTTGCACATGCGGCCCGCTCATTGTCATTGTGGATATTGTATTTGTATATTGCTTATTGTATTCATATGCTTTATGTATTTTATTGTGTCGTTGCTTGTGTTTTGGTTTTTATTCTCGGTTAATGATCAGCCTGGGTAGAAGGAAGAGGGGAAAACTGCTACAGGAGATGTCACCAACTAGCATATTATGCTGTGTAAGAAGAGTGTGCAGACTCAGCAGCAGCAGAAGCACAAGTGAAGGTATGGAGAGGGGGTAGGCAGAGACCACTGTAGCCATTGATTTGTCATGGTGTTCTGTGGCAAAGTGGCTAGAATCTCAGTTAAAGAAGTTGTGTCTCATTTAACCATGTAGGCATACATTATCCATTATTGCTAGATTTGTCGTGCCCCCCCCCCCCCCGGGTTTCCTCTGTTGTTTTAAAACAGTTTGGGAACTGCATCAGGGACAGGGCTATTTTCCAAACCATACTGACATTAAAAGTCACACTATTCTCAACATCTATTCTCAACCTCTGCTTTTGCCCTGATCCGGTAATGTTTTGCTTTCTGGTTATGATGGGGGATGGTTGGTATGCTGTTCTTTTTATTTTTGCATGTATCTCTGTGTTAAAACAACAAAAGGAGCATACAAAACTCAGGCCCAGGTAGCCCATGAGAGTTCAAGTGGAATGCTTTGTCTTTGTGGATGGTATTTCTTTTTAGAATACTTTCCAATTGTTCATATCAATGCAAGTTCCTACAGATGTTATGGCTGTGGAAGACAAGGTTAAGGAAGTGAATAACGAATGATAGGAAGAAGTCCCATGTTTGAAACACAATTCTCAATCTAGTTAACCTTAACTTTTTTATAAAAAAAAACCCAGAGTCCCTACCTATAGCATTTTCTGCACAGAATAAAATGTGCTGTTTTCTGCACACAAAAGAAAAAGCTAATTTTGTGAAGAATTGCAAAATAGTCTCATGGCAGTAAGGAATTGCCTACAATTAGTTATTGCTTCCTTCAAGAATGAAATTAACAAAGAATTACATGCATACATCTTATCCAGCCTAACGTCCCTGAATATATCAGACACAGATGAAGGGCCCCTCACTCATGATATTTACACATTGAGCTCAAAAGTCATTTCATCTTCGTGTAGCTAGAATTCTACCCACGATCGGGAATTGAATAGTTGTGGATGCCTTTCAGGGAGGCCTATGCAGAGAGGCTTCTATGCACATCCAGGAAGCAAACTTAGGCCCTCAGCACACTGAGGTCCTAGAGCCAGGAAACTGTGGGGGATTCACCAGACAGCATGGTGAATTCGTGGGGTAGCATCCTAGGATGCTGCCTACAGCAGTGTTTTCCAACCAGTGTGCCGTGGCACACTAGTGTGCCGTGAGCGATCATCAGGTGTGCCGTGGGAAATTGGAACCTCCAATACCCTTTCTTCCCCCCTCCTGCCAAACACTTTTTCTTCTCCACTCGGGCTCCCTTCTTCCCAGCCTCACTCTGCTGGCTTTGCCTTGCTTTGCTCATGCTGCCGCTTCTGCGAGAGGGGGGAGGAAGACGTGACCCGTGTGGGTGCTACTGCGCAGACTTGCCCCAGGTCTTCCTCCCTCCCCTCCACAGTGCTCTCTGGATATAGGTGAACTACAACTCCAAAACTCAAGGTCAATGCCCACCAAACTCTTATAGTATTTTTTCTTGGTTATGGTAGTTCTGTGTGGGTAGTTTGATTCCATTCCATCATTGGTGGAGTTCAGAATGCTCTTTGATTGTGGGTGAACTATTTGGCCCATAACTAATGAGTATTATCAGCATCCTGTTGTGCCGCTGCCAGCATATTTCTACTGCCATCGCAGTTTGCTGGAATTGATTTTAACTGGGGGTTTTAAATTGGTCTGATTGTATTTTATTGCATTTTATGTGTTTTATCTATTGGCTCTGTAAACCGCTCTGGGCTCCAGAGAGAGCGGTATATTAAGTCGAACCAATAAATAAATAAATAAATAAATAAACTCTCAGCTGTTGAGCAAGACCTTCGTGTGTGTCTTTCTGCCATTCCTGCCAGGATATCTATGTTGTGTTCATCAAAACAGGCCCAGGTTTCACACTGAGTGTATAAATACATTAAAAAACATATTAACTATATGTATTACTGTGTTAGAGTGTCATTTTGTGTCATTTTGGTTGGTGGTGTGCCCCAGGATTTTGTAAATGTAAAAAATGTGCCGTGGCTCAAAGAAGGTTGAGAAACACTGGCCTAGAGAACATGGGAGGCTTCCAGTGTTCTTATTAGATAGAATGAGGGAGGGGGAAGCCAGCCCATCACTTTCTCCTGTGTGATGGGAAAAGTGGTGCAGCAGGCAATGTGGGGCATGGTGAAATGTGATTAGCAGAATCTTGGGGAGGGGGCAATGGACATATCCTCCAACTATCATTATTTGGCAGGCACAGTTCCAATTAATCCTCTTTTGCTTCATGGTTCCAATTGCTTTTAAAAAGTCCCAGTTTCTTTTTCCACTTCCCATTTCTCCCTCTTTTCCTCATCTTATTCCCATTGCTTCATATTTGAGTCAAAAATGCAATAGTAACTTACACATTTCAGAAGGAGGCAGAGGATCCAGTAACGTATCTATTCAGAGGTTAGCTTCATTGAAAGGAACAGTCAAAGACAGTTTGTTGTCAGAGCAACAAATGGGACCTTGCCATTCACCTGAGTTCCCAGGTTCAGGCATGTTATTTTGGCACATAAACCTACATTACACCAAATAAGCAAGTATAAAATACCAAGGATAATATTCTAGACATATCAGATAAAGAAATGACTTCAGTGAAGGCTGCATGCCATACCCTGCCCTGCTGTGCCCCAACAAATCTGCAGATTGACGGTCAGCATGATTTGTCACCCATCAGACTGAACAGTCACCACCCAAGTTCTGTGGCCTGCCAAATTCTTGAAAGCCTTATTGTTCTTGAAGCCTGTTTTGCGAAGCGTGTCAGAATAGGATACACAAGTATTTTTATTAACTTGTGGGCACAAGCCATGAGTACTCTTGCATGATTTATATTGGTTGCTTTTTCTGAATGCCATCAGTGTTTTCAACCAGGATGTTGCAAGATTATGGATGATAGATGCTAATGAAAAGGAAGATCCGGTGCCTTTTGAATAGGAACCCCTTTATCTGCATGGAAACAGAAGTGGGGAAAGGGAGAAAGGAGTCCCCACCTAGTATGGCTGGCAGTGCCTAGAATGCCACTCAGCCATGTGGATGTGAAGGGCAATCCTCATCAATGACTTATGGTGCCTTCTGTGTTAGGAAAGTGGGGCATTGGCTTTCATTGTTAACTCAAAATTAAAAGGAGCTATCCAATGTTCTGAATCTATTTGGAGGATAGGCTTTTTGATAGTGCTCTTCATATCCAGACTCTGTCATTGTCATTATTCGGCATTTCACCTGTCAATGTGAGTCCTGCCATTCTGCCTTTTAACAACAGAAGAAAATGAATAGTGTCTTTAGAATGAAAACAATAATGTTTTTCCTTAAATAATATAAATGTTTACCAAATTTATACATGGAAAGTGGTCTCTTTGCTATGCTGGTTTTGTTCTGGAATCATAGAATCAAAGAGTTGGAAGAGGCCTCATGGGCCATCTAATCTAACCCCCTGTCATGGAGGAAAAGCAAAATCAAAGCACCCCTGACAAATGGCCATCCAGCCTCAAAAGAAGGCTTCCACTCCACCTTGAAGGAGTGAGTTCCATTGTGTTAATAATGACAATGGGAAGGTGCCCTGTATGATTCACCGGGAATGTGGCACAGCTGGCTGGGAGACAACTGCATAAGATCTCTACTGACCAGAAGGTCATGAGTTCAAGGCCTGCCCGGGTCAGGGTGAGCTATCGACCAATTGTGTAGCTCGTTGTCTGTCTATATATGTTGTATGCCTATGGCATTGAATGTTTGCCTATACATGTGCATTGTGATCCGCCCTAAGTCCCCTGCGGGGTGAGAAGGGCAGAATATAAATAATGTAAATAAATAAATACATAAGTACATAAATCACAGCTGACATAATTTCCATTTCGGATTTTTCCAGCAGGAGGCAGTGATGTTTGCCAGGGGGTTACAGTATTTTCTTAACTTCTAAGTGATTCTCTTTGCTGGGAATCACACAGCTTTCATCTGACAGTATGTATATTGCATTTAAAGAGACCTTTTGTTTAACCCTTTGGCTACCATGGCATTGTATTGGATCCTAGCAAAGTGCACATTCATACACAGGAGAATAACCAGGGGACAGAACTCACTGGTGGTATAAATCTTATTGACCTTTGGGCTTTAAATAGCTTTAAGTGACTTATGACAACCATAGCCTGGAATGTTCTTGCAGAAACCTCAGGCAGGTGCTGGCCACCCTGCGTAATAGTTCACTGTGTTTCAAATATAATTTCCAGGGTAAGCACATGGTCTGTTCTTTGGTTGCTCCCTTTAGCTCAAAGGCAGCTCCAAGGTCAGTGCCGTGAAATGTTTGATGCCTCTTGGCACTTAGTTGCATGCCCTGTGCTTTCAGAAATATTCTGATCAAGATATTTCCAATTAACATGATAAATCACTGATCCATTCTGCCATAGTAGGGCCTGCATTCAGTCAGAAGGCATGGCTGTCTGTCACATAATACAATACTTCTCCTATTGTAGAAATAACACCCAAATGTCTTGGGGAATAATTTTAGCTCAAAATTTACCTGACATTCAATGTGCAGGGACTTTTTCTTTATTTTGCATCCTTTTCCCATTTTCTAAAGAAGACCATTTAGATATTTGAAGCCCTATTGGCACAGGGGGTATTTCACGTGGTCTGAATAATGGGAACATGTGGACTTTGGGATAAAATGTAGACCACTGAGCTGTAACAGTGATAGGATAGAGATTCCAGCAAGAATGACCAAACTTGTTTATTTCTACATTTCCAAGCCTCATTTCATGCTTTGTGAGGCAGGTCATTCTATTTCTGATCTCACCTACCAGGCATATTTAAAATGTATTTAAAGGTGACCTTTCTCTTGGAAAACACAACATTTAAACAGAAAAGAAGTGGATCACACAATTCAAAGGTGTGCTAATCCCAGAGAGAGTTAAATTCCAGCACACATAAAACCTGCCCCCTTTCAGGCCCGGATTAACAGCTTTTTGCGCCCTAGGCCACACTTTGGAATTATGCCCCCTCTTTAAGCCAACCTCTACCACACACCCCTCTCTCTCCCCCCACCCTCCACCTCGCGCCGCTGTATCCTTCCCGTCATGTGCCAATGAGGCTGAGGGGAAAGGTGTGCATGCGCTGTCACTAAAGAGAAGGGAATGGGCCCCTTTGTGTGACGGGGAGCGAGTTTGTTACCCCTCTGGAAGGAGGCAGAGGAGGGCGAGCAAGTGCCGCAGAGCCGAGGCCCAAAGGGACGGGGAAAGCCAGGCTGGGTCCAGAGCATGCTCTTCAACCGGGGCAGTGGCTTCAGAGGCGGCCCCACGTGCAGCTCATGGCCCAGCGGCTGCAGAGAGTCGGGGCCTTCCTCCACCTCAGGCTCCCCTCCGGGCCTCCACGCCGCACACCGCCCTTCTTTCCCACGACCTCCTCTTCCCTCAGCAGCGTGCAAAGGAAGCCACTCCAAGCCAGGCTAGGCCAGGTGCCCCCTCCCCTCAGGCGCAGAAGCACTGGCTGAGAAGCAGGGGCGTAGATGGATGGGCTGAGGCTGACGCGGCGAGCACGAGCGCTGCCTCCACGGAGCCCGGCCTTGGCTCTTCCTCCTTTTGGGTACCAGGTGCAAGGAGCCAATTGTGGCGCGATTTTTAAAATTATTTTATAAACTTTTTTTTTGGTCTGTGATCTGCGCCCCCCTCGGCTTGCGCCCCTAAGCCATGGCCTAGGTTGGCCCTATGGGTAATCCAGGCCTGCCTCCTTTCCCCAACAGGCAAATACTTTCCTAGTTAAGCCAGCTTCTAAGGTTCAAGCAAGAACGTTTTTCATAGGGATTATTTCATTCTTTTTAAATTTGTATATGTCCTAATAATGTTTTAATACCATTTCATGTGCTTTTAATTGTTTTTAAAAATCCATTGTGAATATTTAAAACTGTTTTGCAAGCTGCCTTGGGTCCCACTCTGGGGGGAAAGGTGGCATACAAATCCAATAAATAAATACAATTAAAATTCTTGAAACACTCAAATACGGTGGAACCTCTACTTAATAATAATAATAATAATAATACTTTAATATTTGTGAAACACTTACAACAGTTAAAACCCTAGGGTGAACAATGTACAACAGTTTAAAAACATGGAATATGAACAGGAGGGGTGGCTCAGAGCATCCCAACTTAAGAGCTTTTGAGTTAAGAGCTGTCGTTCAGCCCAGGTTTCACTTTGACATAAGAGCATCATTTTGAATTAAAAGGTAGTGCCAGTGGAAGAGCTAGGACCAGAGTACAGGGCTTTAGGGCTTCAAGGGAGTGGCCTTCGGGTCTCGACCCTTTTGCTATTGTCAGCTTTGGGAGATTGCTGTCTGTTTTGCTCTTGTCCGTTTTAGGAGATTACTGCCCACTTTGCTCTTGTCCACTTTGAGGAACTTTGAGTTAGTTTATTTTATGTAGTTTTTATTCCTGGTCTGTTTGGCTTCAGGAAGAGAGAACAGGAGAGAAATCAAGAGAGGAAGGGAGGCTGGAATGAGTACCGTATGATGAAAATGACGCTTCTGCCTCTTCACTTTGTGCTTTGTGCTTCCTTGCCACAACTCTGTGTTTCTACCATTTTAATATTGATGTTTCTGTTTTATTGTTCCATGTGAATGTGCATTTATATATCACTAGCTGTACCCGGCACGCGTTGCTGTGCCCTATTTAGGAGATGCGAGAAAGTCTGAGTATGTAAGGGTTGGAATTGATGTTACTTATGGTCTTGGTGGGGTCATAGCTGTGTCATTGTGGGTTGTTCTGGTGGGTGGGATGTTGAAGTCCTGTGGAGTTGTCGGTGTGTGGTGTTGCTGGCGTTCTGCAGAGCTTGTGGATATACAATGTTTTTTGTCTTTCCGTCTGTTGTGTTGATGTAGAGGTTCTGCGGTTTCCCAACTCTGGAGCACGCTACGTAGAGTTGTCCGTGGGAGAAGCATTCTGTGTCAAGGTCTATGCCACAGATTTGTAGTGTTTGTCCTTGAGCCTTGTTTATGGTGATGGCAAAAGCTAGTGTAGTGCAGTGTCTTTCTGTTCTGGTGTTTGTTCTGCCCTTTTTTGTGTGATGTATGTAGCGTTGCGAGTGTGTCATCCGATGCTGTTCTTTTTTGGAGGCATGGCTTTTCTTTTGGGTCAGCTTATGCCTGTGTGGAAGGAAGGAATGGCATACAAATGGGTTGAGCAGTAGACGCAAGGTTGTGTTATGTGCGTATTGTGTTGTGTGTAGGTATTGCTTTTGTGTTATTCTGGGGGTATGTGTTTGTCAGTGGTGCCTGTGTCCCTGGTGTCCTATTTGTCTCCCTCCTAGATCTTGGCTTTGGCAGTTTAACCCTCAAACTCCAACTTACTAAACTGAATTCACTCAGCATTCTAATCTAGCCTTGGCTGGCTTTGGCCACCGTTACTATGGTAACTGATGTTGGCCAATAGGTTTCGCTGGCGGCTGCAGAGGATGCTGGGAAATGTAGTGTTTTTGTATTGTTGTTTTGGGGGCCTTCTAGGTTTTGGGGGGGAAAGTTTCTTTGCTTAAAACCTACCTTGCCTGAGGCCTATTTCTGTTGCCAAATTTGGTGTTTCTGCCTTGGATGGTTTCTCTGTCTCTGTCAGTCGTTCGACGATGGGACCTCCTTTATATAATAGATTTGTTATTTATAAAGTATGTCTTCTTATTTTTTAAAAAAATGAAACAAAAATGGGGGATTTGGGAAGCAGAATGGATTATTGCTATTTCAATTGAAAGTTTGCTTTGAGATAAGAGCATTTTGAGTTAAGAGCTTGGTCACAGAACAAATTAAACTGTTCAGTCAAGGTATCACTGTACATGCATAAAGGTGGAAGCTATAAGACATAGGAAGAAGTCTTTTGTAGGGTTTCTGAATGATAGGTAAAGGGAATAGAAAATTACAAAGCTTAATGACTAGCATAGGTATTTTGAATGATTGAATCATAGTAGCATTAGGAGAAAACAAATGTCAAAATCAAAGTCAAAGCTGTCCAATTCACATTCCCTCTCTCAAAGGATAGTGATGGAACAGCCTCTGGGAAAATGTGGTGTGGGATTATAAAATGAACCTGTCATTCACTGAACATTATTTTCTTTTATGCTTTTCCTCCAACCTGGGTGTTTCCACAGCACTTCTAAAGTCTGAACCTCAAATTAATCCTTACGAGGCAGGAAGGTTGTTTCACTTCAGGAAGCACTGAAATTGTGCTGCTTCTGCTCAGATGCCTGCCAAATCCGCTCTACATACCTAAAAGAGAGCTGTTATATCTAGGTCCTCTCATGCCAGTGTGTATCCTCTCTTTTTTCCGCTTTGCTACTAGTTTTCAAACTATTTCTTTCCCCCTTCTAAACACATTTCAAGGGCATACTCTGCTTGACAGAAATTATGAGTTATTTCAACTTTAAACTTATTTAAGATACTGTTTTCTTTTTTCATTGCTTTCCTAGCATTCATTTGGCACACTAGTATTCATTTGGCAAGACCTGCTGAAAACAAGTGCTGACAGAAAATTCTTAAGCCAGAGAATCATTATAGAGGATTTTATTCCCATCATTAACTAAATTAACCCTGCAAAACATGCAATACTTTTTGACATCATTTGTAGTTTCACATTTTCTTTCAGACTTTTTTTCTTATGCACCACTACTCGCTTCAGTGGATTTGCTTTATCTCTTTCCCATTCTCCCCAAAATCTTTCAAAAGCAAAAGATTTTTGAGAATTGATGAAGCATACAGTATTAGGGTCAGATTTCGTGATTCATTACATTTATATTGTACAGAGAAAGGGTCTGGTCAGAATCCTGTATTAGCTACTTAATTAAGTATAAGAAGGAGGAAGGAAGGGGGGGAAACAAGGAATGTAGCAGAACCTTTATCTTCATCCCTCCTCTCCTTCAGAAAGAAGTTAAAAACGTGGATGTGGGACCAAGCCTTTGGGTAACTATGCTGACAATGACAATGACAGTGATGATAATTGCTATGGAAATGGATAATGGACTATGGACAAGCTTGAGTCCCCATCTACAGATAATGGCTGCCAGACGGGTATATTTTTAATGGATTTTAATTGAATTGACTACTGTTTTAGCTATATATAATTATTGATTTTGTTATGTATTTTTGTTATGTGTACATGGATGCATTGAATTGTTGCCGGCTGGAAGCCACCTTGAGTCCCGTCCTCCCCGCCAGGGGTTGAGAAGGGTGGGGTACAAATATTTGGAATAAATAAATAAATAAAACCTCTAAGCCTAACTGGTTTTCAGGTTAGCATGACCCTTCATTGATATGATCCCACCATTTCATTAAGTAACTTATCCTGGCCTGACACCCCCTCTCAAACCTGATGGAAATGCAATTCAACTGTGCTCCAATCACTTGCAGAATGGATATCCCAAGAAGTTGATGCCTGGTAATGTATGTTGGAGGAAGTTACAACGGTGACAGCACTGCTAAAATTGTGACTAGGTATGAGATGGGCAAAATTGCCCATTCTAGGATGCTTGAACTTCAGTTGAGGCATGGAGCCCGTCGGCTCCCATCACAAGACATATCAACTTCTGACAGGGCTTCATGCCTCAACTGAAGTCCAGGTGTTACAGTAGGCAATGGTGGAAACACAGGAGGTTTAAGAAGCAATCTGCGAAGCCGGGTGGAGATGCTGCCCCTTGTGGGATGGGGTCAGTGGCAAGGTGGGCAATGCGATGTGATGGGTTCCCCATGCCACCTGCCAGGTCCTGCTGGAATTGCCATGATGAATTGGGGGACGAATGTGATGAGGTCATCAGTAGTGACTGTGAGTATGAATGTTACCTAAATATACTCACTATAACTGTTTTGTGCAGCCAACCCTCCATATCCATGGTGTCTGCATCCAGTGATTAACCCAAGAACTGCTCAAAATATTCAAAAAAGAAATTCCCCCAAACAAACCTTTATTTTTTCACACTGATGTCTATGCATACCATGCTGTAGCCACTATTTCATAGATCATTGGACTTCCTCTGGCACTCATTAGCTTTGTTTACCATTTTATATAAGGGAACTGATATAAGATTGTCATTGAATATTATAGGACCTGAGCATCCATGATGGGGTCTTATAACCA
This sequence comes from Anolis apletophallus, assembly GCA_030556195.1. Classification (NCBI taxonomy): domain Eukaryota; kingdom Metazoa; phylum Chordata; class Lepidosauria; order Squamata; family Anolidae; genus Anolis; species Anolis apletophallus. Next base: position 48,326,947 of record JARBWK010000003.1, on the reverse strand, counting down.
AACAACAGTGGATACAAAGTGCTCACTATATTCATGGTTGCTAGCTTATCGTGATTTTGACACTATGACCATGGTCACACTTGTAACTTTAACCCCAACCCACTTGACCAGGCACAAGCTGCAGGAGTAGTAATTAGGTCCATTCCATCAGTTATTGGAGCCACTGAAAGATGCTTCTATCACATTTTCTGGTGAGGATGAGGCCAACACAAAATGCACTAAACACACGGGGATTCTTGTCAGAAATACTAGAACACACGAGTAGCAAGACCTGAACAAAATATCTATGGAACAAATCTATGGTCAAGCCATGAGAAGTTATTTAGGGTGCATCTACACTGTATAAATCAGGGCTGTCCAACTTCTACCGGCCCAGGGGCCTGAATTCCGGTCACTGGTGACCTGGGGGGCCATAGGGTCTGCCCCCGCCTCCAGCGCCGTCCCCGCCCCCAGCTCCGTCCCGGCCCCCAGCTCCGTCCCGGCCCCCAGCTCTGCCCCTTCCCCGGCCCCCTTATTTTAATTTAATATTAAATATATTTAATTCCATCCTCCCCTCTCCCCTTATTTTTATTTAATATTAAATATATTTAATTCCATCCTCCCCTCCCCCCTTATTTTAATGTATCCTATCTCCCCTTATTTCATCTTTAAATATATTTAATTTTATATTTAATACATGAGGGGAGATGGGGGGAGGGAATGAGGAGCCCCCTGAGGAGCCCCCTGCTTCGGCCTACCTTTTCCAAACGCGCAGGATCCAGGAGTACCCAGACAACAAGAGAGGCGACGACCAACTGAGTCAAAGAAGGTCCTAATCGCGTCTGTGGGTCCAGTAGTAGAGTAGCCAAAGAGTATCATGAGAATATGCAATCCACACGGATTTCGCTGTCAACGCCGGCGTGATCTCGCGTTGACAGCGAAATCCCGTGTGGATTGCGTATTCTCGCGATACTTGCTCCGAACCTGGAAGTAGGTATTTTTTTAAAAATTTATTATTTATTTTATTTTTCAATTTTTATTTTTTATTAAAAAGCTTAGGGGGCCGTAGGAAAGGGGCTGGGGGACGTATACGGCCCCCGGGCCGCCAGTTGGACAGCCCTGGTATAAATAATGTAGTTTGACACTTCTTTAACTGCCATGGCTCAATGCTATGGAATCATGAAAGTTTTATTTTTGTGAGGCAGCAGCACTTTTGGGCAGAGAAGGCTGTAAAACTACAACTCCAATGTTTCCATCGCATTGTCAAACTACATCAATTCAACAGTGTAGATTCTTAGTTTAGTACGGTTATGTGCTACAGCTGATAGCGGATAATTTTCCCCCTTTTCTTAAATCCCATAAACATTTTGGACATTTTGGACACCTTATAACTTCTATTTACAACTTCATTTAAAGGTGTGGAAGTCAAGGACCAGGAATAGACCAAAAGTAGTAATCATGTAGTTTTCCAGTTGTCATTGAGCTGCAACTCCCAGCATTCCTCATCATAGGCTGGATGATAGGTGTTGCAGTTTGACGGCACTTGGAAGGTTGATTATTCCTACCCCTGGTTGAGATTCTGCTCCCCAACATAATCCATATAAGGGTAGTTGTTGAGATATAGCATGTGCATGTTTGGGAACTGGGACTGTTTTTTGGAGATAAGAAATCAAAGATGAACCAACCGAGAAACACATAGAATGTTCTTTCTCTGTGACACTTGAAGAATGCCAGTCAGTTCCAGTCAGTTATGACTCCAAGAGATACTGCCCAGTTGGAGTACCTGTGTTCACGTGCCTTCAAGAAATACTCAGAAGTAGTTGTGAGTGCTTCCTTATGCATATAGCTTACAGCACCTGGTCATAAACATCAGGAGCTTCATCCAAACAAGCAACAGAGATGTGTAAGCTCAACCAAAGTCAACAGTCTAATGGCAGAGAAACCAAATTCAGGAGTCCTCGGAAGACAAGCCAGAAAGGCCACAAGTCAGGTCTGAGGTCAGCAGCATGAAGTAAAAACAACAGAGATGAATGAGCCAATGCTAAGATCCAAAATCCAAGAAGTCAGAATTCAAGCTGGAATAGCATTACAGTCATGTCTGAGGTTAGAAGCATGAGAAACAAATGGCCATTGGACTTGGTTCAGATAGGTAACATCATTGCCTGCAGCATGGGAATACTGAAACTGATTAGACTGATAGCTCTGGATCAGGATCTCACCTTCTGCTTGAGTAATGAATATTTTTCTGATAACCTAAGAGATGTAAGAACCCCTAACTTTTGTATGCATCTCTGTAAGGGTGTAGGTATGCTTAACATTTGCTTCAGCTTCACCCACTTCCTTCAGCTGTGGGTTCATCTTCAGCAGTGGCTGAAGTAGGTACGATAGACTGCTAGGAGTTGCTCACCTCCATCTTCATGTAACTTCACCTCACTATCCAAGCTGGACATGACATTGGTGTCCTCCATCCAAATATTAACCAGGGATGCCTGCTTATCTTCCAAGATCAGATGGGATCTGTTACCTTCAGGATATTTATTTAAACCAGCTATTGTACCTGCAGAAAACGGAATTTGCCATTGCTTTCCTTCACCTCTTGTTTTTCCTCCCTAACCCACTTTTATCTAAAGGCCTGGTAGAATTGTGCTATCATTTGTATTCTCTAGTGATTAAGTATTTGAAGCCCAAATTGCAATGGAAATATATTTTCATAGCTTTCATAGTTTTCAATATATCCCTAATAAAGAAGCCATTTTGCCTGAGGATATGCACATATTGCACAGTCCTGTAGTTTTATTTCTTCTGTCAGCAATGCTTTGTTGCTTTTCTAAAGAGGATTATGACATGTTCATTTACAGATTAATGGAAATTTTATTTCATAGCAGTCTCTTCAGTTTTACATGCCAGTGCAAGCTAGCAATTTAATGTCCCTGTTGAACAAGATCAGTGCACCGCTATAGGGAGCCCTATACAAGCTTCAAGTGAAACCAGCTTATGTTGAACAACCTTCCAGTTGTGAAATCCATTCTCTGAAATCCTTCACACACAAGTGACAAGAATCTAAGATTATTATTTGCAGTACAGGAATGCTAGAAAAGAGCTGGGCAAATTATAGCTGCCTTCAAGCAAATAACCAAGTTAATTATACTCTTTCTCTTATTTTCTTCCAAACTCTTTGCAGAAAACACAACTGTATGTTCCACAATTTCATTCTCTTTGTGAGTTTGACTGAATTTATAATCTATTATATAAAGGGGTTCCCGTCATGGAACGACCATCCCAAACAGAGAAACCTTACAAGGCAAAAACACCAAATCAGCCCACATACACACAAAACCCCACTTGGTATGTTTACCACCCCCCAAAAAAACAAAAAAATTAAACAACATGACCAAAAATACAAAAAAAACCACTGGACTACAACTCCCATGATCCCTCACACCACACCCTTCTGGCAGTTTAGAATGTTGGAATGCTGGTGGAAGGGAGGGAGGGAGGGAGAAGAGGCAAGGGGAGCAATGACTGATCCAGAAAGGGGAGGAATGGCAGGAAGGAGGGAAAGGAAAGAAGGAAGAGAGGGAAGGAAGGAAGGAGGGGAGAAGAAAGGAAGGAAGGATAGAAGGAAGAATGGATGGAAGGAAGGAAGGAGGGGAGAAGAAAGGAAGGAAAAAGGAAGGATAGCAGGAAGGAGGGGAGGGGAGGGGAAAGGAAGGAAAGGATAGAAGGATGGAGTGAAGGAAGGAAGGAAAGGGAGGACAAGAAAGGAAGGAAAAGGAAGGATAGCAGGAAGGAAGGGAGGGGAAGGAGAGGATAGAAGGATGGAGTGAAGGAAGGAAGGAAAGAGAGGAGAAGAAAGGAAGGAAAAGGAAGAATAGCAGGAAGGAGGGGAGGGGAAAGGAAGGAAAGGATAGAAGGATGGAGTGAAGGATGGAAGGAAAGAGGGTAGAAGAAAGGAACACAGAAACACATACACACACACATATATACATGCACAGAAATATACAAATATACACATACACACATACATAAATACACCTGTACTTACACACATCTGTACATATACACGCACATACATATACAAACACACATATACATAAGTACACACATATACACGCATACACATATACATGACTACACACACAGTCCCCAAGTTAAAAAAAGCCCACAGCAACACGTGGCCGGGACAGCTAGTCACTATATATAGTGATTTAGAAATACTATGTGTGTGTGTGTGTGTGTGTGTGTGGTATTTCTAAATCAGGCATGCTTTGGGATTAAAATTTGATACTATCTTATGAAGTTATCAATCTCCAAGGGAAAGGAGAAAGGGAGGCCCAGATCAATGAGGCCTAATTGGAATACATCCAAAATACCAATTCGACCTTTAAACTCCAAATCATTAATTCGGCCAAAAAATGTGGGAAGAACCCTTGTAAATTTAAACCAGGCTCCTGACAAAGTTAAACTGAGTACCCAGGATGGTGGTCCCTCCCTCCAGGTTGAGAGTGGTGCTGTTTAATGCCAGGTCGGTTAATGGTAAAACATCCACCATCTAGGATTTAATCCTTGAGGAACATGCAAACCTGGTATATATAATGGAGACCTGGCTGGACGAGGCTGGGGGAGGGGCACGCACGTTTAAGCTCTCCCAGCTTTGTCCACCAGGTTATTCTGTGCAGCACCAGCCGAGACCTGGAGGGCGGGGAGGGGGTGTCGCAATTGTCTATAAGAATTCCATCCCCCTGACCAGGTGCCCTATTCCGCAGTCTACCACGTTTGAATGTGTATAGGGACAGGATAGGGGAAACTGTTAGTGTACCAACCACCCTGCTGCACTACAATCTCCCTACCTGAGCTAGCAGGAGTGGTCTTGAGCCTGGTGTTGGAGTCCCAACGGCTTATTGTGCTGAGGGGCTTCAATGTTCATGCCAAGTCCACTCTGTCAGGATGCCTTGCAGAAATGGGACTTGGAGGCACTGTTTTGCAGTGGCTCCGGTCCTTTCTCGAGGGATGGTCTCAGAAGGTGTTACTGGGTAACACCTGTTCGACTCCACAATTGTTGTCTTGTGGAGTCCCTCAGGGTTTAGTACTGTCCTCTATGTTATTTAATATCTACATGAAGCCGCTGGGGGAGATCATCTGGAGTTTCAGAGTATGTTGTTATCAGTATGCAGATGATGTCCAGATCTTCCCACCTGTTACTAAGGAGGCTGTTCAGACCTTAAACCGGTGCTTGGCTGCTGTGTTGGACTGGACTGAAATTGAATCCAGACAAGACAGAGGTTCTCCTGGTCAGTCACAAGGCCAAACAGGGCATAGGATTACAGCCTGTGTTGGATGGGGTTGCACTCCCCCTGAAGAAGCAGGTTCACAGCTTGAATCCTGGATTCATCACTGAGCCTGGAACCCCAGGTTTCGACGGTGGCCAGGGGAGCTTTTGCACAATTAAGACTTGTGCGCCAGTGCGCCTGTACCTTGGGAAGTCTGACCTGGCCACGGTAGTCTATGCTCTGGTTACATCCTAAATAGATTACTGCAATACACTCTACGTGGGGCTGCCTTTGAAGACAGTTCGGAAACTTCAGCTAGTACAACGGTCAGCAGCCAGATTACTAACTTGGGCGACATACAGTAATTCTGTAGCCCAAAACAGCAGACAGAACGCAGTCATGCCAGCCACATGACATTGGAGCTGTCTATGGACAATGCCAGCTTTTCAGCTTAGAAATGGAGATGAGCACCAGACCCCAGAGTCGGACATGACTGGACTTAATGTCAGGGGAAAACCTTTACCTTTTAACCGGAAGGCATATACCAATAACAAATCTGGGGGCCCTTCCACGCAGCCATATAACCCAGAATATCAAGGCAGAAAATCCCACAATATGTTTTGCACTGGGTTATCTGAGTCCACACTGCCATATATTCCAGTTCAAAGTGGATTATGTGGGATTTTATTCAGCTATGTGGAAGGGGCCTGGGAGGCCATCTTGATTTTACTTCAACTTTCTTTTTAACAATTTATTTCTTTGCCTTTAAAGTTCCTCCTTTTGAAGTAAAACATGACTGTATTCATTAGAAATCCCTTGCTTTCACAGCCAGGAATCCTATATATATCTAACTCAGAAGCAAAGTTCACTGATCCCAAGGAGACTTTCTCCCAGCAAAACAAGCATAGGATTATGTCCAAATGTATTTTATTTCATCACGATATTTTTAAGCTTTTAAACAAGCAGGGAGTTGTATTTGTAGTTTTAAAGAAAAATGATGACACACGCAGTTCTGCTCTGTCTACTTTGTTATCCTATCCTAGAAAACATTGACAGACAATTCCCTAGGAAAGAGATATTATATCACCCAGTCTTTTCCCTCCTGCTGAAACCATAATTAGTGGGTAAAGACTGAATGCTCTAATATTCCTTCCTCTGGGAGCAGTCTGCCAATCTGCAATAATTTCCAACATAAACAGTCCAGATATCTGTTCTCTTGCCTCTAATGAACAATTAGCTAGTTCAAATGTGCTAGAAAATGTGCCTCTTGGGTACACACATAATTTATTTATAATCTCTTTAATAATTGTAGGATTATATTTCAAGAAGTGGAATATTTCACAAAGGTCATCCACTGAAGAAGTCATGAGATTATTCTGAAACCCATCAGATTTGGAATGTCTACATTCATCAATCACACTGAAAGGTCTAATGAGATAATTGTGTCTCTGAATATTAGGAACTAGATTAGATTATGAAGAGGTTTAATTAGAATGGAAAAAACCCTGAAGTTTCATAAAAATGTTGTTTGATTAATCTCGAACTGTTCTACAATATATAGAACAGGGCAATCCTCTAAGATTAAAACATATGTATAACATGTAGCTATTAGGCATGGTTTAGAACCCAAAAATAGGAAATCGGAAATCTAATGGGGGGGGGGGGGATTTTTTTATTAGTAAAAGAAAGACTTACTAAAAATTTTCCAAAAATTTCTAAAATGTAACAACTACTAACGAAATTCGTTAGTAGTTCGTATGCCAGAGCATGCACATTCCAGATGGTTTTGGCCTACAACTCCCAGAAATCCTAACAGCTGGTAAATTGGCTGGGATTTCTGGGAGTTGTAGGCCAAAACTTGAATAAATCACACTGAATTCTAGATGGGACTCTCCAAATAGGAAGGAGGGAGGGAAGGAGGGAGGGAGTGGGTATTCTATTCTTGGAAGCAGCAAAAAGGAGGAGCCCCCCCTCGGTCCTCGCTGCCTCTCACCCCGATCCTGAGGGAGCGAGGGCCCAAGTTTGCCCAGGCTGAGAGGAAAAGGAAAGAGGCCTGAGGCTGTGAGGAATGGTGTGAGTTGAAGTCCAAAACACCTACCTGGAGGGCTGAAGGTGGCCCCTGTGATGGGGCAAGGCAGAGCAACGGGGAAGAGAAGGGAGGGGGGGAGAGAAGCCAGCAGGAAAGAGGAGGGGCCAGAGAAGCATCTGAGTGCAGGGAGAGAGAGGAGGAGAAGTGTGTGTGTGTGTGTGTGTGTGTGTGAAGTTGGCCCCTGCGATGGCAGATGGGGCAAGGCAGGAGAAAGCAGGAAAGAGGACAGAAGGGAGGGGAGAAGCCAGCAAGAAAGAGGAGGGGAAGCAGAAAGAAGCATCTGAGAGAGTGCAGGGAGAGAGAGGAGGAGACGCGTGTGTGTGTGTGTGTGTGTGTGTGAAGTTGGCCCCTGCGATGGGGCAAGACAGAGCAACGGGGAAGAGAAGGGAGGGGGGAAGCCAGCAGGAAAGGGACTACACTTTGCAGAATGCATTGCCTAGCAGCAAGACGTCAGAAGAGAAGGGAGGGGGAGAAGCGTGGAGGACTTCACAGTTCCCCATAGAAATGCAGGAAAATGCGGGAAAAGAAGAAGCTGAATGAAGGCGGGAAGGAAATGAGGGGAGAAGACAGGGAGAAGTGAGTATGTAGTACAATAATTAAGAATTTATTACGATCATAACGCAAATTGTTGGCCTCAAGGACCGTAAAAAGAAAGTCTACTTCCTGGTTAGCTGCCGTGATGCGTATAAACTAGAAAGTCCCATTACATACGAATCACTTACGATTTCTTTTAATTTTCTTTTTTTTCTCATGCCTAGTAGCTATCATTTTCATGACACTGATATTTGTCAAATATTCTGAACATGTGGAATTTTTCAAGTGGAAACAAATTTTGAAACTAATTAAGAAGATGATTTAGGATGTTCCATCTTGTCAAAGAAAAATATTTAAGGAGTGTTAGAAAAACACTGTGGTAATATTGAAATTGTAGTAATATTGAAATACTTTTTACATACTCTTGATGGCAAAAGTATGTGCTGTTTTTTGAAATATTATATCATCTCTTTTGATAGATCTATTTAAACAAGTAGACTATAGCACTGCCAAGCAAACCACTGCATAAGGAATAGAGCAAACAAAGAGTCACATTCAGACAGATTTAATGGCAATTATTATATTCCTAATATAAAATTTACTGTTTAGTAAACCTTTGATTCTATATTTTTCTTACTAGCATGGTAAATGAGGGAAAGCATTTAGAAGTTATAATAATGGGAAGTAAAGCCTGTTGAACTCAGTAAGAACTTCATCATATTGATGAGGTTCCATGTTCTGATTCACCAGTCTTTGTGGAAAATCAGTGGGGCAGCGGGGCAATCCCAGCACCCTACACCCCGTCTCGCTGGCAGCAATGCTTACCCATCACATGTGGGAAAGTATCACCACATGGCTTCCCCCTGCACTAGCCCCATTGTTCCTAATGGAACACAGGGAGGCTCCCGTGTCACCAGCACCAGTTGAGGCACAAAGCTCTGCCAGAAGAACGCCTGGATCATCTGGTGGGTGGCGTAGGGCTGATCTCCCCAAAATCACATGGTCCTCAATTGTCACAACGCGGGCCCTGTCTTCACCCCGAAATCACACACACACAGACGATGTCAATTAACTATTTATTAAGCAGCAATTAAAAGCAGCCGAAGAAGATAAAATGTCCAAAAAGTAGAGATCAAATAGTCCAAGGTAAAAAGCAATGAATGTTCAAAAGTGTTCAAGGGCAATGATCAACAAGGTCCATAAAAACAAAGTGAATCAAAAAGCAATGGGATCCATGGTTAGTAGGCATGAGAAAAATGAAACGGAAATTAAAAGAAATCGTAAGTGATTCGTATGTAATGGGCCTTTCAAGTTTATACGGATCGCAAGGCCAATCCCGGAAGTGGACTTTCTTTTACGCACCCTGGGCCCAAAATTTCGTTAGATTATTAAATATTTCGTTAGATTATTAAACAGGAAAATTTCCCCCAAAATAGCTTTGCAGACATAACTCACAGTGAAATCGGGGCCTTTCCATGCTTGAAGCCTAATTAGAGTGGAAGGCCTCCTCCAGGAGTGAAAAGGGAGCCGGAAACCAGCCGAAATCGGGACTCCTAGAGGGGCTGGAGGACTGACGAAAAAGCGATTTAAACACCCAGGAAGGGGTTTAAATAGAAGAACAGAGTAGGAGGACATAAGAACTGCTGAGAGAAGGGCAGCAGGAGTGAAAAGAGCATGGAGAGGAGAAGGAAGAGTTCAGAATCCAGAAAAGCCATAGAGTTCCAACGGAGGTCCTAGACTGCTATGGTAAAACTGAATGGGGAAAAAAAGATGGAGTGAGGAGAACTCTACAGATTAGCAAGGCCTGCACCAGAGGTAGGCCTAGGCATTTATTTAATAATATTAATAATAATAATATATTAATGCATTATATGTGTCCTGCAAAGGAACCCTGTCCTTTAATAATATTAATAATAATAATATATTAATGCATTATATGTGTCCTTGCAAAGGAACCCTGTCCTTTAATAATATTAATAATAATAATATATTAATGCTTTATATCTCCCTGCAAGGAAACCAAGAGAAATGTTGCCCCTTGATTTGCCTGTGTTTAAAACAGTATCAGTCCTGTTTCCCTGCTTTGCCTACTTTAGAACTACTAACGAATTTCGTAAGTAATTAAGTTACATTTCCGAAATTTTTGGGAAATTTTTTTGTAAGTCTTTGATATACTAATCAAAAATTCCCCCATTTGATTTTAGAATCGCCATTTTTCGATTTGTTATCATGCCTAATGGTTAGCAAAGTAAATCCAAAGTTCATGAAATCAACAAGGTTTCAAGGCAGCACTTGGCAAGGCAAGCCAGGCTAAGGCTTCCAGGAGACAGCAAACTGCTACGTCCTGTCAGTTCAGACGTGGCCAGCACTCTGAGGAAGTTTCCCACGAAATGCATATTTAATTCCCTCCTTTGTGAGACCAGCGCTTTTCCAAGCCTCGTTTCCAATCTCTCCGGTTAGCCTCAATACTCCCCCATCGGTCGAATCTCTGCTCAGGAATGGCCCCATCTGCGCCGTTATCTTCCTGGGAAACTGATTTGACCTCGGCTTCCATAGCCTCCTCAACATCTGGCGTAAACACCCTTTCCTGAGACCTGAATCCTCCTGGTCTCTCATATTCCGTATCTGATCCGGAATCATAAGCAGCCTCGTCATCAGAATAGGCATCCGGCCAGGTGTCATCCCAAAGCAAACTGTCTGTTGGTGATGAAGGCCCTTCATCCCCGCCATCCTCTTCATCGGGGTCTAAAGCCAATGGAACCCCCAGGGCCACAGCCGGCCCCCCAGGTGGGGTGGGGGCAGATTAGCCTCCTGCCCCCCTGGGTCCAATGAGGGCTGAGTTGCTACATCAATAGGAATGAGAAAGAAGTTCACACCTGTATTGAATTTAGTCAATCTGTGCTATGAATGCAATATTGTTGTCGATGAAAGGCCAAACTTTTCCCTTTCGAATTGTGTGCAACTAAAAATACTGCAACCCTAAAAGCATATTTTAAAGCTTACACATTTAAAATACATGACAAAAAAGTTATAATATTATGTAAAAACCATAGTTAAAACAGCCTGGGTTGGCTTGCCAGAAGAGACAGACAAAAAATGGAATCACTCCTAGATGTTCCTATAAATAGTCTTGCCGACTTTTTTTTGGAGCTAATTGGAATTTCCAAACTTGGTACAGAGGAAGCCCAATGTAAAGTGCATTGCAGGACTCCAGCCTTGAAGTTACAACATGTGCACCACCATTTTAAGATTCTTGGAAGGGACACAACTGGCATATCAGCAGAAGCTGATACTAAGAACTTCTGACCAGCGCATCTACCTGGGTTTACATTTCCCCCTTGATGGATTGTCACCTGTTCAAGCAATTGTAATGGCAGAAAATTAGGGAGCATTAAAGACACCATATGATGGTTCAGTCTCCCCACTTTATCACCCAGTGGCTGTTGTTTTCTTCTACAGCTGCTACAAGACATACCAGAGATGTCTTCAATATATTACACAATGCTGGGATGAAAACATAGTTAATCTAAGAAAGGAAAATTTCTTAACTAAGCTTGCTGAAACTCAATGCCAATTAATGTTTCTGAAGCAGGAAGTATTAGTCACTAACAATCTGTCTAGAAGGAACCTTTGCTCCGACGTGACTCGATAGCAATCCCACCTGCTTTTTCCTTTTTAATTTTTTTATGCTCAGACTTCAGCCACTGGCTTCACCATAGAAGAGAAAGGATAAAGAGACATCATGTTCTGACATAAAGACTTTAATTAAGCTTCCCACCTGGACCCAGTCAGCTATACAAATACTTTGGGTCTCAAAATTTCGGGTTCCTTTGTTCATGCTACCTGACTTGCAGGCAGTGTTTTCCAGTGTTCATGATCAAGCATTGTGTAATTGCTAATCTTTATTAAATGGTTTATTAGAGTGTAATGTTCTCAGAGACTAAATACCTTTTTTTTCCTTCTTCAGTCACTTACTTGGAACCTAACTACTATTTCCCCTCGCAAGGAATAGACCAGAACATGAGACATTTTACTTCTATATCTTTATTTCTACTAGTGCTATCCCATTCTTGTCTCAGGGCCCTTCTACACAGCATCTAAAACAGGGGTGCTCACACTTTTTCAGCATGCGAGTTACTCTTAAAGCAACCAAGTCCAAAAGATCTACCTGCCCCCACCGCCGCGCGCTCCTGCCACCGCGCGCTCCCACACCGCGCATGCTCCTGCTGCTGTTTTCCACCCGCGCAGCGCTTCTAATGCCTGCGGGGCATTGTAGGAAGGAGAAAGCACGAGGTGGGGCATCCAGAGGGAGCACTCCACCCTGCCTGTCTCGCCGGCAACGGAGGCTGCACAGCTGCTTCTGGACGAGAGAGAGGCAAGGTGCTCCCTCCTGAGGCCCCGCCTCGTGCTTCCTTCTTCCTGCAATGCCCCGCAGGCGAAAGAAGCACCGCAAGAGCGGAAGTCAGCAGCAGCAGCGCGTGCACGCAGGGTGTGCGTGCGCATGGCAGGAGCGCCCCATCTGGCTGATGAGGTCCGAAGATCACCTGGAAGAGGGCCAAAGATCTACTAGTAGCTCGCAAGCTACCTAATGAGTACCCCTGATCTAAAACATTTGCCAGGTTAAAAAGGGGAGAGTGGCTACATGACGCTAGTGGTAAATCTGCACTGATTTACTGCAACAGTCAAAAAACACAGGGGAAAAGGTCCTTTTTTATCCCAATTCTGGCCAGAAATTCACATTCCTACACTCACAAAAAATGCCTTCCTTTTCCCTGTGGAGACTGCTCCAGCACATTTCCACTTTTAAAAAGCCTGAAACAGCTGATTGAGCTGTGAAAAAGACACAGTTAATTTAAAGGAAGCACAAACAGAGAGGAATTAGAACTCTCTGAAACTCTTTATTTTAAACTTTATAATATATATATTTATATTATTTGTCGAATTTCTAGGCCGCCACTCCCGGGAGGCTCGAGGCGGCTCACAACAGGGCAATGCACAATAAAACACATTAAAACACATAAACACATAAAGCACTCTAAAATATCCATACATTAAAAACAGAGCTTGAACAAACAATTAGGGGAAGAGAGAAATCTAGCGGAAGTTTTTTTATTAAAAAAATCACTATTTTGTCCTGAATCTCATGTGCACGTGCAAATCTGCTTATATTTATATTAAGATATTCGTATGTGTGCACATAATAGAGTGAATTTTTTAAAAGAAACCCTTCCACCGGATGTCCCCCTTCTGCCCTCCATCTTGTTCTGATACAGAGGATGTGTTGATCTTCTTGTCAGCTTTCTTCTTGTCAACTTTGCACACCCATGCATAGAAATTGGAAATACTGTCATCGGGCATGTCCAAAGTCTGGCACAGGGGGCCTACTGCGGCACCTGTTCAAATTTCCACTGGCCCACTATCTCCAGCTTGTTTCCCTTGATTATTTCCTTCCTCCCTTCCTTCATTGACTTCCTCCCTCCCTCCATTTCTTGACTTCCTTCTCAAATGCATCCACTAAGTCAAAGGATTGTCATTCGCCTTTGAGAATCATAATAACAAAGCCGAATCTTTGCATTCACAACTATACTAATTTCCCTGACAATTTGCAATTCTGGGAAGATATGGGCACCAATACATAAGAACACTAACAGCCCGACTAAGCGAGTGGAAAATTCTCCCAAACACCAGGTGTGTAACAAAATCAAAATAATTATCCATGAGACTCACGCATTCTGGAAATGCAATTACAGCTTTAAGCTAATGAGCAGATTAGCATTCAAGAAGGGGAAAGGTTGCAAGCATAGCACAGAGCCCTCTCCAGCAGACAATCAGGAGCTTTTGGAGCATTTAAAATGGAGACAAGTCTCAGCTTCTGTTTGCATGGTGATTTGTGAAAGAGCTATTTGCAAGGTAAAAATGGAGCATCTGGAATGTATCACTGGTAACTTGGCTTCCAAGGAACTAATACAGAAATAAGGAGGCTGTACAAAATGTGCTGAACTACAGATAGTAATATGCAATTCAAAATTAAAACATTGAGCAGTAGCATCTGAGACATGCTACTGAAGCCGTTTGAAGTGTTTGTGGAGTCAGTATGCAAACAGAGCACTTTTTGACTTTTCTTAGCAGACCCCATGCTCTATCTGTAATGGACTGTAAAAAGTTTAAGGGTAAGTCCAAGGACCTCTTCACATGGGCCGCCAGAATTGCCACATATCATGGGGAACCTATTGCCTCATGCCCCACATCATACATTTTGATGGTCGCCATATCTCACGGGGAGAAGCAATGATCACCTGGCTTCCCCCCGTTGTCTCAAAGGCAACACGGGAAGCCTCCCATGTTGCTACCATGGTGGCATACACTGGATCTTCTATAGTTTTATGATGTAGTCCCACCATATAGTTTTATGACATAGTTCCCCTGACATTAAGTCCAGTCATGTCTAACTCTGGGGGCTGGTGCTCATCTCTATTTCAAAGCCGAAGAGCCGGCGCTGTCCGTAGACAATTCCAGGGTCATGTGGTCAGCATGACTGCATGGAGCACCATTACCTTCCCAAAAGATCTATTCACATTTGCACATTTTCGAACTGCTAGGTTGGCAGAAGCTGGGGCTAAAAGTGGGAGCTTACGTCGCTGAATATGTGAGGAGTCATGACTGGCTGCCACGTGGCCCATTACAGATGTAAAAAAATGTGGCAGCTGAGCCTTTGCAGTAATGGCCAACCAAACAAACCTAACAAGCCAGATTGGCCGAAGGGAACTGACCAATACGAATCTGTGCACAAGCCTAATTTTTAGGCTAATTGGTTTAACATGAGACTTCATAGATTTGATGCTTCAGATGCATTGATAAACTACAATAATAAGGTCATACACATCAAGCACAGTCACACAATGGATGTATTTACATGGTAGAATCAATGGCCATGATTATATGCTGTGGAATCACTCGGGAGTGTGGTAAAGTAATACAGTTCAAATCTAGTACTTGGCTTGTTGATCTTGAGGCATCAGAGCAATGCTCTCTGATGAAAGTCAGCTACATTGAAGTAAGACTTGTGGTATTTGCGGAGGATTGTTTTTTACACTTGTAACTGTGATGAGAACCAGTATATTATTCACAGTTTGCCAAAGACCGTTATTGTTATTCATTTCACTGCCAGTGGATCAGAATTTGGAAATATGGTCCAATGTGGCACTTTATCTTTCCAACTTGTCTGCGTTGTGTTATTGTTGTTTGGCCAGAACAGACTGCATGCCCAAGCTGGCTGAAATGTTTTGCCTCTGCTTTGGGATGATATTGCTATTTTGAATGTCAAATGTGTGTCCATTTCTTGTCTCTCATAAAAATAATTCTGTTTATTGAATGTGGAAATCATGACAGTTTCATTATTGGCATTGAAAGGAATGTGGTTCTCATACTTCTTCTCCTGGCCATTTTAGAACTAAAAGCCTCTGCTCCTTTTTCAGCAGTTTTTCAGAGTTTGTGCCATCAAAGAGTTTGGAATACCATCACTTCGGAACTCTAATTGGAAAGCGTTGCCATATCCCCCTCTATGTTGGTTAGATACATCTTTATTCTGATCAGTTTGTTGAAGGTTCATTTTATAGACTGAGATTTGCTGTTGCTGTATATCATTGTGGATTGGAGTTTGAGTTTTCTTCTACTGGCAAGAACCAACCCAGAGTGGATTTCTGCTAGTTATTGTCTCACCTAAAATGGGAGAGAGTTGGATTTCATTCATTCTTTCCAAATATTGTTAAACAGAAATGTATAGTGTTTCTAGCTGGCATAATCAAAATCTAGAACAAAGTTTCTTAAACTGTGGGTCACAACCCCATTTGGAGTTCTCCAACTGAGTGGGGGCCATGAAAAATTTGTGTAGTTTGCCACCTAGTGGCTATTTTACACATTTACCTGTATTTCCTAGTAAATAACATGTAGCATTTTTTTCCAGCTGTACTGCATTAAAAAAGAAAATTGCTATGCCTTGTTTAGCAAACCTTACAAATGCAGATTTTGCTTGGTGGCCATCTTTTCAGTTTCAGAAATACCGCCCTTCAAATTTTGATTCTAAAAAACTAAGTTGGGTTCATAGACCATACTCAATTGAAATAGATAAATAAATAAAAACATCAGTCACCTGCCATTAAAGGTTCAAGAAGAATTTGCTTGCAACCTGTGCAGGGAGGGAAGTGTTAATACCACCTATTTAGATTTTGGGGAGAGAGATTATATAGATTGCTTGCATGCATGTGAACAGATCATGATGGAAACAAGAGCGATGTGGGTGTGGTTCCATTATACATATATGGCCTACTCTTCACCCTGGGACCTTTTCAGTTGGAGGTATGGACCCCCAAAACACCCCATTGTGGTGCCTCAATTCAGAAGAAAAAAAAGGATAGTCAACAAAGTATATTCTGCCACTTGAGGCTGAAAACTATTTATTTATTTATTTATTCAAATTTATTTGTCGTCACTCCCATTCGGCTCCGGGTGACTCAAAAACAATAATAACAACAACATTTGTCCAGCAGTATCAAATCTTCAGCCAAGATTTCATTCTTTATGTAAAAATGAACAAGCACATAAAACTCATTAGTATGAAAAATTACTTTTATCTCTAATAAATGGTGCAATTATCTGTATATTACATAATTAATAATAAATAAATAATAAAAAATAAATAATTTTGTAGAGAATGAAAATTTACTGAGAAAGCCAGCGAAAGTTTATGACAGAGGGGAAGAGGGGCTGGAAGGACGTGAAAGAAGAATGAAACTCCTTGCTATTCAAAACTTCAGAACAGCAGGAGTTTTAGATAGGATATTGGGGATATGGAAGTGAGAGAAGGTTCAAGGGATGAGACTTTATGACCTAAAGAGAAGGGAGGAGGAGTACAGGAAGGAGAGAAGAAATGGGGAAATTGCTGGAATGAAGATAGATGAGAGGCACCGAGAGAAGGACAAAGAAGGAGAGAAGTTTGAATGAGCAAAATCTTTCACATGTAGGTTTAGAAATTTTAGAAACTTCAACTATGAAGTTGCATCTCAGTTGTGTAGGACTATTTTCTTGTTGCACACCCAATAGCTTTGTCTGGCTAAAATAAATCTATTGCATTTGATCTCTTTGCTTCTAGTGTCTGATTGAAAGAGATGTACAAGGGGTTTGAGGCAGCACCGAGCCTTCACATTAATAAAATAAATATCTCCATGGTTTATTATCAGTTTGATTTGCATACCTAATTTATACAAAACGAAATGATGATTTTATCGATCAGCCAACTGGCCTTAACAAAACAGACAACATAATTAATATAAACACAACATACAGTATACATCTAGTCCAATTAAAATTATAAATATACAAGCACAGAGAGTGGGGGTGGCCAACTTATAACTAGATGTTCCTTAATCTTAGGAATATACATCAGATGTCCTCATCCCCCTTACACTGCATACCAATCTGATCAATATACTCTGATCTCCTTTTACATGCTTTAAACCAGTGGTTCTCAACCTGTGGGTCCCAAGATGTTTTGGCCTTCAACTCCCAGAAATCCTAATAGAAGGTAAACTGGCTGGGATTTCTGGGAAATGTAGACCAAAACATCTGGAGAACAATTGATTTAAACAGATAAAGGCAACTTGTGTTGTTACAATGGGATTATAACCAGCTAGTAAAAATGTGGTTTTGGCCGCCTAATTTATACATTTTGATTTGCTTTCCAATATACCTGGAATTGTGGAAACATTTATCAGGCAAAAGGGGGTCAGAAGTGGAAAATGTTTAAGAAGCCCTGATCTAGAGGGCCACACAAATCCCATTCTGCTCTATCACAGTTCTGTATCATCCATGACCAAAAGGTGCTCTTCTATTTATAAGCACAATTCAAGTCATGTCTGTTTTATATTTTCTAAATTACTATGTTAAAAATGTTGAAAACCGAAACTCATAACATGACAAGTTTACATACCTCTTTGTGTAATGGTTGATTCCCCTCCCCTTTTCTATTGCCATAAAATATTGCAAACTAAACTGACATTGATAAAGGTTCCTATGCACAATTTGACAGTTGCTATGCATACCTGTTGCAATTATCTACATAATTATGAGCCACATCGATGTAATTTAATCTAGGAGGGGGAAATGGCCTTCTCTTCAATTTCATGCCATGCTAGATAAGCAGCCCAGCATAAACTAATAGGATGCTGTTATAAAAAGAAATTGTGAGGCAGTGAAGAACTGCTTTTAACAAATTACATTGTGTTTGTTTTAAAATAACAGGAAATGTAATTTCTTTTTTGTTGTCCCCGTTGAAAGCACAACGTCACATTAGGTCATTCATCAATGTGGACAAATTAAGAAACCACAATATACAACCTACATATCAGCTCGGTATTATTAACTTCTACATTTCTCATTTTATTCTAAGAGTCACTGGAGAAGAAAGTGATTAATAAGATGAGTTCTCCAAGGCCTCTTGTAATGAACAGATTCTTGATTTGCTCACATTCTTCCCTCATGTATAGCCAAGTGTCCAAAACAGGCAGTGGATAGAAATCCTCAATTTCAGGCAAAATCAGGACAACCAGCTAATGCAGGTTGACTATCTTTTATCTGAAAAGTTTGGGACCAGAGGTGTTTTGGATTTTGGAATACCTGTGTTTGCATATATTATGTACTTAATGAGATATCTAGGGGATGACATCCAAATCTAAATGGAAATTCATTTATATTTCATATATACCTGATATACATAGCCTGAAGGTAATTTTATACAATATTTTAATGTATTTATGAATAAGATGATGTCTGTATGCATTAGACCACCAGAAAGCAAAGGAGTCAGTATCTCAGCCACCCATGTGGACAATTTTGGATTTGAGTATTTCGGATTTCAGAATTATATATAAGGAATGCTTAAACATCTTGACAAACCTAACGCAATGTAACTTATAGAAACTGTGGTTGCAGTCATAAAAAGAAAAATCCCCCATTGTATTGTTCAAGCAGATGCACTTCAAGAAAGGCCATAAAAGGCTAATAAATATTTAGAGAATTGTTAGCAACAGCCCATGTGACCAAAAAAAGTTAATTTTTTTTCATTTCATTAACTTTATAACCAAAGCAAAGGGAATTCATGAAGGTGAAGGCATATAGGAAGTGAATACTTGAACTTTCAGAACAGAAACTGTAACTTAAAATCATTGAAGAAAGAAAGTATCACAGTGCCGTTGTGTGTTCAACCATAACAACAAATCTTCCTGTGAGGGGACTAACAAGAAGTGAATATTTCAACTCCGAAAGGGGATTAGAAGAAATGAACACAGCAGAGATACCATGTTCTTTAAGCAAAAGTAACAAAAGAACATTTCTTATATTTAAGGTCAAGTGGCAACTTAAATTATTCCAAGGCAAATGGCTGTTAAAGAAAGTTAGAAGAACTTCTATGGATCAAACAAAACCAATTTAACTGACCCATATTTTTATGAATTGAAGTTGATGAGCAGATGTGAAAGATATACACTGTTCTTTGGAAAAGCTGACTGGGAAGCTAAATCAGGAAAATCAGAAATTAGTGAAACTGGAATCTGGGAATGAGAGACAGGCAGGAATTTCAGAGAAACCAAAGCAAAATAAGGAGGGCACCCTCTCTTTTGTATAAAATGCCCAGGTCTCTCCATCACCCCCAGATCACTCTCTCTCATCCATAAACTATACATTATCCCACTTTTATTCCTATAAACCTATTAAACATGTTCTATTTTACTTCTGGGACAGAAAAACATTAACCTTTACCTGATCTAAATCAGGAAGCAAATTATCCACCTATTGTTTCACATTGAGAAATGGCCCCAAGGTATGGCTCAAAACAAAGGAGTCTGTGCTCATTTTGATATTCTCTATTTCTGCTGGTCTGAGAAAAAGGAATCTGCACAATTCCATCATCTCCATGCTTAAACTTCCAAAGACAAAAATCAAGTAACCACCACATCTGTATCCATTTCTTGCCATACAATTTTTATCCTCTTACGTAATGTGTCTATTTCCCAAGTCTGAAATGTATAGACTGTACATTTCTTAAATGTAAAATATCTGTTCCTTTCTGTCTAAACTACCTGGGTCAGACCACAGAGCTATTAACCATGAATGCTTTTCAGACTCAGGCAAATAATGTAACAAGAGATAGGCAATAGCTCCCAACTGCCCAACTGGAGGCATCTTTGTTTACCTAGCCCACACCAAGACCACAGAGATCAGCTTCCATTTTTCTTCAGGGCCTGGGCTTCATAATCCCATCATCCCCACCCTAGACCCCCGTTGGCCTGGAATGCCATCACTTCCTGGAGACTTCTCTTCACCCACAAAGCTTTCCCCACCTGGCTGGGAGGGGATTTCCACCCACATCATTGGAGCTTGGCCAACCAGAAACAGAAGAGGGATGGTTCAAACTGGAACAATGGACCTTGTTTTATAAAAACTGTTGTGCAGATCACATGCTCTCTTATGCTTGTGATTTTGGAGTAGGGCTTGCAAGCATCACATCTTGGCCCAGATGCAAATAAATGCTTCTCTACTTTGTCTACGCTTCATTGGTGAGTTTTTAAAAATCTGGAACTTTGGTTATTAATTATGGTTTGCCATGCTCACCAGGCCTTTCCCTCTCATTTTATTGTGGTCTAAATTCCGTTTCAAGAAGAAAGATCATGTGAATGGCTGATGAAGATGTGAATTAGCTGAGGTGAACAAATTAACTATTTATTTATTGTTTATTTACAGTATTTATATTCCGCCCTTCTCACTCCGCAGGGAACTGGGCAGATTACAATGTACATATGCATGGCAAATATTCAATGCCATAGACCAGTGTTTGTCAACCTTTTTTGAGCCGCGGCACATTTTTTACATTTACAAAATCCTGGGGCACATCACCAACCAAAATGACACAAAATGACACTCTAACACAGTAATACATATAGTTAATATGTTTTTAAATGTATTTATACACTCAGTGTGAAACCTGGGCCTGTTTCGATGAACACAACATAGATATCCTGGCAGGAATGGCAGAAAGACACACACAAAGATCTTGCTCAACAGCTGGGAGTTATAGTTCACCCGCAATCAACGAGCATTCTGAACTCCACCAATGATGGAATGGAATCAAACTTCCCACACAGAACTACCATAACCAAGAGAAAATACTATAAGAGTTTGGTGGGCATTGAACTTGAGTTTTAGAGTTGTAGTTCACCTATATCCAGAGAGCACTGTGGAGGGGAGGGAGGAAGACGTGGGGCAAGTCTGCGCAGTAGCGCCCACACGGGTCATGTCTTCCTCTCTCCCCCCTCCCGCAGAAGCGGCAGCGTGAGCAAAGCGAGGCAAAGCAAGCAGAGCGAGGCTGGGAAGAAGGGATTCCGAGTGGAGAAGAAAAAGTGTTCGGCAGGAGGGGGAAGAAAGCGTATTGGAGATTCCAATTTCCCACAGCACACCTGATGATCGCTCATGGCACACTAGTGTGCCACGGCACACTGGTTGGGAAACACTGCCATAGACATACAACATATATAGACAGATACACAGAGACTATTTAACATTCCAGTTTTTTCATGAGGATATTCTGACCACCAGGGGAGCTGTCGCTTCACCGTCCATTTGTGACACTGATGAAACTTTAGCTCACACCGCCCCACTCATTTGTTGCTTTGCATGCTTGCTGGAGATTTTTATGGCATTTTACGAACTGTTGTAAGTCGCCCCGAGCCGTTAGCCTCCCTTGCTGGAGATTTTTATGGCATCATAAGCGGTACCTAAATTTCCTACCTGACAGATGCAACTGTCTTTCAGGCTGCAAAGGTGGATGGCAAGCTACACAAATTGGTTGGAAGCTCACTCCGACCCAGGCTGGCTTCGAACTCATGATCTTTTGGTCAGTAGTGATCTTAATGCAGCTGCGCCACAGTCCCGGTGCTAGGCTAGTCCAGGTAAAAAAAAATTGAGAAGCTCCATTGAATGGAAATAATAACATGTCCCTCAATATAACCCCTGCATTCTCCCAGGGAAAAAAAAGATGAAAACAACTTAAGCAATATCAAATGATTTATTTCTTCAATATCATGTTATATAATGAATCTTTACTTGGTTTATCTTCTGCAACTGTGTTTGACTGCTCCCTTTAAGAAGTGATAAGAGCAGTGGTCCTGCTTAGTGCATCAGACTCATTCATCAACACAGCCCCAGGTCTATAACAGGGATTGCCTTGAAGCCTGAGGGCTAGATCCAAGAAGGAATTTTAAAGATCAAGGAGCCTAAGGGCTGGAGCTGTGGGATTCCTGAAAGATGATTCTGTCAGAATTAGAGGAAATACCTCTGCAAATATCAATTCTGAAACCCAAGATTTCTAGGCAAGTGGTGATAAGATTGGTGAAGTGCTGCTGTTTTCTCTGAGAGCCATCACTCACCTCAAATTCTTTTTTTGCCTCTTTCCAGTGCAAATCGCTGTAAAGAAGCAATTGACCGAGAACACCATCTTTCTCCTAGCTACACAACTTAGCAATTGATTTTCAATCTATTTGTTGTACTCTATGCAGGTTATAATGACACTTTATGATCCTACTGAAAGAGAAGTAGCCTCTGAGCCCCATGCAAAGAGTCATTTTGTCAGCAAACCTTTGTTTCCTGTGAATTTGCAAAGGGGACTAAATGGAAAAGGAAAATAACTTAGTACCAGCTGTAACTCTATTATTCTGATGACTTCACGGGTGATCCATGAAAATACTTAGTCAATGGCAATTCACAGAAACACTAGTATTTAAATTTTTTTAAGCATCCTCATCACAAACTGTATAAAGCAAGGCACATAATAGGAACTTTTGTCTGCAAATTCAGCATTTAGGCTTAGCGGCACAATTGTACTCCTAAATTACTCTTTTCACTACAGCAAAGATGCTCGTCCTGAAATATTTGTATCGCTATAGGTCTATACAAGTGCAGATTGGCTAGTGAATCTGAATTGGCTGCTATCAGGTAATTGAGCATAGGAGCAGATATAGACCATTCGAATGTCCAAAGGCACTTGCAAGCCTGGGTGCGAGCGGCCCAATGCCTCTCCACGGAACTCGTCACCCCAGGGGGCCAGGGCGTTATCCCCCTACCAACCAGGGGGATAAGCCATCCTGATCCAGGGCCCTGCCACCTGTCAACACGGAGTTGCGACAAAGCATGTGGAACACATAACAGAACACATAACTTAACCGGTAACAAACCACTTTTGTAATTGCACAATAACCAAAACAAGCCCAGTGCCATGTAGGGAGGGAGGGAGGAGGAAAAACCGAATTGGCCCCTGCGAGTGCTGGGGGCAGTCCCATGCAGCCTTAAATATGCTGCCTGGGCGAAGAGGAGGGCCAGCTAGCCACATGGAGGGGAGAGGCGTGGCCAGCCCCCCTCATTGGCTAGCTGGCCCTGGCGGCGGGAAACTGGGTGCCGCCCCAGGGGTCTCTGGGAAGGAGAAGACCCCTGACCTCCCCAAGATGGCGACGAGGACAGCCCTACCCCGCAAAGGGGGTTGGCCAGTAAGTCGGCCATGCCCAATCATGGTGATTCCAGTGGTGCACATCAGGAGGCATAAGCAATCCACTGCCCCACACCCCATATTGCCCAACTCACCCAGCTTATCATCCCACAGGGGAAGATTAGACCACCCCGCCCATTGTTCCTGGCAGAATAGATTACTGCAACGCACTCTACGTGGGGCTGCCTTTGAAGACAGTTCGGAAATTGCAATTAGTCCAACGGGTGGCAGCCAGATTACTACCTGGAGCTACATACAGGGAGCATACCACCCCCCTGTTGTGTCACTTCCACTGGCTGCCTGTCCATTTCCGAGCTCAATTCAAAGTGCTGGTTTTGACCTATACGGTTCTGGCCCAGCTTACTTGTCCGAACGCATCAGCCTCTACATCCCACCTCGTAATTTAAGATCATCTGGGAGGCCCTGCTCTCACTCCCACCAACCAAATGCAGTTGGTGGGGAGAGAGAGGGCCTTCTCAGCGGTGGCTCCCCGTCTGTGGAATGCGCTTCCAAGCGACATACGATCAACACCATCCCTCTTGGCATTCAGGAAAAAAGTGAAATCTTGGCTGTGGGACCAAGCGTTTGCACATTAGCACAATACAGCACTTTGGACTGGATTTGTAACAGTTGATGGAGATGGCTCAATGCTCCTGTTATGGACGAAATACTGTTTTTAACTTCAGAGAATGAGTATGATGTGTTGATGTTAATTGTATTTTAATGTGTTTTAATGCTGTATGTTTTTGGTTTTATATTGTATTTATTATGTTGGCATCGAATTGTGCCTTTTGTTAGGCCGCTCTGAGTCTCCCCTCGGGGGTAGAGAAGGGTGGGGTAGAAATGTTGGAAATAAATAATAAATAAATAATACAGAACCATGGTGTAGCAGTCATATTTGAAATGCAAGCTGTCATCATGACAGTCCTTAGATAACAACCCCTGAGGGGACTCCCAACATGCAGGTGGCTACATAAGTGGCTAGGTAGATTGAGAGAGGGAGGGAGAGATACCTGTGTAAGTAGGCAGATTTCTAATAGTTTTTATTTCCTCCAGGAGCAACTCTTTTGTAAAACTAATTATATATTTTCCTCTCAAAAGCAAGTGACTCAAAAGCAATTTGGATTACAATGCAATGGTACATGATAATAAACTATTTCTGGGAAAACAAATTTCCCCTCCAGCTGCTGTGGGGAATGCAGCTGAATAGTAAGAGCGTCCACTGCGGGTAGAAGCCGAGTGTTGCCTAATGAAAACATCATGGGGCTTCAATCCTGTGAGTTCTGGGTGCACTACACCACTGTTTAAAATGCTCAAACATCGTTTCGATGCCTCTGTTCACATGCAGTGTTGTGCCAGCCAAACAGTCATTTGAAAGCTGCCCGTCTGTTATCACCTTCTGTCTTTCTGAGGAGCTAGTAATGATCCTGAAAGCAGTCCATTTGACAATGATTGGAATGGAGGGAGGAAAAAGGCTCTCCCTATGAGGGACCACAAGGGGAAAATGTCTTGGAAGGAGTTGCTTTCAAAGATAGGAACAGAATCTCTTGTGAAGGAGGACAGAAGGAATGGAAGTTAGAAACAAGTCTATCCCAGGTCTAGAATAGTTGTGGTGTTTGTTCATGCCCATTGGTCTTGTATTGTGCCCATTCTAGATCACAGGGGGAGAATACCTTGTGAATGGCTAGATTGGGACAAGAGGATTTCATTCATTCTGCTCATTATTGATATTGTTCTGTCCGTTTCCTCTCCTCCGGACAACACTTTTCCTGAATTTCAGCTTACTTGGTATAATTTTTCAGTTAATTATAATTTTGCCTCAGCTTTCCTGTCCCATTCCATAAATTTATGACACTATAACTTGTCTGTCAGTTGCTTTTTTAGTATTGTAAACTGTTAACCCATTGTTTGTTTAACTTTGATGTTCTTTGTCAGACCCTTCGGTTGTGACCTGTCTGGCATGGGAGGCCCTACCGGTGACTATTATGCCACCGCCAGCATAGCTCACAACTTCATTAGGGTACACAAGCCTCTCCCACACAACAAGGGGGCGCCAATGGAGAGGTTTCAGCACATACAAAGCCAGTTATTGGGGAGGAAGCATTTACTCCAAGGTCTTGCACATAACACCAGATAAATCCAGTAAATAAAAAAAATTCTCTGGAAATAAATTTGCCTAGAAAGGTTAGCTTGTGAGAGGGATGCACAGGAAATTGTTTTTTAAAGTCCCAAAGTCCAAAAATCAAACAAGTTGTCAGTCAGTCTAAAAGTCGGGATTTCAAGTGTCTGAAGCATAACAAATCAGAGTCAAAGGTTGGATGGTTGATTCCAACAGAGAATGTGGGCCAGAGATGTTTCTTAAATTGGCTGCAATCAAAGGACCTTAATTAATAGAGCCTAAATGAATGCCTGTTCTGCTCTTTTCCAACCATTAAAACTGAGGACCTGGGGGCCGTGCCCCCTCATCTGATTGTTCCACCTGCTTGGTGGTGATGGTTAATCAATCTTGGGTGACTGCTGAGGCTGCCATTTCTTCTCTTTGGAATCGGAGTCCTGGTTCACAACATTTGTCCAAGGTCATTTACCCAGCCCTCGCTCAAGGTCAACCTAAGTCTGAAATGTCTTGAAAGCACACAACAACAACAACAACAACAACAACAACAACAATCCTATCTCATCAGTCAAAAGCAAGCCCACATTTCCCATTTAAATATTAATAAATTTATATTTTTTTAAATTGTTCATTTTAATTATTCTATTTTTTAAGTGTTTTTGCACTACAAATAAGATGTGTGCACTGTGCATAGGAATTTGTTCATTTTTTTCCAAGTTATGATCTGGCCCTCCAACAGTTTGAGGGACTGTGACCTGGCCCTCTGTTAAAAAAAAGTTTGAGGACCCCTGCTCTATGGGGTGCAGGTCTGATGGCTTTCATGAATCCATTCTTAGCTTTAATTCATATTTGAAAGGAGCTGCCCGAAGTGCTGAAACCCATCTTCAAATAGCTTCAATATCTTGGGATGAGATCACATTAGCATTATAAAATGGAAGTTTTCATCTCCCTGACACCCGGTTTGCTCCTGCAAAATTTTGGGAAATGTAGTTTAGGGCAGGGCCTTTGAAAGTCTCAGCTAGGGAGTTCTTTGGCTTCCCTAAACTACATTCCCCAAAATTCTGTAAGAGCAAATTGGTCATCAGGGAGAGGAAACCCTCCGTTCTACAATGCTAATGTGATCTCATCCTTGGACAGTTTCTTTAAAGTTCCATTTTATTTTACAATATAGATTAACCATATCAGGTGTACTTTGTGATGTTTGTCACATCATTTTATTCTGGAGATCTTGATTTCCTAATTTACAATGTAACCATACTACTCCATCTTTTTTATTCTCACTTTTTAACACTTGTTCTGATTTGCGTTTATATTCATTTTGTGTACTGCTAACAGGTCTAAGTTTGTGATCTTGAAAACAAAGGCAAAGTTTATGGAGTGCCATTACTCCAGCTTTGTAAGCAGTCATGTTTATTTTCTGATCATCCTTCACTGCAAACTGTGGATTTGG
The DNA here is from genome assembly GCA_030556195.1 of Anolis apletophallus. NCBI lineage: Eukaryota > Metazoa > Chordata > Lepidosauria > Squamata > Anolidae > Anolis > Anolis apletophallus. Next base: position 48,299,926 of record JARBWK010000003.1, on the reverse strand, counting down.
ACTCAAAAGCAGGAACATTCTAACCTGTACATTTATAAACCCTCAGGCAGCAAGCAGGAAAATGTATTATAACATTGGGGAACTGACTTTTTTCTCCCCAATATACTGGAGTGATTATATTGGAAATTATACAATGCAACAAAAGTATATTGGTGGCTACCTTGGGGTCTTGTGGTCTGGGAAACAAATGGAATTTTAGTACAATTTGACCTGTGCGTAGGCCTCTCATTTACCTTACAAAGGAGTATTTCTCAGAAGAATTGTTTAAAGAGCACAGAAAGGTTGAGAGAAGAGAATAGGAAGCAGACATTTGCAAACAACAAGTTCCAGGAGGGGAAAAAAATGAAATACCTATCAGTACCTGGGAGAGGCCATTCTGATTTTGATTTCAGGGAATAGGACAATGCTGTTTTTTAATCCCCAAAGGGCTTATAATGCCCCGGCCCATCTAGTCAGTTTTACCTACCTTCTCCCCCCCTCAAAGATGCTCAATGTGAAATTCTAGGGAAGTGGGTTTCTTTGTCAGGTGTGCATTTTCAGAACTGGGATCAGGGACTGTGCAAGATGCTACATTACTGGTGGTGGTCTCCTTCCTCTTCTTTCTCCATATCCTTGCCCTTTTGGGTTGGTTTTTGCTTCTATGGGAGTCATTTTTGGCATTCCTGGAATGTCTTGTCTCTCCGTGCCATCCCTTAAGGCAGTGTTTTTCAACCTTTTTTGAGCTGTGGCACATTTTTTACATTTACAAAATACTGGGGCACACCACCAACCAAAATGATAGAAAATTACACTCTAACACAGTCAAAAATATAGTTAATATGTTTTTAAATGTATTTATACACTCAGTGTGAAACCTGGGCCTGTTTCAATGAACTAAACACAAGGGTACCTGTTCAAGGCAAACTACAAAAACACACAGCTGCACTATAAATGAACAATAAGCATAGTAATAGCATCAATGGTGGAACACATGGAATGAACCCAAACCAAACTGCTCTCCCCACTCAGTCAGGCACCAAGAAAAAAAGGGGTAGAGGCGGAAAGCCACCCCAACAGGCCTAAGAAAATATCCCCCAGGCCACCCCACCTCTAGGGCATGGGAAGGACACCCCAGTAATCTAAGAGTGTCCATGGGCCTCACTCACAGGTAAGGCGTGCCCGTGGCCCCCGCCCCGGAAAACGGCAAGAAAAGCACACATCAAAATAATAACAGTAAGCAATATGAATGGTATAGCCACACAGTCCTGGAAATCCTCCGATGATGTCCCCTGTTCGGGCCGCCGTGTTAGATGGTGTTGGGAGGTACACCCTGGGGTGTATGGACTCCTCTCGCTAGAGCAGCCGAGCCAGGCCCCAGCTCTGATGCCGGTTGTGCTCCTGGGCGTGTCTCTAATGCAAGGCTCCCGTGGCGCGGATATAGTGACGGCGTCCACCTAGCTCTGTGCGGATGACGTCGATAGTAAACAGAGCGCCCAGTGATGACGTGGGCGATCCGCGCGGCTGCAGGAGATGTAGGGGCGGGGCTCCGTATGGCGTGCTGACGAATGCGGAAGTAATGTGTGCCGCCGGCCAGGCAGCAGCAAGCAAGCCCCGTTTAAAGGGCTACACACCAGGCGTCACGATGATGTTGCAAATAATGATAACGTCCCCGATTTAAACACAAACAAGTGGCCACATGGCCAGGAGGTGGTCTTCCGGTCCCGGAGGGCAGCCCCCGTCAAGGAACCGGGAGGGATGGCCGTCCGCGTCCCCGTGTGGTCCAGTGGACGTGGGCAGATGCAGTCTTGTGTTGCGTGTTGTGGGAAGAACACCACGATGCACAATGTATAAAATATCAAATGAAGTTTATTAGGGCCACAGCGAAGCGTGCGCCCCAGGCAGAACTGGATAGGCTGCCTGAACACCAATCGACAAGGCCAGTCAATGCTGATACGTAGACCCGGCAGGGCTGGCGGCACCCTCTGCCGTGGCACCCACGCCAACGGGTGATATTCTGGTATAGAGAAGGACCCTATATCCCGTTTCGCTGTTCACATTCCAGCTTCGTCAGGGCGTTTGGGATGGTACACATATACTCATGGCATTGGTGGTACAAATAATACAAAATCTGTAAGTGAATACAAATATGCTAAGTTACAGCAAACTGAATCAGGTAGGAGCAATATACACACATCATCAAATGCACTACTTGGTTTACATCACCAAGTTTATACTCACCAGTAATCAGTGAACTATTAACATCAATAATAGTGAATGGATTCCACCCGAGCGTGATCGACCCAAAGGTAGGTTTACAACAACCCCACAGGCTTAAATACTCTAAGCAGACAAGGCAAGGCAGGCAATTAAAGGAGCAACGCACCCCCTCTGGTGGAGAAGGTATGTATAATTTTACTTTGAGTAGTCAATGTTGTTGTGTTGAAGACCTCATTGAGGCCAGTAGGAGCCACGCTCCCCCTCTAGTGAAGAAGGTATGTATAATTCCATCTTAGGTGATCAATGTCTGTATGTTCAAGGCCTCGTTCAGGCCAGCAGGTGCCTCGCTGGAGAGGAGGATTATCCACCTGGATTCTGCCCTCATGAGGGCAGAGTGTGGAGTCTAAGGCTCCATTTCTTATTTTTGATCTATGCTCAATGACTCTGGTCGAAGTTGTCGGCCAGTCTGGCCCACATACACGTATCCACACAGGCAAATCAGGGCGTAAATCAAATTAGTGGAGGCACATGTGAAGAAATGTCGGATGTCAAATCTCTTTGTTTTAACTCTATTTTCAATCGTCAGAGCAGTACTGACTTGCTTGCAGATACTGCACGATCCACAAATTTTTGTGCCGGGTTTGAAGGCGCTAATTGGACGTGGTTTGGCACGCAACACAAGACTGCATCTGCCCACGTCCACTCGGGACCACACGGGGGACGCGGACGGCCATCCCTCCCCGGTTCCTTGGACGGGGGCTGCCCTCCGGGACCGGAAGACCACCTCCTGGCCATTTGGCCACTTGTTTGTGTTTTACATCGGGGACGTTATCATTATTTGCAACATCATCGTGACGCCTGGTGTGTAGCCCTTTAAACGGGGCTTGCTTGCTGCTGCCTGGCCGGCTGCACACTTTACTTCGCATTCGTCAGCACGCCATACGGAGCCCCGCCCTACATCTCCCTGCAGCCGCGCGGATCACCCACGTCATCACTGGGCGCTCTGTTTACTATCAACGTCATCCGCACAGAGCTAGGTTGGCGCCGTCACTATATCCGCGCCACGGGAGCCTTGCATTAGAGACACGCCCAGGAGCACAACCGGCATCAGAGCTGGGGCCTGGCTCCCGGCTCTAGCGAGAGGAGTCCATACACCCCCCCAGGGTGTACCTCCCAACACCATCTAACACGGCGGCCCGAACAGGGGACATCATCGGAGGATTTCCAAGGACTGTGTGGCTATACCATTCATATTGCTTACTGTTATTATTTTGATGTGTGCTTTTCTTGCCGTTTTCCGGGGGCGGGGGCCACCGGGCACGCCTTACCTGTGAGTGAGGCCCATGCGGGACACTCTTAGATTACTGGGGTGTCCTTCCCATGCCCTAGAGGTGGGGTGGCCTGGGGATATTTTCTCTTAGGCCTGTTGGGGTGGCTTTCCGCGCCCTACCCCTTTTTCTTGGTGCCTGACTGAGTGGGGGAGAGCAGTTTGGTTTGGGTTCATTCCATGTGTTTCACCATTGATGCTATTACTATGCTTATTGTTCATTTATAGTGCAGCTGTGTGTTTTTGTAGTTTGCCTTGAACAGGTACCCTTGTGTTTAGTTGTTTACCTACTAAGGGTTTAAGATGGAGGCCACCTCGACCAGTATCTTCACAGATGCTGACAGAGAAAACATCACCAAAGTATGGTCGTTATATGACCCCAGTGAGGCGGGTACTTCAGAGGCAGACCAGGGCCAGGATACCACAATATTTGATTTGACTGAAAAAGAACGTAGACTTGTGAGGGTACAACTAAACGCTGCTGCTTTATCTGAGTATATAAGGGCAGCCATGATCCCCAGAGGGATGAGAGTGAATTTGCCCCCAGGGATCTATTTAGACGATGAGGACTTTCTGAGCACGTGGAATAAGATCCTGGACAATTGTTCCAGGGATCTGATGACCTTAATCGTGCAAAGGACAACGGTTGAGGCCCAAACACTCAAGGAAGAGATAGTTGACATTAAGCAACAATTAGGTACACAACTTAAACCTGTAGACCTGGAGGAGATCCAGAAACAGTGCAAGAAATTGCACTTAGAAATTAAAAAAGAAAAACTGTCCAAATTAAATCGGGACAAAGAAGATTATAAAAATAACAGAGTCTACAAGGTACTGCGTAGCTCGTCCGATAGACTGTCCGGAAGAGGAGTTAGATTCTCGAATGAGAATGTCTACTCCAGGAGCACTAACGATGACCCGGGCGTTCAGTCTGATAATTCGACGGGATCCTCAGGGTACAACCTGAGGGACCGCAAGCCCTCCCAAAAAAGCAGGCAAAAAATTTTTCGCAGGGGCCCTGCTCAAAAGAAGCCGACCTAATAGTTAACCTCTCGGACATAACCCTCTCTGCTAAGCAGATGGAGCTGGTTAATAAAGGCCTCTCATTTGTAATGACCCCGGCATGCTCAGACACGACCATCAGGAAAGATGTGGCTGGATTATTCCGCAGCATCAGACTAAAAGAATTTTTTAAGACTGACAATTCTGATTCTACTCACATTGATAAGCATGATAGAAAATTCATGAATAAAAGCACGTTTACCCCTTTTCAGGTCTCGGACAATGTTCGTGTGTTTGAGAGAATGGTCCTGGATGACATATCCCGGGTAGATCATAGGGGAGACCACACACACTCCAACATGTCCAAAGACGACATTTCGATATTGCAGGAGTTAGGGAGCCGTCCCGACCTGGTGTGGAAACAGGCGGACAAGGGTGGGGCCATTGTGTGTCTAAATACGAGGGATTATGTGGCAGAGGTACGTAGACAGCTCGATGACCCCAAATTTTACCAACCTTTACCCCAGGATCCCACATCCCGCTTTGCGAGGATCATTTCAAATATGATTTATCAGCATGTGACGATGGGTCATCTTGAACCTAGGACGGGGGAGTTTTTAATGCAAAAGCATCCCCGAGTCCCGCTCTTTTACGTCCTCCCAAAGATTCATAAGCCAGAGAGACCACCCCGGGGCAGACCCATTGTCTCTGGCTCGGGGGGTCTACTTGAACCTCTGGCCCGCTATCTCGATTCTTTTTTGCAACCCTTTGTCGTGGCAACCCCTCATTACCTGAGAGATACTATGGACTTCATCTCTAAAGTAGAGAACCTTCATATTCAACCTGGTGATGTCCTGGCTACGGCCGATGTATCTTCCCTATACACTAATATCCCCCTTGAGGAGGCCAGACACATTATACATGATACACTTGACTCCAGACCCAGTCCCAGACGACCACCTTCACACGTATTGCTCGAAATGCTCGACTGCGTGTTCGATTACAATTTTTTTGCCTTTGAAGATATGTTTTATATTCAGACCAGCGGTGTGGCCATGGGCTCCGCTGTTGCCCCTTCAGTGGCTAATCTTTTTATGGCACAACTAGAGAGATCACAATTGTCCCCCGATACCCCCAATTCCATGATAGGACAAATCAAACAGTATTGGAGATACATCGACGATGTCTTCATGATCCTGAGGGGCGATACGGATTTGCCGCTGTTTGCCAGTTGGCTTAACAGCTGGCATGCCTCTATACAATTTTCCTTTGAACCAAGTACCAGTTGTGTCCATTTTTTGGATGTTAATGTCTTTGTCCACAATAACAGGATAAAAGTTAGTACCTTTAAGAAATCCACGGACAGGAACTCCCTCCTACACTTCCAGAGCCACCACACGCATTCATTACGGAACAACCTGCCGTATTCTCAATTATTACGCATCAAGCGTAATTCTTCCCACCAACAGGACTATGATTCTGCAGCCAACAGATTGGTGGCGGATCTGTCCGAGAGGGGCTATCCTGCAAGTGTACTGTCTCAGGCCCTTAGCAAGGTCAGCCAAGTCCCGAGGGAAACTTTACTTAGGCCTAAAATCAAATCCACTAATGACAATAGGGTGGTATGGCCTTTAACATACACCCCCCACGCACACCACATTAACAACATTGTAAAACAGCATTGGCCCATTGTGGCAGGGATTCCAGGGTTAGAAAGCCCCCCTTTGGTGGCATATAAGAAAACCAGATCCATCAGGGATATCCTGGTGCACTCCAACCACCAGAACAAACCACGTCCAATTAGCGCCTTCAAACCCGGCACAAAAATTTGTGGATCGTGCAGTATCTGCAAGCAAGTCAGTACTGCTCTGACGATTGAAAATAGAGTTAAAACAAAGAGATTTGACATCCGACATTTCTTCACATGTGCCTCCACTAATTTGATTTACGCCCTGATTTGCCCGTGTGGATACGTGTATGTGGGCCAGACTGGCCGACAACTTCGGACCAGAGTCATTGAGCATAGATCAAAAATAAGAAATGGAGCCTTAGACTCCATTCTCTACAAACATTTTGCGGATCTAAAACATGCGTGCGACTCCTTTGTGTGTATGGGCCTAGAGAAGGTGCATACACGTGAGCATGGGGACATGCACTCTGCCCTCATTAGGGCAGAATCCAGGTGGATAATCCTCCTCTCCAGCGAGGCACCTGCTGGCCTGAACGAGGCCTTGAACATACAGACATTGATCACCTAAGATGGAATTATACATACCTTCTCCACTAGAGGGGGAGCGTGGCTCCTACTGGCCTCAATGAGGTCTTCAACACAACAACATTGACTACTCAAAGTAAAATTATACATACCTTCTCCACCAGAGGGGGTGCGTTGCTCCTTTAATTGCCTGCCTTGCCTTGTCTGCTTAGAGTATTTAAGCCTGTGGGGTTGTTGTAAACCTACCTTTGGGTCGATCACGCTCGGGTGGAATCCATCCACTATTATTGATGTTAATAGTTCACTGATTACTGGTGAGTATAAACTTGGCGATGTAAACCAAGTAGTGCATTTGATGATGTGTGTATATTGCTTCTACCTGATTCAGTTTGCTGTAACTTAGCATATTTGTATTCACTTACAGATTTTGTATTATTTGTACCACCAATGCCATGAGTATATGTGTACCATCCCAAACGCCCTGACGAAGCTGGAATGTGAACAGCGAAACGGGATATAGGGTCCTTCTCTATACCAGAATATCACCCGTTGGCGTGGGTGCCACGGCAGAGGGTGCCGCCAGCCCCCCTGCCGGGTCTACGTATCAGCATTGACTGGCCTTGTCGTATTGGTGTTCAGGCAGCCTATCCAGTCCTGCCTGGGGCGCACGGCTTCGCTGTGGCCCTAATAAACTTCATTTGATATTTTATACATTGTGCATCGTGGTGTTCTTCCCACAACACGCAACACAAGACTGCATCTGCCCACGTCCACTCGGGACCACACAAGGGACGCGGACGGCCATCCCTCCCCGGTTCCTTGGACAGGGGCTGCCCTCCGGGACCGGAAGACCACCTCCTGGCCATTTGGCCACTTGTTTGTGTTTTACATCAGGGACGTTATCATTATTTGCAACATCATCGTGACGCCTGGTGTGTAGCCCTTTAAACGGGGCTTGCTTGCTGCTGCCTGGCCGGCTGCACACTTTACTTCCGCATTCGTCAGCACGCCATACGGAGCCCCGCCCTACATCTCCCTGCAGCCGCGCGGATCGCCCACGTCATCACTGGGCGCTCTGTTTACTATCGACGTCATCCGCACAGAGCTAGGTGGACGCCGTCACTATATCCGCGCCACGGGAGCCTTGCATTAGAGACACGCCCAGGAGCACAACCGGCATCAGAGCTGGGGCCTGGCTCCCGGCTCTAGCGAGAGGAGTCCATACACCCCCCCAGGGTGTACCTCCCAACACCATCTAACACGGCGGCCCGAACAGGGGACATCATCGGAGGATTTCCAAGGACTGTGTGGCTATACCATTCATATTGCTTACTGTTATTATTTTGATGTGTGCTTTTCTTGCCGTTTTCCGGGGGCGGGGGCCACCGGGCACGCCTTACCTGTGAGTGAGGCCCATGCGGGACACTCTTAGATTACTGGGGTGTCCTTCCCATGCCCTAGAGGTGGGGTGGCCTGGGGATATTTTCTCTTAGGCCTGTTGGGGTGGCTTTCCGCGCCCTACCCCCTTTTTTCTTGGTGCCTGACTGAGTGGGGGAGAGCAGTTTGGTTTGGGTTCATTCCATGTGTTCCACCATTGATGCTATTACTATGCTTATTGTTCATTTATAGTGCAGCTGTGTGTTTTTGTAGTTTAGTTCCTTTGGGGGGAGGCAACTCTCAAAAATCCAGTAAAATAGTTTAAAAAACATTTCCAAGCGGAGAGACTCAATTTGTTTCTTGGAACCTGTGAATGCTTCAGCCTCCCAATGCTCCCAGGTTCGCTCACTGCCCAATTCACCGACATGGAGCTTCTGGCTTTGGCTGTTCTTGCAAGAAATCCAAGCCAACGTGAAAACGCCAAGTCAATCACTTCCACCAGTGCTCTGCTTTTGCGGAGGGAGGCAGCAAAAGAGGCCACACAGATCTATGAAACTCTATACTCTATGGAGCCATGGTGAGTCGAGGCTCCTAAAGGCTTCTTGAAGGTGGGCCTGGCCCTGGCATTTGGCAGAGCCCTTCCTTTGCCTCAGGGAGGATCTTTGGGGAGGGAAAGAGGGAGAAAGAGCTGCTAGGAGGGGAAGAGTGTCAATTTCCCATGGCACACCTGATGATTGCTCACGGCACACTGGTTGGGAAACACTGCCTTAAGGAATGTGGCCAGGAATGTGGGGGGGAGAGAAAGAGAAAGAAAGGGTACATAATCTCCTGGCTGCTTCTAATCACCTTATCACATTGAGAAATTTCCCAGTCCTGGGACACTTCAGCCTCTTTTCAAGGATGGAGAGGTACTGAACTCATCACATGTTTAAACTATGTCCAGCTGTCATGCATAGCCCTCCCTGGTTGAAAAGAGACAGAAGTGTCCTGAAAGGAAGGAACACTAGCAATCAACCTCATCACGTTGAAAAAAGTTCTATTTGTAGGGCATTTCAGCCTCTTTTCAAGCATGGAGGGGCACTAAGCTCATCACATGTGTTAAGTTACTTTTGGCTGTCATCCATAGTTTTCTGAAAACAGGGAGAAGTGTCTTGAAATGAAGAAACTCTAGCAATCTGACCTCAACACATGGATAAACTTTCCCCTTGTAGGACACTTCATCCTCCTTTCAAGCATGGAGCTCATCACATGTTCCAGGGTTGAAAAGAGGCAGAAATGTCCTGAAAGGAGGGAACGCTGAACACGGGCCAGCAATCATATTCAGATTTCCTACCTCTTATTGCACTTTGCTCCCATGCTTACAACTGAAAAACAGGTGGGATGGGAACCATCAAAAGTTTCGCCATCCTGTTTCACTGCAAAACTGTCAGCAGTCACTTGTATTCTAAGGGCTTTGATGCAAACCCATAGGATCCCATGGAAAGCAATGGTTTAAACCTGGATCACCATTTTTTGTATCCTATGGGATATGAGGCATAATGATAGGATCCCATGGAAAGAAGTGGTTTTAAACTGGATCATTGTCTCTTGTATTCTATGGAGTTTGGGGCAGAACAATAGGATCCTATGGAAAGAAGACCTTGTGTCAGTCTCCTTTAAGGTAAGGGGCTTTGGACAGGGCAAGGGATCTCTTGGTTTGTGGATATTGTTGTTTCTCCTGATTAAAAACAAAAAAAAAGACTTTGTGATGAATGTAAGACAAATGTATTGCCACCTGTGAGTTTGATGGGGAGGTAGAATGCAAAACGGGACTGCTGACGATATAAGAGGGGTGATTCTCTACTCTTAAAGGAATGGTCACCCATGCTATCCCCTGTAAATGTGATGAGGAAGTTAGTCTCTTGCCACTCAAGGTTCTCCCTAGCTCTGACAGACAGAGAAGGAATTAAGTAAGCTGCTACACATCCTGCTTAAGTCTTCCACTCCCTCTCTCAGGTTCAAAGGAGAAGTCTGCACCTACCATCCCTGCCATATTGCAGCTTCTGCTCCTAGGTTGTCCCTTTTGCAGACAACAGTGGCCTTTTTATTGGCTCCTTGACTCCCTGCAGAGACATTACTCTTGAGGCCAAGGGGCTGGGAGCAGGCAAGGTGAATCCTACCTCCCATACTCTCATGTTCTCACTGGTGTGGCCTTAGCCTTCAGCTGGATGAAGATAATCACCGTCCAAGTGATAAGTTCATCTCCTCCTGTGTCAAAGTGGAATTTGAGCTTTGCAAAACTGAAAAGAAAATCCCATTTTCATTTCCCTTCCCGAGAACTATTTCATCTCAATTGGAAAGTAATGTTGTAGGGAATCACTGTCTCCCCCTAGTCTCCGTAATGTTATTTAAAATTTAATGTTATTGATAATTAACAATAATTACAATAGCTTTATTGCAACAAGTTATCCTCTTTGTTCCCAACAAATCCAGAACCCTTCCTAACCCTTTCCAGTGCAATGTTTTGTAATGTGCGGCCTATTGTGATATTTTAATCTGTTGTTTTAATTGTGGTTTTTAATCTTTTTAGCTATGTCTGACTGTTTTATGAATATGTTGTAAGCCGCCCAGAGCCATTGGGAGGGGCAGCAAACATATACAAATAAATAAATAAATAATATACTGGAAAAATACAGCTCTGTCAAAACTCCTACACCTGAATTTTTCACAGTCTTTCATTGCATATTATTATAATAGTATTTATCTAGTTGTTAATTTGAAATGTCACTTGATAGTTTGGTATTTTAAATTTGCTATTGTTTTGACACATACAACTAATGGATTGTATTCCAATTGTCATAGAAGCCTCCTAACAATGGTAAGCAAAAAATAACAGCTCTGCATACAGAAAGTGTTCCATAGCTGTCAACCTTTTCTTATTCATAAAAGTCTTTTTCCTCCTTCTCTTCTTTGTAGCCTACAGCAACTGCAGTAGAAATAAATGTATCAGGGCTATCTCTCAGATGCCTATATACTGAGTAAGTCAATGAATCATAATATGTAGCTGCTTGTATAATGAATTATATTGAGCTTTGTACTTCCTATAATGAAGGAGATATCCTAGAACAGGGGTCCTTAAACTTTTTAAACAGAGGATTGGTTCATGGTTCCCCAAACTGTAGTGGGGGCAGACTATAGTTTTGGGAAAAAATGGATTAATCTCTATGCACACTGCACATATCTTATATGTAGTGCAAAAGAAAATACGAAAAAACAATACAATATTTAAAATTAAGACCAAATTTAACAGCATAAACTTACTAGTATTTCAATGGGAAGTGTTGGCCTGCTTTTGTCTGATGAGAGTCACGTTAAGTAGAATTGTTCTTGTGCCCCTTCAAGTCATTTCAGACTCAGGGGGACCCAAAGTGTAAAGTTTAGGGGGCCAAGTGAATGACCTTGTAGGGCCGCATCTGGCCCATGGGCTTTAGTTTTGGGACCCTTGTCCTTGAAACCTGAAAACATTGTTTTTCAAAGTGCCCCATACTATTTCTGCTACTGGTATGGAAATTGAGATAGCTTGGGATGATACAAATCAGACATTTGTTATTGTTATAATGTCACTGCTACTTATAAAAGAGCCAGTATATGTAATACATTTTAATGTTTATATTGGAAAGTGCTTATTGTACTTTTAAAGGTTGTATATTATTTGATGTCATGGCCTATGGCTGGTACAATAAACAATTCAATTCAATACCCAGACATATGGAACAATCTGACCCAACCAAATCATATTTGATCCGGGAATAATACCAAATGAGGATCTCATGAAGCCAAATGGAAACATACCAGCAGATTCTTTGCCATGGAATGGAAAAGACTTTGCATTGGCAATTGACTGACAAGCTGGCGGGCAGCTTGTTGTGCATAGGAACTGTCTGCATATAAAATACAATAGTTGGTGCTGAATAGCCTTTCTTTTACTGTGGAGCATGCAAAGATAACTTCAGGCTCATGAGAGACAAGGAGGAGCAGAGAATCATAGTGAACACAACCCTTTGTTTATCAGATCCACAGGGTCTGCACCAGTATGAAACTATCTTTTCACATATCTTTTTTGGGAAAGGATTGGGAAGTGGAATAGTGATTTGATTTGCTTGTTGGGTTTGTAGACATCGTCATCAAGGGACCTAGAGCAAATGCTCCAAATATATCACTGGCTTGTTATTTCACAGTTTCATAAAACCTTCATTTCAAGACTCCCTAGGGAAATCAAATGACTGTTACATATGTTAGTCTTTAGCATAGAATAGCTTTATTGTCATTGTACTATTGCACAATGAAATTAAATGCCTTCCTCAGCACACATCACAAAAACAACACACCCATCCGTCAACACCGCTACCACCACCACACAGCCCCCAATGCCACATCAATCATAGAGTTCAATATAGTTACATTTCTAGGATAAAAGCTGTCTCTCAGTCTGGTTGTCCTTGCCTTTGTCACCCTGTACCATCTACCAGATGGTAATAATTTTTTTAAAAAAGAAAATGATGGGTGAAATGGATCCTGAAGAATGCTCTGAGCTTTCTAAAGGCTGCAGGACTTATAAAGTTCTTCCAAAGAGGGGAGAGGACAATCAATGATTCTTTGTGCATAAGTGGTGACCCTTTGTAGTGCCTTCCTATATACTACTGTGCAGTTACCAAACTATGCACAAATGAAGTAGGTTAGGACACCTGCTATAGCATAGTGGTAGAAAGTCATGAGCAGTTTTTCATTCAGTTGTTGTTTCCTTAGAAGTCTCATGTAGTACAGTCTCTGCTGTGCCCTCTTAACTAGAGGTACCATATGGGTGCCCCAGGTCAGATTCTCCTTAACGGTGACACTCAGGAACTTAAAAGTGGCCACCCGCTCCACTTAGTTTCCATTTATGACCAAGGGCTGGATTTCTGGTCCATTCTTTCTGAAGTCCACTATAAGCTCCTTGGACTTATTTATGCTTATTGATACACCATGAGAGCAGCCGATACACCTAATCTCGATAGGCAGACTCATCTCCTTCAGATTTAAGCCCCAACATGCAAATTTGATAATGATATTGCTATGGTGGGTGGGGGGGTACAATCATGTGTGTACAAAGTGTAAAACAGAGGATTGAACCCACAGCCCGGTGTTGAGAGCGAGAGCTGACACTGTATGATGACCTAATCCTCTGGGAACATCCAGACAAGAAGTCCATAATCCAGGAACAGATTGAATATGACAATCCAAGATCTATAAATTTAGACACCAGACTATGTGGGAAGATGGTGTTAAATGTGGAATTAAAGTCTGCAAAAAGTATTCTGCAAAAACTTTAGTGTGGTTAAATATTGCCTTTGTGTTTGCAATTCCATTCCTTGATGTAGAAGTAACCAATGAATGACATTGTATTCAGCATACAAATTCTTAAAGCATAGAATTACCCTAGAGCAGGGGTGCCCACACCTTTTCAGCATTCGAGCTACTTTTAAAACAACCAAGTTCAAAAGATCTACCCACTGCCGTGTGCGCTCCTGCCGCCCGCGGGGCCTCGTTCCCACAATGCCCCACGAGTGGAAGGTGCGCCATGCGGGTGGAAGAAACGCCACGTGGAGAATGTGCATGCGCAAGTTGTGCATGCGCAGGGCAGAAGCACCCCATCCACCTGTGATCGACCTCATTTAGACTTGCAATCGACGAGTTGACCGTGATCGACTTCGTGGGTGGCCCTGCCCTAGAGTCACAGCGGTATCAGCTAGAATCTTATTTCAAAGCTATGATGTTTAGACTAGGCTTATAACCTTGTAACTCATGTTCACGTATATGATTACTAGCTGTACCTGGCACGCGTTGCTGTGCCCTATTTAGGAGATGCGAGAAAGTCTGAGTATGTAAGGGTTGGAAATGATGTTACTTGTTGGGGTCATGGCTGTGTCGTTGTGGGTTGTTCTGGTGGGTGGGATGTTGAAGTCCTGTGGAGTTGTCGGTGTGTGGTGTTCCTGGCATTCTGCAGAGCTTGTGGATATACAATGTTTTTTGTCTTTCCGTTGGCTGTGTTGATGTAGAGGTTCTGTGGTTTCCCAACTCTGGAGCACGCTACATAGAGTTGTCCGTGGGAGAAGCATTCTGTGTCAAGGTCTATGCCACAGATTTGTTGATGTGGTACCCATCTGCGCCATCCCAAAATATGATTGGGTACTGGAGGGCATCATAGCAGCAATGTGTTTCTGATACGGTGGTCAATTCAGAGTTTCTTCGCTGAAGTGCTATGTCTCTGGGTAGGAAGTGATTGCCGACCATGACGATGGCCACTTCATCGATAGTTGGAGCGTTGTATCTGCGTTCATGTTGCCCTTCAGGCTTTTTGTCGGGATGTATTATAATTCTGTGTGTGTCAGTAGGCATCTTGTCCAGAGCGGTCTTGAATAAGTGGACTAATTGATTGTGTTCATGAAGGAGGTGTTGTAGTTGTGCAATAATGGGTTTTTTAACTTTTGGGGAAATGTGGCATCGTGTGTTGATTTCGGTGTCTTCATCACCAATGAAAAACATTTGAAGTGTTTGGGAGCAGGGAGCCAGCTTGGTGATAAATTTGTCCTTTGGTTTTGAAAGTAGGCATGAATTGCGCACTTTCTATGTGTGCTCCAAATGATGTCATCTGGAAGCATGAGTTGTATTGTCTTATATAGCAGAGGAAGTATTTTGATTCTGGAGTGTCTCCACTCAGCAAAGTCTGTAGTGGTTGTGGAGGAGTGGCAAGTGGTGGTAGAGAGACTTTACCGGCTAGGCAGCACATTCCCGGTGTTTCTGCTGGGTATTTCAGGGCTTTGCAGTGTGTGCAGATGTTTGTTAGGGTGCCAATGTCGGCCTCTGGCGCCATGCTGTAGTCTTCTGCAGCGTTGTATCTGAAGGCTAGGCGGTGGAATTGGTTGTGGTGTTTTTGAAGTTTGTTTTCTGTGTTGCGACGTCGTTTTCTGCGCTCCTTGCGCGCTGCTGTTGTGTTGCATTTCTGCGTCTTTGTTGTTCCTGGCTGCGCGCTTCTTCTTGTCGTGCAGTTCTTTGCATTTGGTTCTCAGCTGTGCGTCGTGCAGTGACCTGTTGTCTGTGTCTCTGCTGCGCAGTGTGTTTCTGTTCTGGCATTTGTTCTGCCCTTTTTTGTTTGATGTATGTAGCGTTGTGAGTGTGTCGTCCGATGCTGTTATTTTTATAAGGCATGGCTTGTCTTTTGGGTCAGTTTATGTCTGTGTGGAAGGAAGGAATGGTTTTTGATTGTGGTGTTTGTAGGTGTTGTGTGTACGGGGTCCCGTAAGGTTGGTGGGATGGGTTGTGATTGGAAGTTGTGTTGTGTTGTGTGGGTAGGAATTTGCTGGAGAATTGCTCCCTCAGAGTTTTGTTTTGGCAGTTTAACCCTCAAACACCAACTGAAATCTCTCAGCATTCTATCTTAGCATTGGATGGCTCTTGCCAGCGTTGCTATGGTTACAGCAGTTATGCAAATCCGCCCTTATTGGCAGCCAATCATGTTGTTCAGAATGTAGAGGCTGGGCGAGTCTTTGGCTGTCCCGGAGGATGCTGGTAAATTTAGTTTTATTTTTACTCGTTGTTTTGGGGGCCTTTTAGGTTTTTTTGGTGGGGGGAGTTTCTTTGCTACAAACGTACCTTGCTTGAGGCCTATTTCTGTTGGCAAGTATTGTGTTTCTGCGTTGTATGGTTTCTTTGTTTGAGGTATACATCACATGACGTGAACCCATTTATATAATAGATGGTACCATTTCCATGACCACAGATACACCACAAAACTATCTTAAAAATGAAACCAGCATGCTGTGGGATGGAGTTCTATAGCTCTTATGAGCAGCAGAGTGCTGAAGGACAATGCATCCAGCTGCTTTCAACCTTTGAGCCACAATGTGATGAGAAGTTGTGATAGGACCCCATAGGAATTCCTGCTTCTGTTCATTACACTATGGCTTGTTAGTAGATGGGGCACTGGATGCATGCTCTGCTCACTAATGGTGTAGAGCTCCACCTCTCTGTATAGTTGCCAGGATTTTCAGATGAAAAATCATAACCATGCTTTAGCTGTGATGTCATGGATCTTGGTCATTATCCACATGTATTATTTTGTGTATGAATAAAAGATATCATTGCCAATAGTTAATTAAATATTTTGATAATTTAATTGTTTTTAACTTTTATAAACTACACTTGCTTTAACTGTAGTTTTGGTCAAATAATAATAATAAATGTCATGTTGACTATCTCTTATGCAAGGGCAGAATCAACTAGGGTTTAGTTCCAGTAAATCCTAAGCATCGTTTATCTTCTGCAGATGAAATTAGACTTCTGTTTGCATCACACTTTATGCCCCTTAAATATGTTAAAGCTTGGTTGGAGCTTGCTGAGGACTCTCTGCCCCTTCTTTAATGCACTGAATTGCCATGTATTGTTTATCACCATATTGGAATTATTCATTAAAGCATTCTATTTTCTGAAGCATATCCCAGCTGCTTCCTATTCACTTTTCATTACAGTTACTAATTGTCTGCATCCTCTGCAATATGTCTTGAATTACTTGCAAAATCTGATATAGGAAATAATTACATTAAACAATAGAGTTATGCTTGCTAAGACTACTTCCACATTTTTGTGAATGCCTCTTTTTACACATGCAGACAACATACTTATATGCGCACACAACAAAATACAAATATACCTGTAGTCATTTTTATTTGTAATAACTAAAAGCTATATTAATGCAGGGATGAAAAGCATCTGGCTCTCCAGACAGAACACAATCCTATAATTCTTTACCATTAGCTGTGTTGTTTAGGACTAATGGACATTTCAGGACAGCAATTTGCAGAGAGCTACATTTTTCCTAATTCTTTTATGTTTTTAGCTATGTTTGTTATTTTACAAAAAGCTGCAAGTAATGACCCAAGATTGTGACGTTCTCATGCTGCTTATCCTTCTAAGAACCGGACTCCAGCATTGTATTTACATCCTATGTTTGTGTTGTACTTCTGATCCAGTTTAGTCACCACCACATCTGACTTCTGTGCAAATAAGAAGGGTTTGTGTATGTTTTGTTGGTTCCCCTTAATATAATAGTTTGTGTGATCCAAACAAGCTCTTGCGCTGGAGGACAGTGCAGGCCTACATGTGAAATGGTCCCTAATAGATGAGGAATGGGTATCAGCAACAGTATCTCACTGCCGAATAAGGTTAGGGAGCTTTATCCTTTAACACACTTTAGATTGCAGGGCAATCGGAAATATACTTATTACTAAGTAAATCTCGACTGGGAACTCTTGCTTATCATTTAGTTAGTTTTTTGCATATTGATTGATTGGTCCTGGTCTCCATCTCGGATGAGTTGCGCTGCCAGCTGGATCAGGGCGGATCGGCGCTGCTCGTATTATTGGACCTCACAGCGACGTTTGATACAGTCGATTATGATCTATTGACTCACCGCCTTGCCAGGGCCGGAGTTAGGGGGACAGCCCTTAATTGGGTGACCTCCTTCCTCCGGAACCGGCTACAACGAGTGAAGAAGGGCAAGGATGTCTCCGGGGGTTCCCGCTTCTTTGAGGGGTTCCTCAGGGGCTATTCTCTCCCCCTCTTATTTAACATCTATATGTGACCACTTGCCCAGCTGGTGCGTAGTTTTGGGCTGGTGTGCCATCAGTACGCTGATGACACCCAGCTTATCTTGAAGATGGAGGGCCTCCTTGAATCCGTACCCGATAATTTCCATCGTTGCCTTGAGGCCGTCACTGGATGGCTGCGAGCCAGTAGGTTGAAGGTGAATCCGGCAAAGACGGAGATCCTGTGGCTGGGTCCTCCGGGCTGTAGGGATGTTCAGCTTCCAACCCTGGACGGCGTGACATTATGTCCGTCGCCCTCTGTTAAGAGCTTAGGAGTAACCTTGGACCCCCTGTTGTCGATGGAGGCCCACGTCTCCAGCGTCAGCAGGGTAGCATTTTTCCATCTTCGCCAGGCAAGGAAGCTGGTCCCCTATTTGTCCCGGCGCGAGTTAGCCACAGTGATCCAAGCCACGGTCATCTCGAGGCTGGACTACTGTAACGCTCTTTACATTGGCCTTCCTCTGTCGGTAATCCGGAGACTCAAGCTGGTGCAGAACGCTGCAGCGACTCCTGGCAGGGGTCCCGATTGGCCACCACATCACGCCAATCCTGCGCGAACTGCACTGGCTCCCAATTGAATGCCGGATTGCCTTCAAAGTGTTAGTCCTGACTTTTAAGGCCTTACATGGTCTGGGGCCAGTGTACCTGCGGGACCGCCTTGTCCCATATCATCCCACCAGATCACTGCGCTCCGAAGAGCTAAATCTCCTGGTCATCCCAAATGTGAGGACCTACCATCTGTCCGCAACCCGCCACCGGGGTTTCTCTGTTGCAGCCCCTACCATGTGGAACGCACTGCCCGCCGGCATCCGTGCCACCCAGGGCCTCCTCCCGTTCAGGAGAGCAGTTAAGACATTGCTGTTCCAACAAGCCTTCGGAGTTAGCTAAACTGTAGCTCGCACCGCCTAGCTGTCAGCCCACTGCGACTCCATTTGTTGCTTCAACTGTTCTAATTGTAATTCCATCTTAATGGTATACTGTGGTTTATGAGTTATCTGACAACTGTATTTTACGAACTGTTGTAAGTCGCCCCGAGCCATTTGGGGGGGGGGGGGCAGACAAATGCGAAATAATAAATAAATAAATAAATAAATAATCATTCTCGGCACTTTATTATATGGTGATAAACTGACATTGAAGCAGGTGATGGTCCGTATCATATGATGCTGTGTGAATCCCATTGTCAGTCTGCCTCTTCCCTGTGACAAACCCATCTCCTGATATTGCTGCAGATTGTGAACAACTAAGAAAACTATGAGGAGGTGCTTACTGGTAAAGCCAAGATATAAAAAAGGACAATGCAAACAAGGTGCAGATATAGCAACCGTGAAAATAAACTTTATCATTGCTGCAGATTGTGCCATTGCTCTCATCAACTACCTGGTGCAATGAGGCTATTATACTTCTGTAATGGCATGATGAAACTGAAACGACACCAGGAGGCAGGATTCTCTTTCACTCATCCCTTTCCTTGTTATTCCCGAGGCCGTAATGTTGTGTCTTTAAGTTTTACTTTTCAAAATAAACTTAGCTGGGTATGTGAAATTACTTTAAAATATTTTATTAAATGTGTATCAAATGGTGGCATGGAAGGGCAGTGTTATGAGGTTATGCAATAGTATAGCTGTAGGACCACTGATCAGCAAATTGGCATCATTGCGTGAATGTAGAGATGTGTAATAGTAAGGGTACTCATTGTTATATGTTGCCACTATCAGTAATCATGCAACTGTCATGGAATAGCAGCTTTCGGTGATAAAACTTTAATAAGACACCCAGACACAAGTGGAGGCTCCTAGATTAAACTAAATCACAGTTTTAGCAATTGTCATTTGGATCATTTTAGAAAAGCTAAAAGCAGGGGGAGCTATACTTCCCTGTTGTTGATTCCTATCAGCTCAGTCCTAACTAGGTTCTTTCATCCTCTTTAGTTATAGCACACTATGTTGCACTTTAATTGTCATAGCAATATCCTATGAAACCCTAGGATTTGTAGTCTGGTGAGACACTAGAGCAGCGTTTCTCAACCTGGGGGTCAGGACCCCTAGGGGGGTCGCGAGAGGGCGTCAGAGGGGTCGCCTAAGACCAACAGAAAATACAGTATTTTCTGTTGGTCATGGAGATTCTGTGTGGGAGGTTTGGCCCAATTCTGTCATTGGTGGAGTTCAGAATGCTCTTTGAGTGTAGGTGAACTATAAATCCCAGCAACTATAACTCCCAAATGTCAATGTCTGTTTTCCCCAAACTCCACCAGTGTTCACATTTAGGCATATTGAGTATTTGTGTAAAGTTTGGTCCAGCTCCATCATTGTTTGCGTTCTCTCTGGATGTAGGTGAACTACAACTCCAAAAGGTCAATGCCCACCAAACCCTTCCAAGTATGTTCTGTATACCAAGATGGGTTCAATTCCATCATTGGTGGAGTTCAAAATGCCCTTTGATTGTGGGTGAATTATAAGTCCCAGCAACTACAACTCCCAAATGATAAAATCAATACGCTCCAACTCCATCAGTATTCAAATTTGGGCATATCAGGTATTTGTGCCAAATTTGGTCCAGTGAATGAAAATACATCCTGCATATCAGATATTTACATTATTATTCATAACAGTAGCAAAATTACAGTTATGAAGTAGTAACAAAATAATTTTATAGTTGGGGATCACCACAACATGAGGAACTGTATTAAGGGGTCGTGGCATTAGGAAGGTTGAGAAACACTGCACTAGAGTGCTCTGGCTGAGAATTCTGAATAATTCTTAAATTGACAATACTAGGGCTGGAACCATGGCTATTAAAGTGGAATCGCAGTGCTATCATTGTGTAGTGAAAGGGTCTCCTCACAATCAGTTCAACTCTAAGTTAAATAACATGAACTGGAAACATACTGCCTGGCTATGATGAGTTAGATTACATACACATGGAGTTCCTTTCTATAAAAAGAGAAGGACTGTAGTTCATGGCAGACCACATATTATTAGTCATACAAAAAGTCCTAGGTGTAGGGTTCCCACTTTTCGATATAAGAAATAAGGGACATTTACGGGATTTTTCACAAAAATAAGGGACACTTCATTAAAAACTTGAAACTCAAACATTAGGTAGAAATAGTTTTTATTAACAGAATAAGGTAATGATTGAAACTCACAAAAGAAACTGTCTTACACCCTCTTAACAGGACATGGTATGTTTCTGCATGCTTTGTCATGCAGAAAAAACATTATTAGAACTACCTAATTTTCTCCATCTGTATTTAGTACTTGACTTTGCTGACTTTAAAAGTGCACTGTCTAAACATTAAAATAAAATAAATTTTATAAGACAGTACATCATTATTATTATGTCAATAGTTAATGGTATAGTATAGTATGGGATACACAGCATCGTATAGTATTGGGATGCACAGCTAGGCCTATTTTAAGAGTAACTCTCAAGCAACCAGAAACTATCTTTATCCAACATGATCCAACATTCCCCTTGGGTTATGGTTAATTAGTCTACTGTACTTTGAAAAAGTCCTGTATCGCCTCTTCCTTCCAACGGGGACGCAGGCTGCCCTGTGAGTAGGAATCCCCGGGCAGGCATTGCCATGGAAACCGCAGTGCGCAGCTTCCTCTGGTCAACCTCGCCCAGTCCTGTCCTGCTAGTCAATAATAAGGGACAGGGCCTGAAAAAAGGGACACAAATTTTAGGGACAAAATAAGGGGTGTCCCTTAGAATAAGGGACATATGGCAACCCTACCTAGGTGCAACCTCTAGGACAGGGGTGGGCAATTACGGGCCCTCCAGGTGTTTTGGACTTCAACTCCCAGAAATCCTAACAGCTGGTAAACTGGAAACAAAAATAAAATCACTTGAGTTTTTAGTTCAGAATCATTGGTTTTATGAACACTTCACAAACGGGGACTGACTTGGAACCCCTGGAATGACCAGGCATCACCTGATGGGCTTCATGGGTGGTCATTCTTAAGTGTTCAGAAAAGCAGAGAAATCTGTGTGTGAGGAAATTGTTGTTCTTTAGTACCAGGGACGGTCTAAGGTAATTTTAAATAGTGTTTAACATTATTTTGCCCCCCAACATTATTTTGGCGCCCCAAAAAACATTATTTTGGTGCCTCTTCCTTCCTTTCTCCCCCTTCACCCTTTCCTTCTCTTCTTCCTTTTCCTTCCCTTCCTTCCTTCCTTCCTTCCTCCCCTTCACTCTTTCCTTCTCTCCTTCCCTTTCCCTACCTCTTCTTTCCTTCTTCTCTTCCTCTCCCTTTCTTTCTCTCTCTCTCTCTCTCTCTCTCTCTCTCTCTCTCTCTCTCGGGAGGAGCTGCTGGCGGCGGCGAGGAAGGGGGCCGGTCAGGGAGGAGGAGGCTCTGCCGCCATGTGCTGCTGCTGCTTCTTCCTCCTCGCCGCTCTGCTCAGGGGGCGGAGGGCGGAAGCTGAGCCAGGGGCGGGGCTTGGAAGGGACCAGGAAGCCGGCATGATGCTTTAGGAGGGAGGGAGGAGCCACGGGGCGCCTCCCCTTGGCTCCTCCCTCCCTCCTAAAGCCCCCACGCCAGCCTCAGAAGTGGCTATTTCAGCCGTTTCTGACGCTGGCATGATGCTTTAGGCGGGAGGGAGGAGCCGTGGGGTGCCGCCCCTTGGCTCCTCCCTCCCTCCTAAAGCCCCCACGCTGGCCTCAGAAACGGCAATTTCAGCCACTTCTGAGGCCAGTGTGGGGGCTTTAGGTGGGAGGGAGGCGCCGTAGGGCGCCTCTCCTTGGCGCCTCCCTCCTAAAGCCCCCACACCGGCCTCAGAAGCGGCAATTTCAGCCACTTTTGAGGCCAGCATGATGCTTTAGGAGGGAGGGAGGGAGGAGCCGTGGGGCGCCTCCCCTTGGCTCCTCCCTCCCCCCTAAAGCCCCCACACCGGCCTCAGAAGCGGCAATTTCAGCCACTTCTGAGGCTGCCATGATGCTTTAGGAGGGTGGGAGGAGCCGTGGGGCACCTCCCCCTGGCTCCTCCCTCCCTCCTAAAGCCTCCACCGGGCCTGATCCGGGCCTGCATCTAAGAGGAAGGCAAAGGGCCCGAGGATGCGTTGGCGGCGGGGAGTGGTGGGCCCAGGGCCTCCCGATGCACCCGGTGGGCGGGAGAATTCGCCCCTTCCCAGCCCTTCCAAGATGGCGCCCTACGTGAGTGCGTAGTTCACGTATACGGTCGGACCGCCCCTGTTTAGTACCAATTCCATGTCTATCTCCAGATCCATATTTCTTTTTATTATCAGGTATATTATGACACAATATTATCTGCAATGGAATACTACAAAATAATACTGGATATAAAATATTGAAATATCAGTGACAAAGAGATGTCAAATATTCAGGTTACATTTAAGTGCTAAAGATATATTTGGAGACATTTGAAAGAATTGGGGAAGGGGTTAATAAAACTTAATTTCAGTCTTCAAATCTAAAGGTATACTTGAGATTATTATTATCATTTAAAACTTTTAAATCATGACATTCTCACCTCTGAAGAGGGACTCAGACTGGAACAATACTTTGTGTAATTTTATGGCATACACTGCTGCCAATCTGGAATATCTTTATTTGAAAATCAGTGTGTGGTATTGGTTTAATCTCAGAATGTGCTGATCCATGCAATGCAATGAATGTCTGCTTTGGTAGAGATAAAGCGCTGCATACCTTCTCTGTGTTAGCAAAAAATAGTCTCAATTGATGGAATCAGCTGGCTGTGTCTTTCAAGCAGCCAAATCCCTGCTCATTTGGATGGGCACTGAAATTGGCTCAAAAAAATTCCACAGTTGCTGAGAAGAAAACAACTGGACCTTGAGTCAGTCATTTTCATTAAATTGGGGCATTATGTAGCCAACAATATGGAGTTTTGCTAGCTGACATTAAAGAGATTTGAACATTATCACCACAGGGAGAAGCTTCTGAAAATGGTCTTCTTACACTGGCAATCCAAACGAAAGGGTTTCAGTTGCTTGGAATTAGTCTTAATACGCATGATATTTGTCAGCTGCTACCAAATTGTAATATGGAATTCTGTACAAAAGCCAAAAATATTGGAATTGGAATATCATTCACCGAACCTTCATATTGCCCTACTTGAGACTTCCAGTGAGTGGCAGTGATACAGAATAGTTCTAATAATAAGAGCTGTTAAGAAGAGAGGAAAATCAGGACACAAAAATAAAAATGCTACACTAGGGTTTGGATTAGTGGATAGTGGGACCAAATCCTCTCATCCATTTAAACAGGAAACAACAATTTTAAAATAAATGTAATGGTGAATATTTTCCTTGAGGCATCAGCATAGTTTGAAGTAGCTAGGACTTAACACTCTAAAGGCTCCAGACAGGGATGGTCTCACCTCTCCCGGGGGGGTAAGCGAGCCTTATTTTTGCGCCCCCCCCCATGGCTGCTGGACGCCGCAGCGGCGGCCCACGCGGTGATGTCATGTGCAGCTCCGCGGCTGCGTCACGCGCGCCTGCGCGGTGACGTCACACACAGCAGCGTGCGGCTGCGCTGCACTGCAGGCAACAGGGGCGGGCAGCACTGGCTCCCGGTAGGAGGGCGAGGCGGGCGGGGCGGGCATGCCCGCCTCCCAGGCGGCCGTCCCAGGACCCGTCGCCGCTTACTCGGCGGAATGGCAAAGGCCGGCACTGGCTCCAGATCCTTTAGAGTTTAGAGCTTAAATCCAAACTTTAGTTTAGCATTTTATTTTTGCGATCATGGACGCTGAGCAGGGTCAATCCTGTTTATTACATTCATGGGAGACATTCAGCAAACACAAGGTCTGTAAATTATATTTCAGAAGAACTGGCAACAACCACTTCATTTTTTGCATAGGAAATTCATGGGATTAGAAGGCACATACTCACACACAGCAGCATGTGCTGGTGTACATTCTCCTTTTGATGGAGCCCCCCAGAAGTTGCAGAGTGTTATAGGATAGGAGCCAGCAGGCTCCATCATAAAGGAGAAGGCAAACCGGTATGTGCTGCTGCCAATTTCACCCTCATCTGATGATGTGATAAAAATAGCCTGCTGCTTCAAGTGTGGTAGAAAACATTATCTTGTTACTAAATACTGAAATACAATTGATTTACCAATGTGGTAGATTTCTATGTATGCAATTGAGAGGTGGTGACATTTTGTCTGCCTTAACTAACAAAATTGCTTGGTGTACACAACCATGCTGTTTTCAACTTTCCAACTTTTTGTAATGCTGGCATGAATCGAAACACCAGCAGTGATTCTTTCTGAGGCACAAAAGAAAAGAAAAGACATATCTGAAGGAAAGACAGTGGTTTGATGGTTGGGAGCACACTTTATAGGAAAAACTGAATTAGTAAGCCTAATTTTTTTTATTGAAGGTCAACAAAATGTCATAATTTAGGCATTGGTTAGATAAATACATTATCTTCTGCCATTGTGGCCATATATTATGAACCTTTCACAAACAATACAATCACTTTGGAACATATCACAAGGAAACTGTGTCATAGCAAGCAATGCCATATATAATTTCATATAAATGCTAGACAAAAAAAGCAATCACTTGCTTTTTTATGACTGTGTCTTCTGTGCATAGACATTTATATTCAACAGGGGGAAGTGTAATTGGAATTTATTGCACTCTAAATATAAAGCACCTTCCAAGAAAAGAAGAGAGATGGAGCATCATTAAGCCACATGGTGGCTAAATGGAAATAAAAGGTCAGTATTTGGGGGGGGGGTGGGATTTGGTTGCAAATAATTGGCTACTAAAATATTTTGCTTAAATGTGCTTTCTCCGACTTTGAATATGGAAGTATACATTTTTGTCTATATGGACAAAGAGACATCAACCCTGGACTCACCTTTAATGTGCAGAGTCTTGCTGTACAAGACCCAAAGATTTCCAGTGAGTATCTTGGGTTTTCTGCCTTAACCCAAATTTACTCAACTTTAGGCAAAGTCCCAGGAGTTCACAGCCATCTGGATAACTGGATTGGGTCCATTTTCGCCTGAACCCCAAGCCAGACAGAAACCTTTGTCATCACCCTTTCCCTGCACTTACTGGCTCATCCCTGTGATACCACCAGCACTCCTTGATGACCACAGAGCCCCTGCAAGGACCTGGCCATCACGAACATGGTTGCTGATGTCAGAATTGAGTGCCAGCATCAACAGCAAGAAGGAAGGGGTTGCTGTATCTTCTCCATATTGATCACACATGTGCCCTGTTCCGATATCAAAAGATGTGACATTATAGCAGAGAGCTCCATGGCCAGTGGGGAGTGGTGACATAGGGGCAAGCAGACAGGCCAGGAGCAGGGGTGGAATGGGTTGTCTGGACACTGGCCCCAAATTCAGCAGGTACCTGTGAGATCCTGCACCACTAGCAGGCAGAAATATATTGGAGCTGATGCATTGTAAGAGGCTAAGTTCTGATGTGATGGCAGCAACAGCTGTAGTTACTGAAAGGGGATCATGCCTCTCGTCATACATAGTTGTTTTCCTTGCCACCAGCAATGCTAATTATTAGGGCTATTGGGAGTTGTAGTTCAAGAAAATTGGGAGTGGCACCTGATTTCCTCTATTGAGGTGTAATGAGACAACCACTGATAGCAGAGTCTAGGGGAGGAAGGGAAGAAATGTAGGAAGGAAGGAATGGACAGAAAGAAGTATGGATCTTTTCACATTACACAGTTATAGCACCATGGTTCTACTTTAACTGTCTTGACAATGTTCCATGGTGTCCAGAGACACCAAGGGGTTCTTTGATGGAGAATTGTAAATTTCTTTATTTATTTATTCCTTTCTTTCTTCTTCAAACTTCCTATACCGCCACTCCCCGAAGGCTTGGAGCGGTTTACAGTTTGAACATAAAATACATAGCACACGGACAATACGATACAACACAAAAGGGAGGTACTACATCTAAGACAGGGGAGGGAAGGCCAGAGTTCAAGACCACATGGGTCAGTGAGCTATCCAGGGGTCAAGCCAGCAGTAATGTCAGCTCGACCATCGAACGAGGGGAGCCTAGGAGGGTCCCACAGGTCCAACAGCCTGTGGGTCACCACAAGCCTGTGGGTCCGATCTCCCCCTCACCGGGATGTCAGACCTCCTGGGTTGGAGGTTTGCCAGCGGGGACACTCTCCGTCTGAATTTATCATTCCAGAAGGTCCAAGCAGGGAACCTCCTGGGTGCCTCGAGTCCAGTCATTGTGGACCTCTCCCACTCTGGGGGTCCAGAAGAAAGTTCAGGGGTCCTCCTGGTTCCAGGGGCTCTGGAGGTCCTCCTCTGCGGCACCTGGCTGCTCTGGAACTGGTTGGGCTGGGAGGACTTCCGGTGCGCGACCGTGGGACCGAAAGTCCTCTCTTGGCTGTTCTTCCTGCTGCGCCTGCATCTCCGCCTCCCAGGACGCCCTTGTGCCTTCTGCCAAAGGCTCCTCCCAGGCTTCCAGTCCTCAGGGGGCGTTGACGAACAACCAGGCCGAGCGTCTCCAAGGTCGTCCACCATCTTCGGCCTCCCTAGGTCCAAGCTGCGGCAGCGGCGAAGATGACGTCGGGGGGCAGCCAGGATCTCCGTCACGTTCAGCGGCAGCATCGAGTCGTGTTGGCAGGGGCAGCCAGACTCTCCCGTCGGTTGGCTGGGTCCATCTGCTGCAGGTAAGGGCTCGGGGGCGACTCAGCTGTGGCAAGTCGCTCAGGGTCGTCTTCCTCGACTTCTTCCCCGGCGGGGTCTCCGGGGGTAGAAGGGCCAGGCTCCCTTTCCACCGCTAGTGGCTCTCCTCCAATCTCGCAGTCCTCAGTTGGGAAATCGCAAGACTGGTCCCATTCCAGGTCAAGGGCTGTAGGGGGGTCCAGTTGTGGGGGTTCCACTGTGGCAGCCGCCTCCATAGGTCCTACAGGACCTGCAGCCTCCATAGGACCCACCGGTCCTGTAGCCATGTCCAGATCCTGGGGGTTGAGGATGCCCAGCCCTCTCAAAAGATCAGTAAATATAAGAACAAAGAGGCAATGCGATGGGCAGTCAAACATAAATCAATATTGTATTATAAACATCAGCATTATGATACACAAGTATCCAAATATCAACAAATAATATGGTGCAATCCTCTCACTTTAAAGGAAATCAACGGCCGTTGCATGCAAGCATCCCCCTAATGTATATCAAAACAAAATACAAACAGGCAATACTGGGACTTCCCAGCAATATAGTCAGTAGTGCTATAGGACACTAGATAGGTCCTCACAATAAAAATAAAGATAAGCAAGCCCCCCGTGTGACTTGTGGCTGAAAAGCCTTCAACCCGGAACTCCGGGCAAGAGCGCAACAAACGGGCGCGTCGGGGCGGGACGTGTCTCCGCCCTCCCAATGGTGGGGGCCGGAGCGCGGTTTACTGTAAACAAGGATGCTCGTGAGCATTGCAAACGGCCTGGCAAATGCAGCGTAGAGAGGTTCCCAAGGAGATAATAGTTCCAAGGTGGAGGAGGTGTGTCGTCGACGGGATGAAGTACCGAGATCTTTCCGTTTTAACAACGGGTCCTTCCTCAGGACGATCCACACCCGGGAATATACACAACTGTACATAAAATAAACACAATATAATACCTCTAAAGGAGCATAGGTGGGTCGATGGGCAGGGTAGGAAAGGATAAGCTTACCAAATGTTGTTTTCAGGTCCCCCCAATGGGAGAAAGCCGCTGATGCGGTGAAGGAAAATAAAGGGCCAAATGGCGCAGTGACCGAAGATCCGGTCAGGCTAAAGCCTCCCTGGAGGCTATATCCTAACAGGTAGATGGGATACAGCTGGAGCCCCAGCGGGTGGGTCTGAGTGCAGTAGTTTAGTTCAATAGAGCATTTAAACTGACAGGCTCATTTAATCCAAAAGGTTGCTCACAGGCACATTGTATAATATGTTTCAATTCAGTTTTGAGTAAGGTGGATTGTAGGTCCATGTGGGGTTGCATCTCCACTTTTTCTAATCCAACGAACTTAAAATCCGGAATGGATTTGTGAACTTCTTTGAAGTGTTTATATAAGTATCGTCTTCATTGCCAGAGAGGATTTTCAGTCTGTGTTCCCTAATCCTCGCCCTCAGCTGACGTTTGGTAACCCCCACATAAAGGAGGGGGCACGAGCAAAAAGGAGGTACACATTTTTCTGTGGCACATGTGCAGAACTGATGGAGTTTAATGGTCTTGGGCGTGCCAGGGATTTGGATCTGCTTCAATGGGCTCACAAAGTCACAACAAATGCAATGTCCACACTTAAAAGTTCCAGCTTGAAAGCTGCTGGTGGTCTTCCTCCTGGCCCCAAATCTGAGTGGGTGAGCCAGTCTCCAATGTTGGTGGTACGTTTAAATGCTGGCATCGGGGTTTATCAATCCTGCAACATCGGCCACAAGGGGCCAATGACGTTTGACCACATTGAGTATTTGTTTGCTTTGAGGAGTGAATTTAAGCGGCCAGATAAGCCTGTCTGGTGTGGTTTTGTTTTATATTTGAGGAGATCCTCTCGTGGTGTAGCATCAGCTTTGTGTTTGGCACGGGTTATCAGGTCGAGGGATAACCTCTCTTCCTGAAGTTCTCCATCAGAACAGTGGCTTGTGTCTCGTAGTCCCTACTGGAAGTGGAATTCCGTTTATCCGGATAAGTTGTGAATATGGAAGATTATTCTTCAATGGTGATGGATGAAAGCTTCCATAGTGCAAAGAGAATTCTTTGCAATAGGTTTCGTGAATGGTTTCACTCCCAAGCCATCCTTGCATTTAAAGATGGTTATATCCAGGAAATTCACTTCCACATTGTTATAAACGGTGGTAAATTTAATGTTGGGGTGCCAAGAGTCCAGCCAATGGTCACAATCACTGTGACGGGTGTCCGGTTTGAGTAGGAGCAGGGCGTCATCTATGTACCTCCACCAATATAAGACACTGGTGGCAGTTGTTCCGGATGCCGCCTGGGAATGAAGAAAACGATCCTCTAGTGATCTCACGAATAGGTTCGCGATGGTGGGTGCGGCCGGGGACCCCATGGCCACGCCCCTTTCTGGATATAGAATTGTTGTTCGAATCTGAAATAGTTGTATTCTGTAATACAGTCATATAAGTCGAGAAGGAAGCCGGTGGGAGGTGTGAGGGTCTTGGTCTACTGTTGAGAGTACTCTCAATAATAACTCTGGATTCCTCCAGTGGGATGTTTGTGTAGAGCGAGGTGATGTCTGAAGTCGCCAAAATGGTGCCCACAGGAAGTTTGATGTGTTCTATTTTCGAAATTAAGTCCGTCGTGTCTTTAATATAGGAGGGCATGGACTGCACAAAAGGTTGCAGAATACTATCGAGGTATTTGGCTAATGGTTCCAAAATACTCTCCCTTGCCGAGACGATGGGTCTGCCCGGTACGGGAAAGGAGTCCTTGTGGGTCTTCGGCAGGTGGTAGAATACCGGTACCCTAGGGTTCTCCTTAATAAGATATTTACTTAGTTTTGGGTCGATGTATCCCATGCTCTCACCGTAGTGTACGATGCTGGAGATATTTTTCAAAAATTTCTGTGTGGGGTCAGAGTTCACCTTCTCATAGAACCTCTCATCCTGGAGTTGTCTCTCCGCTTCAATTCTGTAGTCAGAGGTATTTTGAAGGACTATTCCTCCACCTTTGTCTGCCTTCTTGATAACAATAGTGCTGTTGTTCCCAAGTTCTTTAAGAGCTGTCGAGTCTTGCAGGAAAGATTCCTGTGATGGTTTTTGAAGTTGATCTTCTTGGTTTCTCTCAAGACCACATTCTCGAACGCTCTCACACTGGTAGATGGATTGGGTGGTACAATTTGCTTTTGATATAAAAGGAGGGTAAATTGTCCTTGGTAGTTTTATCTTTGAAGAAATCCTAAGTCGAATGTTACGAAAAAAGGGTGGCTAAGTCTTGTCGGAGGTCCAGTTGGCTGTAGTTGGGGGTCATCACGTAAGAAAGGCCTTTGTTAATTGTCTTTTCCAAATGGGAGACAACTGAACATCAGAAAAATTCACTATCATGTTGTCTTTTGGTGCCGGGACCCTTGGGAAAACCCTGTTTGTAGAACCCAGCTTGAGGTCTATTGCGTTTGGGATACTGTTTCGTTTGGGGTTGGGAGGTACTGGAGGAATCGGATTGGGCGTTCGTGTCCTCTCCAGAGGAGTGTGATGTTCCTGAATCCCCCAAATTTTACCCCTCTCCGTCCCTTTCTCTGATGGGTTTTTTTTTGAACCAGGTGTATACCCTGTTTCTCCTGTAGTCTTCTCGGTCCCTGTTGAGCTTCTTTAATTTATCCGCTCTAATCTCCTGATGGAGTTTTCACACTCTTCGGCTATCTCTTGAGTGTGCGTGGGTTGGATACTACCGGCTAGGTCCTGTTTCATCGTATCAATCTCGGTCACCAGTTCATCCACCTCTTTATTGGTTCTTTGAAGTAATAAGAAAAGTAAATCTTTTGAACAGTTGTTCGTAATATCATACCAGTCCTTCAAGAGAGCACTGTCCTCCTTGTATGTACCAGGTGACAGGGGAATCCTGAGTCCCCTAGGTATCATGTCACTTCTAATATAATCAGCCAGTGCTGAGGCATTGAGCTTGACGCGTGTCAGTCGTAATTCTTTAGCTTTGAGGTCAGCTAATGTTTGTGAAGTAGGGTCCGCTGTGGCTGCTGACGTGCCCTCTCCTGGGTCAAGGGACCAGTCCCTCAGGATGTCATGTCTGTCTGCCTGGGCAAATCTCGGGCCACTGTTAGAGTGCTCCATATCCCTGCTGGCCAGTAAAACTGGGTTAAACAGTAGCTAAATACGTGTACAATACAGTCGAACCCCCTATCAATCAGTAAATATAAGAACAAAGAGGCAATGCGATGGGCAGTCAAACATAAATCAATATTGTATTATAAACATCAGCATTATGATACACAAGTATCCAAATATCAACAAATAATATAGTGTGCAATCCTCTCACTTTAAAGGAAATCAACGGTTGCATGCATGCAAGCATCCCCAATGTATATCAAAACAAAATACAAACAGGTAATACTGGGACTTCCCAGCAATATAGTCAGTAGTGCTATAGGACACTAGATAGGTCCTCACAATAAAAATAAAGATAAGCAAGCCCCCCGTGTGACTTGTGGCTGAAAAGCCTTCAACCCGGAAGAGCAAGAGCGCAAGAGCGCAACAAACGGGCGCGTCGGGCGGGACGTGTCTCCGCCCTCCCAAAGGTGGGGGCCGGAGCGCGGTTTACTGTAAACAAGGATGCTCGTGAGCGTTGCAAACGGCCTGGCAAATGCAGCGTAGAGAGGTTCCCAAGTAGATAATAATGTGTGTACCTCCTTTTTGCTCGTGCCCCCTCCTTTATGTGGGGGTTACCAAACGTCAGCTGAGGGCGAGGATTAGGAACACAGACTGAAAATCCTCTCTGGCAATGAAGACGTATACTTATATAAACACTTCAAAGAAGTTCACAAATCCATTCCGGATTTTAAGTTCGTTGGATTAGAAAAGTGGAGATGCAACCCCACATGGACCTACACTCCACCTTACTCAAAACTGAATTGAAACATATTATACAATGTGCCTGTGAGCAACCTTTTGGATTAAATGAGCCTGTCAGTTTAAATGCTCTATTGAACTAAACTACTGCACTCAGACCCACCCGCTGGGGCTCCAGCTGTATCCCATCTACCTGTTAGGATATAGCCTCCAGGGAGGCTTTAGCCTGGACCGGATCTTCGGTCACTGCGCCATTTGGCCCTTTATTTTCCTTCACCGCATCAGCGGCTTTCTCCCATTGGGGGGACCTGAAACAACATTTGGTAAGCTTATCCTTTCCTACCCTGCCCATCGACCCACCTATGCTCCTTTAGAGGTATTATATTGTGTTTATTTTATGTACAGTTGTGTATATTCCCGGGTGTGGATCGTCCTGAGGAAGGACCCGAAACGGGAAAGATCTCGGTACTTCATCCCGTCGACGACACACCTCCTCCACCTTGGAACTATTATCTACTTGGGAACCTCTCTACGCTGCATTTGCCAGGCCGTTTGCAATGCTCACGAGCATCCTTGTTTACAGTAAACCGCGCTCCGGCCCCCACCTTTGGGAGGGCGGAGACACGTCCCGCCGACGCGCCCGTTTGTTGCGCTCTTGCCCGGAGTTCGGGTTGAAGGCTTTTCAGCCACAAGTCACACGGGGGGCTTGCTTATCTTTATTTTTATTGTGAGGACCTATCTAGTGTCCTATAGCACTACTGACTATATTGCTGGGAAGTCCCAGTATTGCCTGTTTGTATTTTGTTTTGATATACATTAGGGGATGCTTGCATGCAACGGCCGTTGATTTCCTTTAAAGTGAGAGGATTGCACCATATTATTTGTTGATATTTGGATACTTGTGTATCATAATGCTGATGTTTATAATACAATATTGATTTATGTTTGACTGCCCATCGCATTGCCTCTTTGTTCTTATATTTACTGATTGATAGGGGGTTCGACTGTATTGTACACGTATTTAGCTACCTCTCAAAAGATCGCCAAAGCCGTTGAAGAGCTCCACCAGCCTTCGGGCCATTAGGTGTTCTATGGCAAGCTGGTCTGGCTTGCCGGTGAGGGTGTCTCTAGGGGTCGCCGTCCGATATTGGCCTCCTCTGGTCAGGCGTTCTTCCCTTAGGGGGAATCGACTTTAATGGGCGACTCCTGCCCCAGGATCTCAAAAACTTTGCTGAGGAAGCAATCAGTGGACGGAGGAACCACCGGTCTCGTCTTCCTTCCGCTCCCTCAGTTCCCGACTCCGGGCCCGGTCCTGGCTTTTGCATCAATCGCACCGCTGTCGGCGTCCCCAGGCAGTATGGGCCCGATCGTGGCAGGGATGCCCTCCCCAGCCACATCGAATCTCCAAGGGGTAGAGGATCCTCTACAACCACTTCGTGTGGCTGGAGGTCAGACTCATACCTTCCGTTGGTTTGCTGGTGAACAGGAGACGCTAGTGAGGTACTATCAAGCATGCTCAGCCGGAGCACTCCGGATGGGTGCTCAACGACTGGTGCCATAAATGATATTGCTGTAAATGCCAATTCCTGGATTTTACAGGAAAGGACTTAGAGCAATTAGAGTGGAATCATAGTGCTGTAATTGTATGATTTGAAAGTGCCTGATGTAGGTTGTCCTTTCATCTCAAAAGCTACTCTGACATCCACTAGTGGATACTGAGGGTGGACTGTTTTCTATTTTAACTGCCAGAAAGAGAGATTTTCTGCCTCTTGTGTAGAAAGTTTGGAGGGTGGTCTTGTCTTTCATCACCACTACACAGAAAATCAGAGAAAACAGCTGTTCCTGATGTCCTTTTCTCTTTAATCTGCATTGACTGTGCTAAGATTCTTAAGGAAAATTTGCCTTTTTCTACTCTAATCTGCATTTTAAAACAACTTTTAAAATTAAATGCTATTTGTTTTACATCACAGCTACACAATACATGCATTGAAATCTCTGGAAACATTTTAGGAGGCTTCTGAATTTTGTTGTCAGCCTTTTCCGTATAATGTACAATCACCACAATTTTGGGGAGTATTATCCATAATAGCGAGATCAGAATGAGAACTGTTTGTTTCAGGAAAAAGCAAATGACACTGCACCTGTTAAATTAATTTATGGGCTCTTCAAATGCAGATGTGGTTCAATGGATTCTGTGTTTATGTGAGCTCGTTCTTTGTTTTGCTCTGTACCCATATGAGTTTAGTTTGTTTATTTCATTTACAGGTTTAGTTGAAAAATAAAAATGTATTATGTTGGAAGCATAAATTGCTTTCTCAAAAAATTGCTGCTCAGGATAGAATAGTAAATGTTTTCAATCCCTAAATTCCAGCAGCAAAGCTTAGAATGCCCTCAATAAACTTATAGGGCCACCTTAGAATACATATACACTGTAGTTAATGCAGCTTGAAACCACTTTAACTGCCATGACTCAAATGCTATGGAATCATGGGAGTTGTAGTTTTATTTATTTATTATTTCAATTTGTTAGTCGCCCCCTCCGATAGGCTCGGGGCGACTTACATTTACTTAAAATCATGAAAAACACAATAAAACAATAGACCAATGTCCACACATTAAAATTGTACAGGTAATACACATTAAAAGTAGCTCTTATGGCCTACATTACCAATGAGCAACCTAATGTTGTCTACAGACCGAATGCCTGTATGAACAGGTGGGTTTTACAAGCCTTACGGAAGGCTAACAGATCAGTCTGTGTGCGGATTGTGGAGGGCAGAGCATTCCATAAAATAGGCGCGATGGCACTGAAAGCCCTCCTCCGCGTAGAGGACAAGTGGATGGATTGGCAGCTAGGTACCACAAGGAGGTTCAGAGACTCAGATTGCAGTGGTCGTGGGGGACTGTATTGGGAGAGGCAGTCCCTTAGGTACACTGGCCCCAGACCATTCAAGGCCTTAAAGGTCAAAACCAGCACCTTGAAGGTAATCCGGTGCTCAATTGGAAGCCAGTGCAGTTCGTGCAGAACAGGCATAATGTGGCAGCGAGATGGAAGTCCTGCTACCAGCCGAGCTGCAGCGTTCTGCACAAGCTTAAGCTTCCGGATCACCGACAAAGGAAGGCCGATGTAGAGAGCATTATAGTAGTCCAATCTTGAGATGACCATGGCTTGGACCACTGTGGCTAGGGCATGACGGGACAGGTAGGGAGCCAGCTTCCTTGCCTGCCGGAGGTGGTGGAAGGCCACTCCGCTGACGATTGAAATGTGCTCTTCTATTGACAGTTGGGAGTCAAGCGTGACTCCCAAACTTTTTACAGATTTAGACGGGCGAAGCGTTGCCCCATCCAGGGTTGGGAGCTGGATCTTGGGAGTTTTATAAGATCTTTAGCTTTCTCTGCCAAGGAGTGCTGAAGCTTCACCAAACTTCCAATCTCAGGATTCCATAGCATTGAGCCATGACAATAGACGGACCATGAAAAGGAAAATCTCACAAGTGCCACTTTTTCATCTCAGTAGTAAAGGTACAAAGACAAAAAACCTAATGATTGACAATTTGGTGACCTTTATCAGAAGAATCAAAGTCTTATGTTTGACACTGGCCCCTAACTGTGCTTTTGGATAAGATCAGCTTTGAAAGCATATATCTTTTTCAGCGACACCGATAGTGTTCTTTGTACTTATGCTTGGAAAAAGTACTTTTGAGACTACAATTCCCAAAGTCCCCGGGCCAGAGTGCTGCTGAACATGCTAGGTGATTTTGAGAGTTATAATCTTAATATTTATCTATCTACTATCTATCTATCTATCTATCTATCTACAGTATCTATCTATCATCTATCTATCTATCTATCTATCTATCTATCAATCAGGAAATAGGTGTGTTAGCCACACAGCAAAATATAGCACAACAAAACAAAACCAATCAAAAGGTGAAAAATACTTGTAACCTGTTTTTGTAGTTCATGGGCTTTATCAGATGTGGATCTTAAAGATCATTCTAGGGAATTAAGTATCATGAAAGCATATCAGCAAGCTGTATCTTTCTTGAGATGCTTAAACCGAATTGAAAGGAGAGTAGAGTCCAATCAAATCTAAGAAACTTAAGAAAGTGTAGTCCAAACAAACAAAGATAGAATTTTTTCAAACTTTGAATTGCCTTTCAAAACTGATGGCAGAGTTAAAGTTTAGTGAAGCAGCAATTGCCATATGTTAATTCTTGAATATCTTTTGGGGACTGTTGCTCAGCATGCAAAGTGGTAGTAGCACTGAAGCGTGTAACAATATATTCAGAGTGGCACTGGGAACAATTTTTTGCTTACACCATTGAGCATTCAAGATGGGATAGCAGATTGGAAAGCCAGCTTAAAATAAATCATATGGTCTAGCCAAAGCAGTGCTTGCATTACAATTAAAGCTGCAGATAAATGACCACAGTTTAAATGTCACTTGTGTTAACTGCCTATCTACTTGGATGTTCTGCCCCAAATAAGTAAGTAAATAAGTAACTTGATAAGAAAATTGTGTCCCTCTATTCTACGTTGGTCAGACCTCACTTGGAATACTGTGTCCAGTTCTAGGCACCACAGTTCAAAAGCGATATTGACAAGCTGGGAGGTGCCCAGAGGAGGACAACTAAAATGATCAAAGACTATGAATCTCTATGAGGAGCTTTTTAAAGAACTGGGCATGTTTAGCTAGGAGAAGATAAGGTTGAAAGGAGACATGATCGCCATATTTAAATATTTGAAAGGATGTCATAAGAAAGAAGGAGCAGGCTCCCCCCGCCCCCTGCTCTGGAGATCAGGAATTTGAGCAATAGGTTCAAATTACAGGAAAGGAAATTCTACCTGAATATTAGGAAGAATATCCTGACAATAAGTTCAACCGTGAAAGTCTTTGCCTAAGAGTGAAGTGGAGGCTCCTTCTTTGGAAGCTTTTAAACAGAAGCTGGATGGTCATCTGTTGGTGGTACTTTGATTTTCCTGCATAGCAGGGGGTTGGACTAGATTCAATAGAACACTATATGATGTGAGAATCAAAATAATCCTATTGTCCCCATCTGCACCACCCCTCATCCTCCAACATGAGCTTTATCACTTTTTTAAGGGAAGATTTCAGTTCTTCCCAAAAAAGCAAAATATCACTGTGAGCTGAGAAATTTTCACTCATACATATGGAATAGTTTTCCCATGAGAAAGAGTTTTAGTCCTTCCAGATGCCAGTACCATCTTCCACTGGGGCCTCCTATTAGTTTCAAGATGTCACGGAGAAGATTTATGGTGAACTTCTTAAATAGCAGAATCGGCTCCTGACACGATTCCTCCCTAAAAGAAAACACGCCACAAAGCAGTACTGACCTAATGAACACTCAATGAGGTTTCAAAGGATAGTTCACATGATAGCATTTTTGGTGCCATGACATCATCAGCCCTCACCCATTCAGAATCAAGAAAACGTCACCATTTCTCTAAGTACTGCAATGTCCCGTTATACCTCTGAGAGTCCAGAATGTCTCAGGGGGTTGCCACAGGGGGCAGTGTCAAACACAAGACTTTGATTCTTCTTGTCTATCATTAGGGTTTTTTTGTCTTTGTGCCTTTACTAATGAGATGAAAAAGTGGCACTTGTGAAATTTTCCTTTTCATGCACAAGCAGGCTTTAACAAACTGCAGCGAAACACTCAAGGCACTCTCCTCAGATTATGTGTCAAAGTCAGTTTTACAGTCATGGGGCTTTAACAATGTCAAAGGGCCCCACAAATTTTGGACTCAATTTCTTGGATGGTTGTACTGTCTTGAGAAATTCTCTAGACAGATA
Source organism: Anolis apletophallus (assembly GCA_030556195.1). NCBI lineage: Eukaryota > Metazoa > Chordata > Lepidosauria > Squamata > Anolidae > Anolis > Anolis apletophallus. The sequence goes on along the minus strand of JARBWK010000003.1, from coordinate 48,261,840 downwards.
GACCTTCTCCTCCACCTTAAAATCCTATTGTGGGGATCTTTTCTTATTGACAAATCTTTTGTAATTCTCTCTGGTCTTTTCCAAAGCACATTTAATAACAGGTTAGTTATCAGCTATTCTCTTGCCCCAATCCAAGGGGAATCTCTCCCTCCTTCTGCTCCATTTTCAGTTCAGAGATTGGCACAAAGTCCTGCTGATACACAACCCCGAATGGGGTGCTATCTGTAGATAAGTGTATTGTGTTACTACACACTAGACTTGATCTTAGCCAAAAGGCCTAGAAGTGTAGAGAAGACTGTGTCTGATAAGGTCGTAAAACATGGAGCAATTGATTCAAATTGCAGGAAAGAAGATTTCATCTAAATGTTAAGAAGGAATTCCTGGTTGAAGCACAGCACAAAAAAGAAACCCCCAGCACTAAATGGCACACTTATAAACTGCTATTAGAAAGGAAAGATTCAGGTTGGTCCCTAAAATCCCTAGAAGAACTTAGAGAAACTGATAGGGACCTGTCATGGTTCCATTACACACAAATAAAAGACTACTTTAATAGCGACTCTAAAAATGATTTTAACACTCAAGCCACAGTATGGGATAAGATAATGCAATCAGACAAGAAAATAATAAGGACAATCTATAGAAAACTGTTGGAATGGGACACCGAAACCGAACAGGTCAAGGATAATATGACAAAATGGGCACAAGATCTGGGACACCCAATCATGTTTAATGAATGGGAAGAGAATTTGAAAAAGAAAACCAGATATGCAGGAGCCATGGTAATTACGGAGAATTGGTATAAAACTATATTTCCGTTGGTACCTCACTCCTAGCAAACTTGCCAGGTTTTATAAAGGTTTGAATAACAACTGCTGGAGATGTAAAGGGCAGACTGGTTCCTTCATTCACTGCTGGTGGAAATGTAGAGAAATAAAAAAAATTCTGGAAAACCATCCACCAACACGTAAGGAAAATTTTAGATATTGATTTAGAAATGAAACCTGAATATTATTTACTAAACTTAACAGGCCAGAAACTGGATAGAAAAAAAGACAAGTTATTCTTCTACCTGACAGCGGCAGCTAGGCTGGTGATAGCAAAGAATTGGAAATCAAAGGAATCGCTAGCGGAGGTGGACTGGATATTGAAAATAAGAGAGTTCATGGATATCGACTACTTAAAGTCAAGATTGAAGGACAATAAACAGAAAAACCCAATCGATTGGCAACCTGTAAAAGAATATATAAAGAACTTTAAAGGCTAAAAAGACTAAAAGAAAATCAGAGAAGCAAGACGGCATGACTCTATACCACTAAGGAATGACATATCAAGATTCAAGGGATTCCCCGTGAAATGGATCGGAAGATGATGGATGATCTTCTTCTTTAACACCGTCCCCTTTAGTATTACTAAACTCACTCTCTTCATCTTTACCACTCACTTTCTTTTCTCCCCCCAACCCTCCCCTCTGTCCCACCCTTTCCTTCCCCTTCTTTCCCCCCAACTTTTTCCCTGACCTAATTTCATTTTCAACCCTATGTTTTATTGTATTATCCTAGAAAACTCAATAAAAATATTTTTTTTAAAAAAAGAAGGAATTCCTGATATAAAGAGCTTTTTTGACAGTGGAGATGTCAGGGGTTCTCTGGGAGTGGTGGTGGTTTAACAAAGGTTGGATGGCTATCTATCAGGAGTGCTTTGTTTATTGCTGTATGACAGGATGGTGTTGGACTGGATGGCCCATGGGGTCTCTTCCAACTTCAAGATGTTTTGCTTCGATGAACTTGCAACTTCTCCAGCCGAATGCTACTTTTAAACCAAAAAGGGGAAGGAGAAACATGGAAAACCACAAAGCTGTGTGATTTATTGGTTTGCAGACCCCTTTGTACTTAACTAATGATGGGGATTGTGCAAGAACTGGGATGTAAGACTACTGCTTCCTCAAGCCTTGCCTTGAGCAGGTTGATTCTGCTGCAAGATATGCATATACCAGTAGGGTTCTTTGTGATTAAAAAGCTGGTACATGGCCACTGACTGCATTAAGATTTTGTGTTTTATCTGCTTTGTGACTTCATCATAGAGTTATTTCTTCATACCTAAAGGAGCTGAGGAAAATGTGTCTGTTTGTTTAGAGCCTTCCTTTTTTCTTCGTTCTCCAGCTCCCATGCTCCCATATTTCATTTCCTTTGTATCCATGTTGCCAGAAGAAATGCAGTCTTCCTAAACTGACCCTTTGCTCACCTCTTCAGTTTTTTCACTAGCATGAATATTTGCCCTTCACTTTCACTTAAAGATCCATACTGGTAGCATCTGATACTTATTATACTCTCAAATAGGAAGCCAGCAGAACATTCTAACAAGGTGGAAAATCTGTCATTTTGCAAACAGACCTTGGGAAAACTGTCAACATTTATGGAATTAATTGCATCCATTATTTGGTAGAACATCTATCCGGTGGATATTGCATTTCTTTGAGCCATTTCAGAATAAATCATTTTACACCCCTAATTTGACCTTCTGATGGAGAACACACCACGATTTATTCATAAAAGGTAAGAATAAAAAGCTCCACAGTTCTGTAGTGAAGCTGAAAAAGCCTCCATTAGAACAGAATTAGAACTAACAGCCAATGGACTCTCTTTGAGCAAGTCAGTGATTTTGGTAATTGTAATTAATGCTCAAAAGAGGAAATAAAATCCAAGCATTTTGAAAAGCCATCAGGTTTTCCTGATGCAATGTAGTAGTCCTTCAGTAATTGCTATGATACTAGCAGGACTATTTAATTTTTAACTGGCGCATGAAGTCACGGTGTTGTGTTCAAAGACTGCAGTATCAGTTAGCAGTGAGGCATCCACTTCATACGCCATTAATTCATCTGAAATTATTTCTCTGCTTTCTGTTTATTTGAAAGATGGAACACGCTTCATAAAATTCCTTGAAATGCTGTGACCTTATGAACATGCATATCAGATTGACTTGGTTCACTGTTAATGGTTTCAACTCAGCCTTTACCATAGTATACATTGAATATTCCTTTGCTGAATCTTTGAGAATGTAACTGGTGTGTATTTCTTCTGTTCTGAGATGTTTCAGTATGTAGGCAGGTAAGTGGATAAACAGACAGGTGATATGTTCTTGCTTATTCAAGCACTCTATAGCAATTTAACAGTGTCATGCTGTACAGATTTGCCTACAAGCCTGATTGAGTTTGATAGCATTTGCCATTAAACAAAAGGCAATATCATTTTCTGTTCCATCTCCTGTTGCTTGAATAGGATTGGATTTGGAGAGAGCACAGCCTACATTTCACAGATGAAAACTGACATACATAAGAAAGTGGTCAAGATGACAAAAGTTATTCCTGGGGAGGAACACATAATATAAGAGAGGGTGCATCATTTTGCTTTCTTCTGAGACTACTGGGAAGATTTTGATCTCTCTCTCTCTCTCCTCTCTCTCTCTCTCTCTCTCCCTCTCTCTCTCTCCCTCTCCCTCCCTCTCCCTCCCCCTCTCCTCCCTCCCTCTCCCTCTCCCCCCCTCCCTCCCCCTCTCCCTCCCCCTCTCTCTCCCTCTCCCTCTCTCTCTCCCTCCCTCTCCCTCCCTCTCCCTCCCTCTCTCCTCCCTCCCTCCCTCTCTCTCTCTCTCTCCTCTCCCTCCTCCCCCTCTCCCCTCTCCCCCTCTCTCCCTCTCTCCCCCCTCTCTCTCTCCCCCCCTCTCTCTCCCCCCCTCTCCCCCTCTCCCCCTCTCTCCCCCCTCTCTCTCTCCTCCCCTCTCCCTCTCCTCCCTCTCTCTCCCTCTCCCTCTCCCTCCCTCCCTCCCTCTCCCTCCCTCTCCCTCCCTCCTCCCTCCCTCTCCCTCTCCTCCCTCTCCCCTCCCTCCCCCTCCCACCCTCCCCCTCCCCCCCCCCCCCTCCCTCTCTCCCTCCCTCCCTCTCTCTCTCTCTCCCTCTCTCCCTCTCTCCCTCTCTCTCCTCTGAAAAGGAATACTTGGGGCCCAATTCAACAATAAGAACACCTTCATCTACAACATCTAACTAAAAAGCAAAAATAGTATTGCCAATTTGAATGATGAATTCTTAATTATACAGCCAGAGCAAGTTTAATCCCAGTAAATATGACAAAATATTTTAATGCATATTTTAAGCATCAACATGAAATCCATAATTCTCTCCTAACTTTCCGCAAGAAAATGAAGTCTTGGCTCTGGGGCCAGGCGTTTGGTCAATACAAGTAGCAGCACCCTAAAGGGATAAATCTGGATTGACGTTAAGATGGATGAGGCTGGTTTATGTTTTTAACTGATGATTGTATTTGATTTTAATTATGATGTTTTATTGGGTTGTCTATTTGTTGTGATTTTATTGTAACTGTTGAAGTAGCCTCTTGATGGGGCTCAATTGTAAGCTGCCCTGAGTCCCCCTTCGAGGGTTGAGAAGGAAGGGATAAAATGCAGTAAATAAATAAATAACTGTTAGAAAACTAATTGTAAACTGTATTTACATACCCATTTTCTTTAATTGTCTTTCATTGTTAAGATCCTTGAAGTGGCTCAATATAACTTAAAACAATCTGCAGCTGTATTTAAAAATATGAATAACAATGGGGAAAGAAGCAAAACTTCTCGCAAAATAGAGGATAAAATAAAAGTAGTATGAGGAGGGCTAATGGAAGATGCCATGGAACAAAACGTTCTGATCGCCAGAGTATATGCTGCAGATGAATGGGGCTTCCACAACCCGAGTGCTGCTACAGAAGATGGGAAGTGCAAATTATTAAAATGGAACAATACCATGTAGTTGTAGTAACATAGTTCTCACTTGTGTGGTGATCAAGCTGTGTAACTGGTAGATGGATTATCAATTTGCTACCTAATAGGGGTGTGCAAATTGTCATTTTTAAATCCTAAGTTTTATATAAATTGTAAGTTTTGTATATATGAACAGATGTTAAGGGGAGGGGGGGGGGAATCAAAACTCACCCAATACTTTTTTGTTTGAATTCTGTAATGCTCAGAAGTCAATTTCATTTTCTGCACAATTGAAACAAAGCCAAAAAGGCTGCCATTCCTCTTTAAATTAAGAAGAGATCGGAAAGCAGCAGGGTGGGATGAGCTGAGCGAGCTGGGAAACAGCACAGAATTCTGTGATGAGTGAAATGTCCTGAAACTTAATGGGCGAACTTAATGGGTAAATGTGTTCTACAATCATTGCAAGTTTCATGCCAATAGCTCTAACAATGAGGGAGAAAGGAACCTCTGAAGTTTTCCATTGGCACAATTACTTAATGAAAAGTAACAAAAAAAGTAGTTAACTCATTATAGTTACAATATGGACCTCGTCCAATTTTTGAAACATTTTAAAAACAATTTTTCCCCACCTCCTAATTTTGTAATGAGTATTGAACTTTTTTTTTCACTGATCAACCATGCCTACTATCGAATGTTGCTAAAACATTGGGTTTTCCTGTTGTATTCCATTCATGGGGAAGTCTTTCTCTTAGAATTGATGCTGATTGTACTTTTCAGAGTTTCTCTTTCCCCAATTTAATTCTGGAACCTCATTTGGGTTCTTCTTTTCTTGCTTCATAGCAATCACTTTTATAAAGGCATGGGTGGCTGCAGTTATGTGAGAGGGCTGATGTCATTGTTGCTATTCCAGTCACATTTTCAATTTGATGTGCATGCAATTTAAAATGGCATTACCAGAATGAAGGTCAGCATGCACAGGAGAAATAGTGGAAGCAAAGGGCAGTTTCAGCACTGGCGGTCTAGTCAGAGCAATAGTACTAGAGGGAGCAAGAAAGCAGTGAACGGAGCTCATAGAACAGTCACATCTGGGCCAAATGTGGGTGCTATACCTATATAAGAATTCGAAATACTCAACTGAAGTTTGAAGTTACTGTGATGATAGAAATTTGAGGATTGATGGAACACTTCATTGGAGCTATTTTTATTTGGAACAGGCTGTCATTTGAATTCCCCTCCAATTGCTAAACCTCTGACTGTGCTAGAGTTTGGGGTTATGAATAACCTTGTAAGCTAAAACCTTGGAGTATTTCTCTCCTTGCACCTGCAACTGGTCACCAGTGATCCCATTAGGGCGTCCTAATCTTCCCTCCTTCGATGGCAAGATGATGCCTTAGCAGGACTACAGCTGCTCTTGGCTCTTTATTCCTACCCTGTGCTCTTTCCCAGCCTGTCCCCTCTCTTGCCCTACTCCCCCTCTCCCCCATCCCAGTTGTTGTATTGATGTATTATTATGTGTGACTCAAACTGTTGTAAACCGCTCCAAGCCTCCGGGGAGTGGCGGTATACAAGTTTGAAGTAATAATAATAATAAATAAATAGATAGATAAATGGTATGCCTACAGGCAGATAAAGAAGACAATGAAGCTACCTAGTCTACACTGAATTAGGTTTCTGTTTTGTCACAAGAAATAAAATAAAATTACTAATGAAGGCTAAAACCATTTGACATGTCCAGTTATGTTTAGTTTATTTGAAGACAATCCAGGAGAAAATACTTTGTCATTTGTGATTGAAGATACTTATCTGCATATTGTTTTTATTTATATGGCTGTATTTTTATTGTGTTGCTGCTGATGTTTTTGATTTTTATTTATTGTATTTGTGGTTTGGGCCTGGCCTCATGTGAGCCGCCCCGAGTCCCCATCGGGGAGATGGTGATGAGGTATAAATAAAGTTTATTATAATATTATTATTACTGTGGGCCCCTAAAGTAACAAGATGAAGCTTCAGAATTACTAGCTTTTATATTTGAGAAGTCAAGGAAGTTGGGCGATATCTCAAAACCTAAATACTAGAAAGTATCACTGCTATGAAAGTGTTCCTTACTAGAGATGCATCTGAGACAAAATAAGTATTACTTTCTGAAAGCAGTTGAGCATGCAAGAGAGGGAGAAACCAAATTTAAAAAATGGTAGAATTCCCCAAATCCCATTTTCTTAGAAGGTTCCTTCAATGTAACACAAAGGAGACAGATTGTGTATAAAATATGAGAGCCCTAAAGCAATTGTCCACCATTAAGATACAAGCAGTCACTGCGGAAGTAATGGCTAAAAAAAGAATGATGAAGCTCGATAACACTCCCCAGAAACTGGAATTTGTAATAGTGACCTGTCTTTCAAAGGTTGAGTCAGCACTAAATGGAAGGTATGGCTGAAATAAAAGAGAGAAGTGTACTAAAATGATTGTATTTCCAAGAACTGGCAGTGGGAACATCATGACGAGGTATTCTGAAAAGCAGAGTGATCCGTTAAGTTGGGCATGGATTTCATCCTCTCATTCATTATTTCCAACAGGATAGCAAGTGTTTTTTTAAAAGAAAAATGAAGGCTCTTAATTCATGATGAGATCTTAAGGACAGGATGTTGAATTTATCACATTTAGAAGAATAAGGCTCAAGTCACACACAAAAAGGAAGCTCTATAAAATCACCCTTTTTCAATTAGGCGTTTTAAGCTCTCAGAAGTGTTTTGATCTCCCATTATTTGTTAACCAACTGCACCAACTCTGAGAAATGTCCCTTTCCAGAGTTTTGGAAACTTATGGCTTTTAAATTGGCTTCAGTCTCAGAATTCCAGTCCACCAATGGAACAATGCCCATGTTTGAAGGAGGATTATTTATTTATTTGTTCAATTTCTAGGCCGCCACTCCCAGGGTGGCTCAGGGCGGATTACAATTCAACAAAGCACAGCAACAAAACATCAAAAACATTAACATTCGTTAAAACATTAAAACATTAAGCATTAAACACAATATTTGACTTAAGATTGCCAAATATGGTTAGGTCGACTTAGGTTACAAGGCCTGCCGGAACAACCAGGTCTTACAAGCTTTCTGGAAAGCCAGGATGTCACGGAGCGACCTGATCTCTGGTGGTAAGGAGTTCCAAAGTGTGGGGGCAATAATGGAGAATGTTCTCCTCCTCGTCGAAGTGAAAAGATAGACTTTGGCACTCGGGATAAGGAGAAGACCCTGGTCTTCTGATTTCAGTGATCTCGTGGGACAATATAGGGTAAGGCGGTCCCTCATGTACACTGGCCCCAGACCATACAAGGCCTTGAAGGTCAAAACCAGCACTTTGAAGGTGATCCGGAATTCAACAGGTAGCCAATGCCGTTCCTGCAGAATAGGCGTGATGTGATGGCTCACAGGTGTGCCTGTAAGCACCCGGGCTGCAGCGTTCTGCACCAGCTTAAGTTTCTGGATCACCGACAGAGGTAGGCCAATGTAAAGAGCATTACAGTAGTCCAAAAAAAATTGTAGTCCAAAAAAGTACAGTTTCCAAATTCTACCTCTTGCTATTCCCATCTCATCAAAAAATATTTTTACCCTTTCTGAATTAATCCAAAAGCTGGGAAGAAATGAAAGGAGATAGATTGCTCATAAATATGCCTTTTAAATTTTGGCCTTTTCATTTAGCACGTGCATTTGGGTGATGATGATATTATCTGGAGCCAATAAGGTTCATATTAATTTGTCAACTAACAGCATCTACTCTCCTCCTGTCCCAGTGTTATAAACAATCAATATTTGTCCTTCATGTGCACCCTCATTATTTTCTATTCACAAGGAGTGGAAGCAACACCCATGACTCTGTAATTTGGCCATCCTATGGACTCATCCGGCTTCCAATTGAAGTTATTACAGCCCTAAAATAGGAATTATGGAAATATCCATCACCCGGACTCCCAATGCGCACTGCAAAAAGCAGCATATGTCACTTTCATTGTAGCCACTTTGCTACATATTTTTCATATTTCCCTAAATAGGTACAGTTCATCTGTTCTGACAGTGGACCAGATCTGATTTGGCCTAATCCAAACAAGACAACCTGTACTCATCAGCTGGAGAAGGTTTCTGGACGTGATAGTTGTGTGGACGAGTGCCTTTCAGCTGGTGTTGCTTGTTACCGGGTTGCATACAACAGCTCTTGAGACCCTCTCTTCTCAACAGTTATTATATGCAGGGGCGGTCTAAGGTAATTTTAAATGGTAGGCGAACATTATTTTGGTGCCCCCAAAAACATTATTTTGCCCCCTGTAAAACAAATATACAATTATAATATCACAATACCATTAGTAGTATTATATTGTATCAATGTATATACAATATATTATACCATACTCATACTATATTATATCATAATTATATTATACTACATTACAATATAATTATATTATAATATATTGACATTATAATACAATATAACATTCTATTATATTATTATTATAAAATAAAATTATTTATTTAAATGAAATTATCCTCTACTAAATATTTTCATTACTCCTATAAAACTCAAATAACCCAAAATAAAGTAAAATAAAATATTATATATTACTATTTTGTACAATACCACTATACTGCAATATTGTTTGTAATATTACATGTAATATAAAATTACACTTCCTTCACTGATTCTTTTCTCCTTCCCCGCAAACGCACGTGCGGCGGAGACAAAAGGAGAAGGGAAGCACTCCCTGACTGCCCGATAGGGAGTGCTTTGCTTACAGGCTTCTGCGCAAGGGAGCTACTGGGCATGTGCACATGCCTAGAAGCGGCGTCGGAACACACAAGGCCGGGGCCCAAAAGCAGGCAGCTGCGGCGCTGCCTGAGGAACATCGGCAGGGCCAGGATGGTGCCCCATGCGGCCAGGATGGCGCCCCCTTCCCAGATGGCACCCTAGGCGGCCGCCTACTTGGCCTACCTTGTAGGACCGCCCCTGATTATATGCAACCATTCAAGGTATAGGGGACCTCTAGTTTTCACACTGGCAATTCTTGCCCTGCTTCAAAATGTTACTGAGAGAAGCTCTTGTCCATTTGTAAGAGACTTACACTTCTACTTTCAGATCATCGAATATCCCTTTGAAATGAGTGAATTGAGAGACTGATTCTTTGCTGAGCCAGAGGGTAAATCCATGGGTGTCTGTGATTGTATTTCATCCATTGATTTTTTTTATGTAAAGTCACTGAATCCCTTGAAAATGGGTAAATCAAAGTTTAAATCAACTTGGGTCTGCTTTAACTTAGACAGCCAAATGCATTCAGGTCCCTGCGTCTAATTTGATCTTCTTCTTATAGTACTGTGGAATGAATGCAGCCTTACAGCCCTCTAGTGGTGTTTTTGCAACCATGATATGTATGTAGAAGTATTTCATTTTAACCAAGTCCTTTATCATGCTGAAAGTGGGAAATACCTTACCTGTAGGCCAGTGTTTCCCAACCAGTGTGCCGTGGCACACTAGTGTGCCGTAAGCGATCATCAGGTGTACCGTGAGAAATTGGATCCTCCGATACCCTTTGTTCCCCCCCCCTGCCGAACCCTTTTTCTTCTCCACTAGGGGTCTTTTCTTCCCAGCCTCGCTCTGCTCGCTTTGCCTCGCTTTGCTCACGCTGCCGCTTATGCGGGAGATGGGACGGAGGAAGATGTGACCTGTGTGGGCACTACTGCACAGACTCACCCCACGTCTTCCTACCTCCCCTCCACAGTGCTCTCTGGATATAGGTGAACTACAACTCCAAAACTCAAGGTCAATGCCCACCAAACTCTTATAGTATTTTCTCTTGGTTATGGGAGTTCTGTGTGGGAAGTTTGATTCCATTCCATCATTGGTGGAGTTCAGAATGCTCTTTATTTGCGGGTGAACTATAACTCCCAGCTGTTGAGCAAGACCTTTGTGTGTGTCTTTCTGCCATTCCTGCCAGGATATCTATGTTGTGTTCATCGAAACAGGCCCAGGTTTCATACTGAGTGTATAAATACATTTTAAAACATATTAACTATATCTATTACTGTGTTAGAGTGTCATTTTCTGGCATTTTGGTTGGTGGTGTGCCCCAGGATTTTGTAAATGTAAAAAGTGTGCTGCGGCTCAAAAAAGATTGAAAAACACTGCTGTAGGCAACCCATGGCTTTTGAGGACTGGATACATACTAGATATTACGCATTGTTAGGTTTTGTTGGATAACTTGTAATTCTTATTAAAGTCATTAAATTTACCTTTTTGAAGTGATTTCGAAGTTTTTAAAAAAAATACAGGAAGTCCCTTTGCCCTTTCGGAGCTTTTCTTGCCATTTTTGTTATGACTGTTTTGCCACCCAGACAATGAGGGGGAAAGTTTTCAGGAGGGGAGGGGTTTCGGCACGGCAGTCATTGTGCTATAAAAAGGGCAGCACATGGCTCAAAGGCTCATTCTGAGTCCAGGAAGGGAAAGGAGAAGGGAAAGGGAAAGAGAAAGGGAAGGGAGGTGGCGTGATGTGGCATAGCATGGTGTGGATGGAAGAAGCAGCATGGAGGAACCAAAGCACCCCAACCTTTGTAAAAGCCCCAGCTTTGTAGCATGGGTATTGGGGTGTGTGGATGCGTGGTGTGGCGTGAGTGGAAAAAGCAGCACGGAGGAAACAAAGCACTCCAATGTTTGTAAAAGCCCCAGCATTGCAACAGGCCTCTCTGGCCTCTCTGTTTTTTAGTTAGTTGTACATTGCCTCAATAAAACTAGATCTCCCATCAATTTAAGCCACTCTTTGAACACAAACACTCCTTCCCAAAATTGTGAAAATCATCTCAGACCCCTCTTCCCAGGGGACCCCCTTCTCCTGCTCCCCCCCCCCAATTCACTCCAAAAGCTCTCTCTCTCTGGTCTGTTTCTTTGTTTGCTTTGTGTTGCAAAAAAGACACTACAAATCCCATACATACAAGACTGCATCCTTCCTAAAGTTGTGAAATCACTTTCCAAGGCCCCAAAAGCTCTCTGTCTGGTCTGTTTGTTTCTTTGTTTGCATTGTGTTGTCAGAAAAGACACTACAAATCCCATACATACAAGACTGTATCCTTCTTAAAGTTGTGAAATCACCTTCCAAGGCACCAAAATGTGTCTCTTTTGTCGTGTCCACCATTAACAAAGCAATTCAGAAGTTTTGGAAAATTCAGAAATTTCCAAATTTATTTCGGAAAAATTCGGAATTCAATTCCAAAATGAACCCAACAGCGCTCCCCTACATCCGAAATGAGTTTTGAACCATTGTTTTGATTAACCAAACCTACTAGATAAGTATGAACCAGATCACACCCGTAGTTCTCTCCTTCTTGCATCTATTGCATTTTTTGCATCTCTGAACCTCCTATATATAGTATATATATAACTTTTATCCCATCCTTAGTTTTTTATCACTGTATTTTGCACATGTGGCCCGCTCCTTTTATTCTATTTGAATGTTTTTATTCTACTTGAAATGTTGTTTTATGTTTTTAGGTTATTGTATTGATATGTGTTTCTGGGCTCCCCCAAGTCCCCTTTGTGGAGATGGTGGTAGGGTACAAATAAAATTGTTTATTATTATTATTATTATTATTGATTAAACAGCAGGTGGGTGACTCCTTCCAATTGTTCTGATGTTCGCCTAGTCAGATCTCCAAATGGTTTAGTTGTAACAGCCCAAATGCTTCCTCTCTGAAAATGTGCCTGCCTCCCCTCGTGTTCCCCACACCTTCTATTCTGGGGACCTGCCTGTCACCCTGGATTTTGGTTGGGGGGGCTGAGTTTGGTTCGGGGGGCTGAGACTGGGTGGAAGAAGGTCTACCCTAGCAAACCTTTCGTATTGCTATCCCAATAACCCCATTAATGTGGGATATAATGAGCATGGTGCTCAGATCATGATATGAATAAACATAACAGTTTAAATAATGTACCAGTAAGGCCTTTTCGCGGACCACCCTGAGAATTTCAGGGGGGGCTGAAGCCCCCTTAGCCCCCCCCCCTGGCTACATGCCTGTCTGGGGACTGCCTTTTCCTAAAATATCTCATATATAAAATATGGTTGTGAGTCAAGTGATCTTAAGAAACTCTGTCCAACATTACTTTAAAAAAAAACCAAACATTTGGCAGATCTTTCACAACTGCACAAGTTTTTAACCTTTGTCGTAACAGGGAACAGGGAAATATCTTTGTTCTTACAGAATTGCACAGTTCTGATATTTGAACAAAACAAATAATTTTTAAAAAGGAAACAAATATGTGAAAGTAGAAAACATTAATGAAGTAACTGGGAATTAAGTTTGGTTTTTGATCATCCAAATAGAGGGTTTTAAATGTTTGAATGTATCAATCTTAATTTGAATCCCTGTGTGCTTAATTAGGTTTCTATTGGTATATTATGATTGTTTGGTCTTTTTTTCCTGATATGAATGCATCAGGCAGGTAAAACACCATCCTCTCAATGCTGTTGCTCCTGCTGCTGTTATTGTTGTTTTTTTCAAGTCACTTCTGACATGACAATAAGCCGACCCAAAGAGTTTTCATAGTCAATTTTTTTGCATATCTTCTGCAATGTAGTTTTGGCATACTGTCTTTTTAGCCTCTCCATCTGTTAAATTTGGTTGGCAGTTTGAAGAGAACTTTTTTTCTAGAAGAATTTACTAGACTACATAAGACAAGGTAAAGAGCTGCTATTTCCCAAATCATCTACTGAGAGCTAAGCAGAGCAAAAAGGAAAATGCAGCTAAGTGGTTGAGCAGTTCCCACAACTTTTTGTTTTAAAAAGCTTAGATCTATAATTCTGCTCACTCAAAATTGAAATGAGTAGTGTGCAAGAAAAAGTATTTCTTCAATGCCTTTTGGAATAAACTTTCAGGTGAACTCTTAAAGATTTAAAACATGTTTGTTATCCTGAGTGGTAGAAGAATCTATTTCAGCTTTTGCTATCAAGGTTTCTGTCAAAGAATTAATGCCCTGGAAAATTACTTGGTCGCTAAGATATACCTATTTAGCTATTGTCTTGTGAGTCTTATGGTGTCTTCAAATGGAGAGGCTTCCATTTGAGAGGCCTCAAATGACATCCCCGTGTAGCTTCTGCAGCCTACCAGCTATGGCTGATGTCGAATTGCATTAATTCTACAATGCAGATTTAGCCATAGAAACTAATTTATTTATTTATTTATTCAAATTTGTCTGTCGCCACTCCCATCTGACTCGGGGCGACTTACACACAATAAAACACAGTTAAAAATGGTATATACAATCGTAAAATAATATAACAACCCGAATACGCATAGTATCAGGTGAGGCAGATATCATGTCAAAGAAGCCTGCAGTTTTAAAGGCCGAACATCTGTTGGAATAACAAGGTCTTGCTGGCAAATGAAGAAGAGAGAGTCATCATACTGTTTTCCAAATGGTGGGTGTTTAGATGTTGTTAGACTAGAGTAGGGGTGCTCACACTTTTTCAGCATGTGAGCTACTTATAAAACAATCAAGTCAAAATTATCTACCTACCCACTACAAAAATGTGAAACATATAACACAATATCTGCTTTGAACTCAGTTTTCTGAGTCCACACTGCCATATAATCTGATTCAAAGCAGATAACATGGGATTTTATTCAACTGTGTGGAAAGGACCACAGATAACCCAGGGCCGGCAGCACTTGGGCAGCGGCGGGAGCCTGCGGGGCGGGGCTGAGCCTTCCTCCTGCCCTGCCTGCGATCTACCAGGACGCCCTACATTATCTACCAGTAGATCGCGATCTACCTAATGAGCACCCCTGGACTAGAGCTCCCAGAATCTTTATCCATAGGTAATTTTGACTGTGATACCTAGATATTGAATTGTAGCATCTGCATGAGGTGCTTATTCCTGTGTCACTAGTATTACTGGGGTGCATTTGGCATTATGAACTACTTTGAATATACTCCCTGAAAGACACCAGCTATGAGTTAAATGTCACATTCTGATGGGGGGGAAAGTGACAGATATGGACACATAAACAAAACAGCAGAATGCTTGGACTCATTTTCTAAAGCCACCATTCTTTTGTTTTCTGCCTTTCCCTCCCCTTCTAATCCACCTAGTAAAAGCAGGATATTTCTCCCCCTTTGCTTTCACAAGTCTGCACACAATTGAAACAGATGAGAAAGAATGCAAAATGCTGACAGAACTTAAAACAAGTAAGCCACTGCGATGAGGAGGTGGGGCCCTTTCATTTTATTTAGTTTCTCTCCCAAACAGTTGGGGCTTGGAATCACAAAACAGCGAAATTGGTGAGTTATTTAGGATGGAGTGGGAGAGCTGAGAACATTCCTGTCCTTCTTGCTGTTCCAAATCCAAGAAACATTTCATGTGGAAACTGGGCAGAGAACAATTTGGACAGAGGGGAATCTTTGGTGCCTCACACTCTTTGCCATACTATGTACAGGAGCAGCTATTTGCGTGAAATCCGTAAGGAGAAGTATGAAAGGTCAGACACTTATGAGGAGCTGCCAGAATCATCAGAATTTGGCAGCCTGGCCCAGGCCCAAGGCCTGGAAAACCTGCAGGAGCTCAATGAGCGCTTTTCCAATTACATCAATCGGGCTCGTGTACTCGAGCAACGCAATGCCATCTTCCGCAAGCAGCTTGACACATTCCAGCGCATGGAGGAGCTGACTGGGATAGAAGAGGCATTCACTGCCCAAATTGATCTCAATCGCCAGCGTGTTCGTGAACTAGGTACTGAGAGGTCTAAGCTATCACGGGAGGAGAAAGATGCCCAACGCATGCTGGATGAATTCCGTAACAAGTAAGTTTCCAGGAGGTGAAGGTGATGTTCACTATTGCAGGCTCAGGAATATTGTCAAAGACCCAGGTGCTTGAGTCAGGACCTTGTTCCAAAGCAATATACTGTACATTGTGACTTTAGAGTAGGAAGGGCATCTTCAGCAGGTAGGAGAGGGCAATTCATGGAGGGGTGGGGGTCTCAAATTGGATGGGCAGCATCTAGCTGTTGAGACAGATATTATTCCTCTCTCTTTTTAGAATGATCAATGTACTGAAAGATAAGTAAAACTCCAAGCAATTTGTCTGCTCCCTTTTCAAATTCATTGGGGCAACCATTTTAGTGTTATGTTTGAAAAAAGCTACTAAATGTCGATTGGAACTAGAAAGCAGTGAGTCATTTGACCATTTATTTTCCAAAACTGTATTGCATATTGTATTCATTTTATTTATTTATTTATTTCATTTATAACCCACCCTCAGGGCGGCTGACAAAAGGCAACAATTTGATGCTGTATAAATAAGTACAAAACTGCAACACATCGAATATAACAACAGATTAAAATCAATTAAATATCAAATTCATGCTTGAATTTGGTTTTGTTTCTCATTTTTATAGATATAGAAATGAATGTGAATATCAGCAGATGCTGAAAACTACTCTTGAACAGCTTAATAAGGTGAGTTCATGATATCAAATCCAAAATAGTTTTCTTTAAGTCTCTGTGACCTGATCTGTACCGAGCATTTAGTTTCAAAGTGGTATTGAAGAAAGTGGTTTCTTTGTGCAGCTGAGTACATATTGTGAGGCTTGGATGGTGACAGAACAAAACACAGAGTGCTGATGTGCATTAAAGGCTTTCTTTTGCCCACTTTTGTGGGAGTCTGTTGTCTGGCTGCCACAGTTTGACGCTACCTTTGAACTACATCAAATGGTTAATGTAGATTGAACCTATATATTTCCCCCTGGTGCTACTTGTGAGTGTGATGTCATTGGCACCATACAGTCAGTTCCTGCATCATTTGTTAAATCATAGTTTGATAATACTTTTTGAGATGTAAAAAAATTTGCAATTTTCCATGAAAATGACAACTGAGCACATATGTATTTTGTACACATGGACATTGATGCACATCTGCTCATAAAACACGCAACCGCCTGAATGAGTGTTTTCTAGATTAGCTGTATAAAGATTCATTAAAAAGAAATGAATGCACAGAATCTTTTCTTTTTAGTGCTTGACTTACACATTTTGCTCTTTTTCTCACAAATGTGGAGAGCATTGTCTGCTTAAGGACCGGATGTATTTTGTATTCTCCGAGCAGCACTAACTCTCCTGCAGAAACCTACTTTCCATGATAAAGAAGATTTTTTTCCAGAATGGGTTCTTTGAAGTGAATGTTTAAAATATGCTTTTTCAGAGCTAAATGCAATCTGGAAGAGAAGGGGGACAGACTTTATGCTGAAGAGCTTGGAAAGCAACTGACATGCCTTGAGAGCATTTTTTTACTTGTAAAGAATCTGTGAAATTAAAATTATATACCTATTTTATCCTACTACTCTATACCTGTATATGTGTTAAAATGGAGACTTCTGCCCGAGCTCAATTTTGACAGCCAAGGTTTTGACTTCATTTTAAACCTACAGTTGTGCTTTTATTTGGACTTTTCCTAATTGTTGGTAGATCACAAAACAGATTCCCCTCCAACTTGATTGCCATTATAATCATGAATCTTCAAGCTGCATTGGCTGAGGTTAGGGACTCAGGATCTCAGTGAAAGTGAAAAAATGTGTTTCTGGGCTATTGGTATTATATGAATCTCAATAAATACAATGTTTTTCTTTTTTTAAAAAAAAAAGCTTTTTAAATAGTGAGAACACGGTCTCTAGGAATTTCTAGGTCCTCCAGCATGACTTTATGGTAAACCTGCTGGAAGGTTATCTTAGAATGGCACTGGAGGTCCTAACAGTTCCTAGAGAAAATATTAAAATCCAATTCACAAAAGTCAAAACCACAAATGTGGAGAGCTGGCTGTATTTTCATACATTCGTAAAGTCATTAAGAGTTGGAAGAGACCTCATGGGCCATCCAGTCCAACCCCCTGTCATGCAGGAAAAGCACAAACAGAGCACCTCTGACACATGGCCACCCAGCCTCTGTTTAAAAGCCTCCAAGGAAGGAGCTTCCACCAGATTCAGAGGCAGCGAGTTCCACTGCTGAACAGCTCTTAAGGTCAGGAAGTTCTTCCTAATGTTTAAGTGGACTCTTGTTTCCTGCAATTTGAACCCATTGCCCAATTGAGTCCTAGTCTTCAGGGCAGCAGAAATCGAGCTTGCTTCATGTTTCTTATGACATCCTTTCAAATGTTTAAACATGGAGATCATGTCCCCTCTCAATCTTCTCTTCTGCAGGCTAAACATATTTTGTTTCTTCTTTTATTATTTCATATTCCAGCTTCCATATGTTATCATTTTAAAGATTTTAATGGAACTGATTCAACACAAAATTTGTGTTTACAAAATCATGAAAGTTGTCCAGACTCAGTGTTAAACTAAATATGAAAGGCAATACATATTCCCCTCAATCAACAGACTTTCTATCTCAAGATTTCTTCAGTGGCATGTGTTTCGGCAATCAGAGTTACAAATTAAGCCTGCTTTTACCATCCCATGACAAATCTAAAAACAAAGTACTCTAAATACAATGAATTGGGCTGAGAGTAAGCATATCCCATGGCAAACAGACTGTTTACTGCTTGTGGAAGCATGTTGCAATCAGTGTCAGCTTCATTTTCATAGTCCATATATAAACTTAAAGTAATTTATATGATTGTTGTTCAGCTAAACAGATAAGAAACTCATGAGTTATGTACTTTTAAAAGCGAGAAGTACAGTTTTATGTCCCAGATCAAGATTCCTTTTAAAAGCTACAAAAGACATTCATAAATATTTGTTTACATTTGAAATATTTGTTCATTCTTCTCTCTTTCACCACTCTTGTCTCTCTTTTATTTTGCATTTGATTCCCTGTTCTGATATAATTTGTTATTGCTCATATTATCATTATAACTAGATAATATAGTGCAATTTACTAATAGTAAGATAAGAGCAAAGGAACAGACTAAAATAAAAAAGTAACAATCATGTGCAGACTTATTAGGAGGCAGGCCCTATTCAATTCAATGGATAGACATGAAATTCCAGAGCCTAAATTTCTATGCAGTGAGGTTCAGAAAGCAAGATCCCCTTGTATTTAGATGTTTATAATCTCACAGTTAGATATAGCCCATCTGATTGGTCTCAAGATTTTGTACCCTCGTCTCTGACTGACCATGATTTTAATTTCTGTCCAATGACTCTTTGGATAACATGATAAAGAAATCAGGTGATCAGAAACCAGTTGAAACTAGTCTGCATCTTTAGTATCAGCAAGTAAAGATCTGATCTTTTTTGGTCCATTTACTGGTTGAGATTGAAGAAGGTTTGATTTCTAAAGGACATTCTCTTTAGGTCTTGTGCTGCAAGCCATATCTATTTCCAGAAGATGTGGCTTGGATCATATCTTTAATGGTTTTTTTAAAAAAAAATGAAGAACATGAGAAGGTGTAGAAGATGATTTTTTTTCTTTTGAGATGAGACACCAGTTTTCTGTTCCAGAAGGATAACTGACTAGTTGAATTACAACTGCAAGAAAGGGCCCATGGACACTTTGGAGAAGATTCACAGAACTGATAAGAGACAAACCTCTGAAGGATTTAGTCTACCATGAGATAACAAGAAATGTTATGCTGAATTACAAGTAGAAAAACATATAATTTGGGAAAAAATAGTGAGATGAAAGGAAAATGAAATGCAAGAAGTTTAACCAATGCACAACCCATTGCCCAGTCTGAGATCTTGTGACAAACCTGTCTCCTGCTATTGATGAATAAAACCCGTGAATGTGCCATTGTGACACAGCTTATCTGATACAAAGATCCTCAATTGCTTCAATACTATCTTGTGACATCAAGAAACACTACTGTCCACCTCTCTTCTTCTCCCTGCTCCCCTCCAAGTAGTTAAATAATAAAAGGTTTTTTTGTATTACGATATTGAAATAGTGAAGTTGTTTTTTCAAATATTAAAATAAAAATGTATGGAGAAACAGAACTGCAGGAGGGTTGAATTACCTCCCTATCAGGACGATTTGATATGAAACTATGCATGCAGTGCTGAGGAATCACTATCTCACCATGAGAAAACACGCAATGTTACAGGTGATCTGGTAAATTGCAGGAAATATGTAATCATGAAAATGATGCAAGAAGGTGGCTTTGCGTGATAAAAGTACTAAAAGTGACTTGTGACCTCATCATATGCTGGCTTTTTCCCATTGACTCCAGTGTTCCCATTTACATAGAAATGTCAAAAGGTGAGTATTTTAAGGTTGGATGAGAACTGACTTATTTCTCTGTTTTCAAACCATATTCTGACATAAAAAGTGTAGGCATTATGTGTGTGGTCCTAAATTGTGTCTCAAGGCTGCTTTTGCCACCATTACTTCTCTGTCACTGACCTTTATCAGATTTTTTTTTAAAAAAATGTTGAAACCATACAATGTCTAAATTGGAAAATTAAAGGAAAGTTGTGTGTGTTGGCTGGATTCATTTTATGGCTTGCCCTATATATAATAATTTTTTGTTTTTAAATTTCCAATACATTTCTTCATCTAATAACTCTGCAAACATGAGGTCTGATCCACATTGTAGGCAGGCAAACACATCACTCTGTCCTGTAACAAATAGGGCTGGTTAGGTTCATCAGAATGCTCGGTAATTCGGATTTTGAACTGGGTTTGAAACTATGTGAGCAACCCGGAAGTGGATTAGCAAATTCGAAGAAACCGCCATCATTATCGAAAGTAAATCGGCCGGTTTTCCCTTCCCTGGCCTGGCCTTCCCTTCCATGCTGAAAACTGGGGTGAAAGCTGTGTTAAATGGCAACTGATGGCACAGCACTACCCCGCCTCCTCCTTTGGGCCTGTATTACCTGATAGTGATACAGATGGACTGGAATGCTTCCTCATGCGGTCAGCACACACACGTGCCATCCTGCAGCCGAGGCCGAGAGCCACGGGGCCAGCGCTGGTCTCAATCTCCCTTGGGGAGTTGATCAAGGTCCTTGTCCTCTTCAGCCTCGGGGTGTGCATGTTCCTTAACCAGTTTGGCCCATATTTCTTCTTTCCTCCATAGATCTGGGTCTGAAGCCATGTTTAAGGTGGCTCCTGACCCAGATCTGTGGCGAAGGTAAGACATCCAGGCCAAACTGGGTGGCCACCTAAAACATGGCTTCAGATCCAGATCTCTGGCAGAAAAAAAACTGGGCCAAACTGGTTAAGGAACATGCGTGCCCCGAGGCTGAAGAGGACAAGGACCCTGATCAACTCCCCAAAGGAGATCGAGACTGGCACCGGCCCTGTGGCACTTGGCCTTGGCTGCCGGATGGTGCGTGTGTGCACTGACGGCATGAAGAAGTCCTCCAGCCCATCGGTATCACTATCAGGTAATACAGGTCTGAAGGAGGAGGCGGAGTAGTGCTGTGCCATCAGCTTGCCGTTTAACGTGACTTTCACCCCAGTTTTCAGCTGGAGGGAAGAAATCCGTGTCCAAATTGCATTAAACATGTGTGTTAAATATTAATGAAGCCATTCCGAAATTTTGGAATTTTTCCGAATAAGTTTTGAATTTTTGGGGAAAAATTGAGGAAAGCATTCAGATTCGAAGCACCAGTGCCCCCTCCATCCAAAGCGAGTTTTGAACCATTTTTTCATGGATCAACCAGCCCTAGTAACAAAGTCAACATTCCTGACATGTCATTTCACTATTCTTCCCAGCACCAAAGGCATTTCCAAAAGTATCTGATTTGTTTTCTGCTGTCTTAATAGCTGTAGAAAAACCCCGATTCCATAATGAAACTTTATCAAATTAAAAGTATTCCAAAGCAATGGGAAAAATTGCAAACCACAAGGTACCAAAATGAAGCCTTGAAAACTTTTTAAAGCACTTCTTTCTAGTATTGCAAGATTTAAAACTTCTGCAATTACCACGTTTTTTCTTTTTTATATAGAAAAGCAAGAAAAGTAAGTGATATGGGTGGAGACAAAATTTCCCCATGTGATAAGAAATTAAGCAGATGCTTGATCTAGAAATAGATCACTTATTGTTTGCTGTTTCTTGTTGGAAACCGCCCCGAGTCCCCACAGGGAAATAGGGCAGAATATAAATAGATAAATAAATTATTATTATTATTTATAACAGAAGGGGCCAACTACATCTGATGGGGATGACTAAATTATTCATTTTCTAACAAAACAGAAAGGCACAAAATGCAATGCAAAGAAAACAATTACCTCCTATTTCTGCCTTTGTGGAATGAGGTCCTTTATCCCACTTCCAGTTTTGGTTTTGGCTAAAATGTAATATCTGAAGTGTTCTTGTAATCTGAAGTGTGAGTCTACAGGTCATGTTTTGTAGTAGTTTGTGCAAATTTGGGAAATTTGTGCCCAACTTTTTGACCAGAAAATAACTTAATGGAGCTGCTCACATGAACTGAGTTGGTTTCTTGGGTTGCCGGAGCTTGCAAAACAAACTCTGGGGACTGCCTGTGGCCTGTGAGCCACTTTTTCATTATGAATTTTCAGTTTTGAAGCAAGTAGATAGATATAGAGCTTCTTCAATACGAAAAATCATATACTAGATCTAGCCATTTTCTTCCCATATACGTTACCTGTAGCTATACTGGATATTACTTTTCATATTTGATCTATGACATTATTTTAAACTCTGTTCTAAGTATAGATTTATTGGTTGGCATGTTTATGTGATTGTCATATAAGTCACCACTAGAAACAGAGGTATACATTGTAATGGGGGTGTTGCGGTTTGTAGGTGAGAACAGAGAGCGGAAAGGGAACATAATGAATTGATTGTTGGGCAAGCAGCTATGGTGACTAATGGCTCTTTTGCTTTCAAATGTAATTCAATCATGGAAACAAACACTTTCATCTGGCAGAGTCTGACATGTCCTAAACTGTAAATACCAAACAGTTAATGCAATCCCCATTAGTTGAAATTGGTTGCTTGAGAACCTTCATAGATCAGCCTGAATAAATAACATTACACAAATGGATTTTGTTTTAGAATACGTGGGCAAATTTATTTTGAGGAAAAAGAAGGTCTGAGCCTTCCAAATGAAAAATCGGTGTCAAAGGTTGCAATGGTTTTCATAAAAGACAGCATAATGAGTATATAATCACCTTCAACAAAGAAAGATCAGAGAGAGTTTGTTCTTTCAAAAAAGATCTGAGCGAATGATTTGGATGGGAGCTGGGAAAGAGGCATCTTTGTGTTAAAACCAGAGTGTTGTTCAGGTGGCCTGGGAGTCCATCCTCTCTATTGGGGCAGTTCTGTTGGAGAACCCCCCTTCTTGTTGGTTGTATAGATGTCCAATTTTGCATTCTTTAATTACAAATATTATTTTCTTCCTTTTCTGTCTGCTGAAGTTACAGTTTGAAGTGTGACCAGAACTTGTACACCTTTTCCTCAGATGGAAATGTGAGTGGAAAGTATTACGGAAAGCAAATTTGATGGCAAAGGGCTGGATCTCTACTGCCAAAAAATGCAATTTGAACTGCATCATATGGTTGATGTAGACCAATACAATGCAGTTTGAACTGCATTAAACTGAATTATGTCTGGAGATATCATTTCCTCACACCTGTCACCTTTACATGGGTCTGTTAATAACCTGAAGATAAGCTGTTTGTTTTAGGTGATTTTCTTTCTGAATCTGTTGGCCACACTCATGAATTACTAAGGGACAAACTCAAAATTAAGAAATCAGGACTCGCCAATATGGAAAAACGTTAATCAATAGTTTAGAGAAATTGTCAGGTTTCCTGCTTTGTGTCTTGAGTTTGGGGAGAAAACAATGTCAGTCACTGTTGAAAGGAAGGAAAAGATGGCACAGAAACAATAGTACAAGAAGCAAGAATACAAGATGCCCCATTTGAAAGAAAAGGATTTGTGATTCCCGGGGGAATCTTGGAAACAAGGCAGGCAAACTTTACATTTTGGTATCATCATATGGCTTCAAGTCCACTCATAGTGATCCTATGGTAAACACATTTTTCTCTTGGCAGAATTGGTTTTAAAAATTATGATTATTATTACATTTTTACAATATATACAAGGGGTTGTTTTTGCCATTCTCTGAGGCTAACAGAGGGTGCCTTACCCAAGGTCACCCAGTTTCTATGGATGAATAGGGATTCAAACCCTTGTTTCCCAGTGTCTTAGTCCAACATTGAAATCATTACACCAAGCTAGCTCATCAGACCCCACATATCTTGTTTATTGTTTAAAAAGTAAATTTGAAACTATTGTGTCCTTGACAAGTTCATTAGGTGAGGAATGCAGTGCAGAGTGGATTCAAGACAATTATTATTATTTATTTCTATCCCAGATGGGGACTCAAAGTGCCAATGCCAAGCCTTGGGCCAGGAGACTGTCCACAGAGCTAGATTAATGGATCCTGAATAACAATAAAGGGAGCAACCTGCTCCACCTTACCTTGAGCTCACAATCTTATGAGATAAGCAGGGCTTAAAAAATTGCATGGCCCATGGCCATCCAGTAAGTTCATGGTTGAGGGTTGAACAGAAGTTGGATCTCTCAAAACACCATCCACTATACTACATTGTAGTGCAGAGGGTAATGTACTGTCAGATGTACATCTATATATGAATTAGTTGTGAGATGAGCTTTTGCAGGAATTGAGTATGAGTAGCCCTTTGAGTGTTGTAGGATGATTGCTCCCAGCAACCCTAGCTTGGAGCTAATAGTGAAGATGGTAATCCATTGTCTGGAGAGCCATAAAGTACGTTTAAAGCACCATATTTTTATTCACTTCTTCATTGAGCTAGACTATATCTTCACTGGGTTTTGTTATAAGACTTTCCCTCTCATGTTGCTTGCCCACCTATGCTTTGGCATTCATCTGTGAAATGTTGAAGAGTTTTACTAATGATTTTGCTACTGTGGTCCTGGCTCACATCTCAAAGGGAAATCTGAAAGACTAAGTTGAGAAAAAGGCTGACCATAGTCAAAGAATATTCTTGCTGTGGTTTGATTAGTGAATTTTATTTGCGCAAACAACTAGGTCTACAACAAAAATCCATGCTTCATTTTTAGTATTGTTAGTTGGACATCAGCAGACCGGGCCAGTTCTGCATTCTGTATACAATGGAAAGTGCGAGCAGCTACACTATTTTCAATAGCACAGCAAAGCTTTGGATTAGCTTTTGTGGGTTGTTTCACAAGAGCAGTTCTCATTTAATAGCTGCCCATCACATGCTTTCTACAGGAGAGTGACTGCTTAACCCAGTCCATAAATGTTTCTGCTCTATTTATCTATCTAGGCAGAATTATTCAAGTAAGCAGTACAATTTTCAGATAGAGCATGCATCCCAAAAGAATATTAATACTATATATAATAGCGGTATGCAATTTTTCATTACTCATTGTAAGTCAGATCAAATTCAATAAATTAGCACTTATGATACTCTAAGGAAAGTCAGGGAGTACACCAGAATTTGAACAAAATTCCAGAGCAGTCCCACACTTTGGGCATAGCAGGGAGATCAGCAAAAGTACAAAACTGACCAGCAAGCATAAGAGAGAGCCCCCCCACCTCTCTCTCTCTCTCTCTCTCTTGTGGTTGCTGACCAGCTTTGTACCTCTCTCTCCAGAGAGGTGGGGAGGGGGAGAAATGTCAGGAGAGAATGCTTCTGGAACATGGCCATACAGCCTGGAAAATTCATAGCAACCCAGTGATTCCGGCCATGAAAGCCTTTGACAACACAACATTTTGTTTATTTTTACATTTGGAAAGTTGGGTATTCCATTTGTTTTAGCGGAAGAACTATTTGCATTTCTCCTACTTGTGATGTGTATGTTTGCCATCTCCCCCCCACACACAAATATATATATATATATATATATATATATATATAATTTTATTTATTTATTTATTTCTTCGGTTTTATATTCCGCTCCTCCCTGCAGGCTCAGGGCGGATCACAATATCGAACATGCAATAAAACATACAGTAAAACAGGTAATAAACAGGTAATTATATATATATATATATATATATATATATGGGCTGTGCAAAATTTTTATTAGTAGTTGTAAGTCGGATCAAATTTGTTAAACTTGTACTTAACACATGATAGCCAACACGTGTCCATAGCCCGCATCAAATAATTAAGAATCAAAACTTACCAATTTTTTTTGCATCTTGTAAATCTCAGAAGCCTCCCAAAGTCAGCTTTATTTTCAACACAAGCAAGCAAAGCAAAGCCAAAAAGTTTGTCTTTTCCCTTTAAATTAATGCCTCTCACCATTAGGAGAGGGACGTAGCAGGGAGAAAGCAGAGTTCGCTAGGAAAGAGACTAAAAAACCTGAATTCTGAGAAATGTAGTTTTGGAAGGTGAGGAGCCCTATGCCAGGGAATTCCAGAATTCTGCTTAGCATCAGAAAGCCCCAATCAGGATAAGGGAGAGATTTCTCCCTCCATAGTAGCAGCCAGCCAGAGTTCCAACAAATTGTTGGATCTGCAAAAAGGAGGACTGGCTGATACTTTTAGTAAGCAAATTTTTCTGCTGGGCTGGGAAGAAATCCCAAAATGGAAGTTGTATTGGTTAATATGATAGACATTCATTGAGATAGCTGTTGTGGCATTTTTTAAATTAAAAAATGTCAAAAGTTTTTTAAAAATTCTAAAATTGGTAGATGTATGAATATTTCTGAAAGTTGGGGGGAATGACCCTTGTTATCTTGTGTCATTGTACAGAAAACTCAAGGAGATGACTTGTATAGTTTTGTTTTTTAAAAATGTTGTTTATAAAAAAATTGAAAATTTCCTGAAAATCCGTGGATAAGTGAAACATTCTGAAACTTGATGGGTTGACAGTGATAAATGTGTTCTATCATTGTAGCAAGTTTCACCTCAATAGCTGTAAAAAGGAGAGAGAAAGGAGCCTCTGAAGTTTCCCGACTTTCACAATTACTATAATGAAAAAGTAACGAATTTCATTACTCTCATTATAGTAACTAAACTTTCACTAATGATACTTTAGAAACACTTTAGAAACAAAACGCCAGTGCCCCTTAATTTAGTAATGGGTTTTGAAACATTTTTTTCATTGATCGCACAGCCCAGATATATACTCCTTTATGTCAATACCATGTATGCCAAGAGGGTGTTTTGGGGCAAAATATGTGGGTTCTGATGTAATCCATGAATAAATCAATGGTCATTCCCTGGAAAAGTGAAAGCACCAATGCCCGCATGGAGAGTTGGCCGCCCCGGCTGCCACGGTGTAAGGACTCACCCATTCTGAGCAGGCCGGCGCCTGTGTTGCAGTTTGGCACCCTGGTTAGAATAGCTGGCATCCATCTTAGGAAGGGAGTTCCACAGGGCAGCCAGTAGAAGAAGGTAATTGCCAGAGACAGGAGGAGTGGCTTTAGAGCTCCTCTGGCTAGATACAGTGTCTCCCAGGAGATTGGCTAAGAGCCATAGGGGAGGAGCTGAGCTGACTAGGAGGGAGAAATCCTGTCAGTAAAGTTTAGTCTTGTGCTAGGCTGTGGAAAAGTAACATCCAAGCCTTGGCAGTCTGTCTTGAGCTAGGTTTTGGACAAGTAACATCCAAGCCTCAGCTGTTAATCTGAAGCAGTCTGTTCTATAGCGAAACACCTAGGGATTAGTCTGAACTAAGGGGTCAGAGTAGCTGACAGCGCTTAGGGTCAGAAGAGAATCAGGGTGCTGCTTAGAGTTTAGAGCCAGTAGGGCTGACTTGGGATAGTCAGTCAGGACACCTTGGAGTCTCTAGATATATAGAGAAAGGTGGGCTCTGAGACTGGGAGCTAGCACGAGTCTGTTAGCTCATTCAGACAAGACTCAGGGAACTTTTGCCGTAGAAGTTCCAAGTTAGAAACACCTGTTCACCACTAGTTTCATTATTAGTGTGACAGAGCTTTTCCAGTCAAGTTTTAGCACTGACTGGGATTGCCTTTAAGATCTAAGAAGAAAAACCTCTATTGAAACCAATATGCTCCAGCACATCTATTATCTGATTAAACCATCACGCTGTTGAACCATTTGTTTTATGTAACCATACGCTCTCGTTGCCTCAATAGAAGTAAACCATTAAGATCTGTGCCTCGTTTGTTATAAAAGCCTGTTAAAGTTAATAAACTCCTTTTCTTGTTAACTTTTTAAAAGCCTCCATCATACTTCTTCTCAGTTTCCTCTCAGTGGGTGATTTTAAATAGGAGCCTAACTGGAAATCTTATTTAAAAATAAAATCCTAATAAGAATATTAGGTTGGTGGTAGCGAGTTTTAAGAATTGGGTGTACCAAGTCATCACACATGGGCATTTCTCTGCCAGAAGCTGCAACATATTAGAGAGGTAGGTGTCTCTTTTAGGTTCTCCCAGGATGGACTAAGCTTTTGCCGTTCTACACAGAAAAGGAATGGTTCCTTTTTGACAAAAGATAAGGTACAGTACTTCTACTGGTTTATGGATGTCAATCCAGTAATTTTTGACTGAAATTTCTATATATACAGTTTGATAAAACAGAAACCTTTACAGTTCACCCAGCAGTTTGTTGCCGTTGTTGATGATGCATGTGGCTTTGTTTCAGCCAGAAAAGAATAGGCATATAGTAAATAGAATTTTCAGAAGATGAGATAATAATAGTGGAAAGGAGCTTCTCAGATTTGGTGAAGAGGATTATCATTCGGATATTCTCTGGTGTATCTGACAATTAGCATGACAATAGCATAGGTGTCACATAGGTGTCCAGGTAAGACAGCCCTAAACTCCAAGGGTCAAACAACTAGAGGCCTTGTTTATTTCCTACTCATTGAGCATCAGTGTTTCGAAAATTGAAGAACTGGGATGATTGGATGATGAAATCAGAACACAGTGGCAAAAGTATATCCAGTATTTTCTAAAGAAGCTACCAACATCACACTCTCATGTCCCACAGACTACACAAATGATCTTTTAATATTCTGGCTTCTGGGAGAGAAAACTAGCAAAAAAATCTAAATGCAGGAACAGAATATATTACTTAAGCTTTCATGTTATTGAGCACTGTGATCAAACAGCTCTAATGGAAGGTTTTGTTGTGATGAGAGACTACGCCTGTCAATTACAAAATTATTATCATCCTGTTTCCCACACATACAACCACACCACTTCCATAACTTACCATTTTCCTTAAACGGGGTACTTGGCAAGACATACCAACTGAGTCTCTGTGTCCCACTGAATCTTAATCCCAAATGAAGCTGAGTTTTAGCTTTGCTCTCACTTGGAGACTATCCATATTGATTCAGATATCTCTAAATTTGTCTATGTATTTCCCGCCTTTCTCTTAAATGGGCCAAATCAGCCCGGGACTTATTTGATTCTGAAAGCACAATTCTAGAAAATAGGTTCCCTTTCTCAAGCAAGTGCTTTAAAGTTCAATAAGTAGGCATGCATTTCACAATGTTGTAGCAGCATAATAAAATGTGTGGGAGGACATTGTCGAGGCTGACAATACTGGGTGACTTTTTTCATTTCCATACTTTCAGGCTTGCTCCTCTACACATTGCTCTAACATGAACAAATTATGTCAGCATAATATGCATAAATTGTATTGGATGGCAATTATATTAAAATGCATGGAGCAAACCACATAACAGCACAGCTACAATACAATCCCATACCCAATCCATTCTGTGCAATTGAGTGACACTTGCACCCATTTAGCATGGTATAAGACTATAGCGTAACTTACTGCTTCTTCTTTTCGCTCAATACTCAGTGGTGCTGGTCTTGAGATTACAACAATTTCATAGAATTTTACAAATTGCCTAGCAGTGATTTAGACTGCAATTTTTACAGCTTCACTCAGAGGATGCATGAAGGTAAGCATCCTTGAAGATAGTCTCTGGTGTTGTATTCAAGTTGCTGGAAACAATAAGATGTGAGATGTTTGCCATCTTCGGAATGGATGTACTGGATTCCAGGAGTTGTCAGTTTGCAATAAAGAAGTCACAATCAGAATATGTGGTGCAGCTACATATTTTCAGATACAATGGAGCCTGGGTAAAAAGAAACCATCGTTTCTGCTTCTCTTACAGGAAGCTGATGAAGCTCTGTTACGTAATTTGGAGCTACAGGTTGAACTTCAGTTCTTGCAAGATGACGTTAATTCGACAAAGGACAGGTACAAGAAGGTAATTGCCTAAAGCTAAGAATGGGCCTTTTCTGTTTTATGCAGTTTTTATGGCCAAGAGAATTTGCATATGCAGAAGAATATACAATATTCATTTTGGCAAAGGAGTCAACTTGGGACTCTCTACCATTTGCAATTAATGCATTGCAAGTAATTATATTCCTTACAACAAATTACTTTCTCTGCTAGCAAAATTGTGTAGACATTCATTTTGAAAAACTTTGCCACAATGGACAAAGCTGTAATTTTTTGTGGAATGTGTAAAAAATTATAGTGTGGGGATGGGGCCAAAAGAATGTTGCTGATGTCCTTAATCATGCAATGTGAGCAGAGGGGAAACTGACTATTTTTACATTTTTAAACACTGGCTTTTCACATTCAGAGCAAACCAAGACTGCTGCTGCTTCCATCTGTTCTAATACATGACATACAGGAAATTGTGCTAGCGGAGGGGTGCTCACACGTTTTCAGCATGCGAGCTATTTTTTTTAAGTGAAGAAGATCTACCTTGCGCGCCCGTGCTAAAAAAAAAGCTTCTCTCTCAACATGGCGCCCAAGGCAGGATCCAGTCCATGACGTCATAGCGCTTGGGCTCTGCCTCTCCCAACATGGCACCTCAGAGGTGGACGTCGCATTGCTAGAGACGCCCTGTGTTCGCGGCGCTGAGGGGGAGGGGGAAAGGGCGGGGAGCAGCCCGGTGGGAGCAGGCAGCTGGGTCAGCCGGGTAGAGAGAGAGAGAGAGAGAGAGGGAGGGAGGGAGGGAGGAGGGGTGGGGAAAGAAAAGGGGGGAGTTGGTGGAACGGCACGCGAGGAGGAGGGGGGAGCAGCTGGGGATGCTTAAAGGAGCCATGTCCCCTGCGCGGCGGCCTCAGCTGCTGCTGAAGAGGCCGGAGCTGGGCGGGGGGCCGAAGAGGAAGGTGCCGAGAGGGATTTGGAAGGAGCCCTTGAGCGGGGCGCGTGAGGGTGAGTGCATTTTCAGTGGGGGGGGAGGCACCTTTGGAGAGCGAGAGAGCGGCGGCTGAGGAGAGCAAGTGACAGGCGAGAGAGGGAGGGAGTGCTGCTGCCACTGTCAGGGAGCGAAGTGACAGGTAGACCACAGGTGGGACTACCCTCGCTACCCTCGAAGACTCCACCTCGCACTCCCACGCCCTCTGCAATGCCCCGTGGTAGGAGCCGGCAGTGGGAACCAGGATGCGCAAGGCAGAGCCTTCGAAGGCTCCTCCACGCTCTCCCCCACTCCCGCTGCTGGCTCCTCCCGCGGGGCATTGCAGAGGGCAAGGGAGTGCTAGGTGGAGCCCTCGAAGACTCCGCCTCGCACTCCCTCACCCTCTGCAATGCCCCGTGGGAGGAGCTGGCAGCGGGAACCAGGAAGTGCAAGGTGAAGCCTTCGAAGGCTCCTCCTCGCTCTACCCTGCTCCCGCTGCTGGCTCCTCCCACGAGGCATTGCAGAAGGCGAGGAGCACTAGGCGGAGCCTTCAAAGGCTCCGCCTCATGCTTTCTCCTTCCTGCAATGCCCTGCGGGCGGAAAAAGCACCGCGGGAGCGGAGGCCAGAGGCGGGAGTGCGCACGCGCACGCGCACGGCAGGAGCAGCCCATCTGGCTGGCGAGGCCTGAAGATCACCTGGAGGAGGGCCGAAGATCAGCTAGTAGCTCGCAATTGACCTAATGATCTGGTGTAGTGTTCAAGGAATGGGTAATATAACAATCATATGATAAAATAACAGATTTTCCCCCTCCCCCAAATATTTAAAATGTGTAATATAACATTCTACTTTACTTTGTTTTTACTTAGGGCCCTTCCAGACAGGCTTTATATCTCAGGACCTAATCTCAGGTTTTCTAAGTCCCCACTGCCAGATAATGTGGGATAAACAGAAAACCTGGGATCAGATCCTGGGATATAGGGTCTGTCTGGAATGAACTTTACAGTAGCCCAAAGAGAAAATGCTTCTCAAGGCATCTTGAGGTCAATGTGACTATAATCAACTTCCACCAAAATTTTTGTGTATAATATATCCTGAATTTTGAAATCTTGGCAGTCCAGGATTCTCCTCATCAGAATTTCCTGACATTTGAAAAGCACATTTTGACTATTCTAAAAAATATTTTGGGATATACTTTCTGTCTTTATTATCCTGTGGCATTTTGTTGCACATCTGACTTGCCTGGTGCCATCTCTGCCCAGCAGTGGCAGGACTTTTCAGAAAGGTCCACAAAACTGACTGCAAATATGCTAGTGAATGTTTAAGACATCTAAACATAGCAGAGCCAACCTTCCACACAACATAAAATCCTATTAATGTGGGTTTATAGAGTTGGCTCTCTACATTTACAAATTTAACTTCTGTGAATTTGATTTTACACTACCTTTTCTAAGAATCTGAAGCAAGTTATGGAAAGTAGGGCAAATTGATTTTCTCATATAGAAACTGAGGGAAAAGATTACCTAGATTATGCTCCCCATGGTAACATTGGATTAAGAACATAAGAACATAAGAAGAGCCATGCTGAATCGGACCTCAGCCCATCTAGTCCAGCATTCTGTATCACACAGTGGCCCATTAGTTGTACACAGGGATCTCTAGCAGAAAGGAGGGCAAAACCCTGACCTGCTCCCAACCCCCCACAACCAGTACCCAGGGAAATCCTGCCTACCTCAACCAACTCCGAGGTGGCACTTGAATGTCCTTTTCAGTAACTACCGATACACTTGGTATCCATGAATCTGTCTAATCCTTCCTTGAAGTTGTTCAGGCTGACAGCTGTCACAACCTCTTCTGGAAGTGAGTTCCATAACCCAATGACCCTCTGGGTGAAGAAATATTTCCCTTTATTAGTCCTAATTTTCCTACCTTGGAGCTTCAGGAGTGCCCTCTAGTCCTAGTGTTTTGTGACAAAGAAAATAATTTTTCTTTATTCACCTTTCTATCCCATGCATGATTTTATACACTTCGATCAAGTCACCTCTTAAACGCCGTCTTTCAAGGCTGAAAAGACCAAGGCGTTGCAACCTGGTTTCATAAGGGAGCCGCTCCATCCCTTGGATCATTCTTGTTGCCCTTTTCTGTACCTTTTCCAGTTCTGTTATATCCTTCTTAAGGTGCGGAGACCAGAATTGTACACAGTACTCCAAATGTGGCCTTACCATAGATTTGTAGAGAGGTAATACAACATTTGCTGACCTATTTTCGATTCCCTTTCTGATCATGCCTAGCATAGAATTTGCTTTTTCACTGCTGCTGCGCACTGGGTTGACATCTTCATTGAGCTGTCCACCAAAACCCCAAGATCCCTTTCCTGGTTTGTCTCGGAAAGCTTTGACCCCATCAATTGGTAGGTGTAGTTGGGGTTCTTTGCCCCGATGTGCATGACTTTACACTTGTTTAGGTTAAAATGCATTTGCCACTTTGTTGCCCATTCACTCAATTTCGAGAGATCTTTCTGGAGCTCTTTGCAATCAGTTTCATTTTTAACTACCCTGAACAATTTAGTGTTGTCTGGATTATTTCTGCCAGGTAATTTCTGTAACGTAGCAGATATGCAGATGTACATTTCTCACTCTAAATTTACTATTAAGGGTATGGGATTTCTTTCTGAGAAAACAGGGTCTTCTTGTTTTCATCTGTGAATGCATTGTCCTCTTTGGGCAATATCCATGGCTTGGCATGTTAGTTGGAAATGTTTTCCTATAAATTCATTAAAAGAAGAGAGGGAATATGTAACTCCATATGTAACTTCATAGGATCTGAGCTTCCTACTGTGATAATTTTTGAATTTGAATAATTTTTCTTGACTGCAGGACCTCATGGAAATTCAAACATACGTCAGCATTTTACAACAGATTGTGCAAACAATCCCCCGAGTGTCCAGCCTGACAGCTGATGTCAATGAGGTAAGAATTTCATTTCATTGGGATCACCAAAAAGTTCCAGGGCCTCCAGTTCTTTAGAAATTAGGAAGCAGAAAGAAAGAAAATAAAAACTTAGCAAAGTACTCTTTCAAAGATGGTATTGATAATAATTTTTTCTAGCTTCATAGAAGCTGTCTAAGGGAGTAATCAAGAGTGAGCAGCTGGGAATGGGACGTGATATTGTCATGCAACCAAATGATACTTCCTGTCTGGAAAATCGGTTTTAAAAGTATGATTAATGTGTCTAATCCAGTTTCATCAGGAGGACTTGATTGAATGATTTATAGCATACATGTGATAAGAGAAATATAATTTTCTTTGTATGCAGACATTACATTTATATTTCCTGCAAAGTTGTGAACACATACTGGATTTCCAAATACACATCCACTTTATCTGGTAGACATGGTTAGGTTTGTTCGGAATCTTCGTAATTCATAATAAATTTGGAAAATTTGCTTCTTGAAGCAATTTTGTAGTTTTTAAGGAAACTGGAAGTCCCTTTGCCCTTCCGAAGCTTTTTCCACTATTTCTGTTACGAAGCAGTAAGTGAGCCAGAAATGATTTAGCGTTTCCCCACTTCTGGTCCCTGGCCTCGGCTCAAGCCTGGCAAGCGATTAAAAACCCAGTGGATGGCTTTCCTCTCTCCCATCTCCCCTCATGAGCCTGGGAAGTGGTTTAAAACCCAGTGGATGAATTTCATTCCTTTGCTTCCCCCCACTTTTTTTCTGGAGTAAAACAACTACTTTCAAAGTAAAGTCCACCCAATGAAACAGTCAATAACACTTTGAAACCATTAACGAAGGATTCAAAAGTCTTGGAAGTTTTGAAAAGTTTCAAACTTTTTTTTCTGTGAAAATCAGAATTGACTTTAGATCTGAACCACCAGTGCCCCCTACATCCAAAACGAGTTTTGAACCATTTTTTAAAAATCAAACAAGCCTAGTATCTGGCAACTCTGGTCTAAATGTAGATTCCACATGTGTATGTACTTAGATGTTTGTGTTAATATGCACACATAAACATGCACAATCTTGGATTCTCAGAGATTTTTAGGACCAGAAGGGCAATCATCACTAATATTTGTCAATGCTTGTTGGGGGAATATTGGGGACCTGTCACAATGCACGGACTGGGCCGGCCCCTTAATCACACACACAGAGACAGTATTCAGCTAACTACTTTATTGAAGAATAAAAACAGTAGAAAAGGTAATTGTCCAATATGCAAAAGCATTCAAAGTAATGAATATAGTCCAAAAGCAACTTGGCATGAAAGTTTCCAAAACTTGGCAAAGCTCCGCTAGCAAAAGCGAATCAGGAACAAAACAGGGTACAAGGTCCAAGGCTCCCTTGGCAGGCCACTAGCCCAAACTTAGCTCCGTGGTCTAGCCTCGCTAACACGTCTGCATAGAATAGACGTGGCCGAGGTACTGAGGATCCGTTCCCACGGATCCTCTACTTAATCTTCATGGCGCAGACCCCGAAGCTCTAGGCTTCTCCTTCTCCAATTGGTGGTCCGGGACCTCGGTCTGTCTAGGCTATGAAACCAACCCCTCCTGCTGGACTCAATGCTCCATCTCCTATCAAAGGTTCGGCCTTGCCTCCCAGCACCTGGGTCTCTATCTCCGTGAGAGTCAAACTCCCTATCTGCTTCCTCGCTATCCTCCTCCAGGTCTTCATGCATTCTTTCTTGCGATCCTCGCCCCCCGGCCATTCATACTCTTCACTATCACTGCTTTCAGTTTGCACCTGGCTTTCCATATCCTCGTAAGGATCAGGCCAGCCTTCGTCCCAAGCTAGACTTTCTGTGGGAGAGGAAGGCCCAGCTATGGGAAATTCTCCTTCTTCCAGCCTCTCTAAATCCTCTTCAGAATCTAACTCAGCTGCTGCTGGCTCTAATGCAAGTGGGACCCCTGGCGCTGTCCCATGCCCCCCAGGCACGAACGAGAACTGGGTTGCTACAGGACCCAAAAATGGGGAACCTTGGGGACCCCAAAATTGGGGGAAGTTGGTCCACACTGTAGTGGGAAGCACTATTGTCACTTAAAGCTACTGATCGTCCACGTGTTTGGACAGCCTAAATATAATATATTCACGGCAGTGCCCTGGAACGCCCCATCCAGTTGAGTTCAGTGAAGGATAATTTCTTGTAAGATTGAGAAAATTATTTGAAACGTTGTATTCATATTGTGTTCATATACATGCACATCTTTGTTTAAATTTGAGTGGCTACAATTTAAGTGGTCATGCCCTCTTCCCACTTAAGGGAAACTTTTGCTCACCCTTCTTCATAGTAAAACTCTTTTGTTTTGGAGATGTTGGTTGGGAAAATGGAGAAGACAAACCAGTTGCAAAAGTAGGCTTTCAGGGTTTTCCAAGGAAGAGATGGCTACTGGTCATGTTCGCTAAGAGAGAATTGTAGTGTGAAATCACAAGTTTTCTTAACATTCCTTTGAAGCAGCTTCATTTCCCAAAATATGACACTGGACAAAATTAACCTTGTTCAGTAACTCCCAGTAACCTTGGAATCTAAGGTTGCCACTTGAATTCCAGTAAACAGTGCTTGTTTGCACATAATAGGAACTCGACATGATTTTTACAGTTCATCATCTCATCCAAGCACATTCCTTTTCCAACCAAATAAAATTTGTGAAACAACAGGACATCTGGAGTGTTCCTGCTGAAAACATGATGACAATCAGAACAAAAATTGGTCTTGTCAAGACCTTTTCTCCCAGGGAAATGTTTTTAGCACTTAATGAAATCTCAAATGGTTCTTGCATGCAACCGGTTCTTATGCCTTACTTATCTCTGTGTTTTGATCCTAGGAGAGGCTGATAACTGAGAGGAAAATACCAATTCTTCAGGGCCAGTTAGAAGAATACAAGAGTGTCCTTTGCCAGCTTCAGACTCAAAAAATAAAACTGCAGACAGAGGTATTATTTTTTTCACAAATGGTGCTGTTTGTAGACTAACTGTATTGGTTTGCCAATTAGCATTTGGGGACTGTGAAATTTGAGAACAGTTGTGTTTCAAAGCCAGAGAGATATCTAAAGAAGCGTTGAATCAATTTGTTTTCAAGCATTTGATCTTTCTCTTTAGTGGGCAGGTCTGTTGGGAAATGTGTTATTCAGTTAAAAATGTTCAGAGATTGAAGTGTGTTAACCCTAAATGAGGAAGAAAATAGCTATCAAGCCCAAGCTTTTTAGCCAAGGGATTGAAAAGCTCAATTTAAAACAGAGTAAGCAGAATTGGTAGAATAAAATTCCATTTATTTACGTATTCCTCACTATGGTCCTCATGGTTGTATATGGTTGTATATGATGCCATAAACCAAAGGATAAAGAGTAGTATATGACCGATAACTTCTACATAAGTTCCCCCCCAAAACAAGTCTACTCCCTCTTGTAGATAACCACTCTGTCAAATGCTTGCCTACAATGATCAGGACCCAAACCAAAGTCAGAGGTTAGAAATAGCTGCTGGAGTTAGGTGGGTCTTTCCCTTCTCTCTCTTAAACACACAACCACACACAGATCATGGGCACACATGAAAAAACAACTGCACAACAGCAAAGAAAGCTCCTTTAAGAATTGCCACTTCAAAGCATTACTGGGATTGTGGTTCCAAATAGTATTAGTACACTTACCTCACTTATCCACCTTTTAATTCAAAAAGTCCTCTCAGTTGCTTGAGGCAATAGCTTCCTTGAAACCAAAGGGTAAAGTTTACTGCCAGCCTAGGAGCTGTGACAAACCTGACTAAAGATATAAATATTAACTCTGTCAGGTCAAAGGATTACAGAGGTAACATTTGTACCTTTAGGACCATTATCTTAGGACTTCATCAGACAGACGGAGGGAAAGTGGGGGAAAGTGGAGAGAACCATGTTATTTCATTTTCTGGGGTGGCAAGCTGTCCCACATCCTTACTGCATTGATGCTTAACACACACTTTCTCTCGCTTTTCTCCTTTTGGAGTTGGATAACACCCAATTCTTGAAGACGGGTTTAGGGCTCCATTTCCATATGCTGTGGAAACAACTTTTCCATGGAGTCCAACCAGAAATACATCAAGTTATAGCTACTGTGGGACTCTGTTTCTCTAGTGCATGGAAATGGAGCACCAAAGCTGTGAGACAAATTCCTTATTTATTATTTACTAGCTGTACCCGGCCATGCATTGCTGTGGCATAGTCTGTGGCAACCCCCTTCTACCCTTATGCTGGAAAAGCACAATCAAAGGACTCCTGACAACTTCCTCCAACCTGGACCCTCCCTCTCGCCCTCCAGGGGTTTTTTACTACAACCCCCCAATTCCTAATAGCCAGAGAAACTGTGATCCCCCCCCCAATGACAACGGACTGGACTTAAACTTGGCACAGAGAACCCTCATGACCAAATGAGCATACTGAAGGGGTATGGGAGGGGGAACTGACCTTGATTTTTGGGAGTTGTAGTTCCCCCGCATCCAGAGAAATAGTGAAGGAAGAGGGAGGGAGAGAGAGAGAAGGGCCTGGCTTTGTAGTTCTACCACTCCCAGAATGCAAGGCTAGGCCTGCCATCTCCCCCCCCCCCATTATGGTGCGTAACATGGCTTCTCCTTCCGCAGCCCCCCCACCCCTCACACTGCCAAGCCACGCCCCCGCCCCTCCATGCCCCTCCCGCAGGCCCCCGGCAGGCCACCTCCACACGGAGCCATGGAGTTTGTTCTCCACTGCAGACCAGGGAGATCCACCCCACCTTTGAAGTGGGTGACAGGGAAGGCCGGGTGCTTTTCTCACTTAAGCAGCCACGCGGAAGGAGGGAGGGAGAGAGGAGATGGGGGCTTTCCTCCTTTTGGTGGCCCCGGAGAGAGAGAGAGAGAGAGGCGAGAGTGCCATGGAGCCAGGGTGGCTTTCGACAGCCCCGGAGAGAGAGGGGGGGCTAGCTTGACTCTGGGAAGCCCTCCTCAACATTTCTGGGCACCTGGCGGAGGCGAGAGGCAGGCAGGGCCTTCCTTCCTGCCTTCCTTCCTTCTCGGCAATGGCGTGCCCTCCCCCCCTCAAGAGAAATGATACCCCCCCTCCCTTTTAAAATTCCGGAAATTGTGGAAAAGACATGGCTTTGTGAGCAAGCATTATCAAAGGTAAGGTAACTGACAGGCCATTCTGCCTCAGCCCTTATTGGTCAGGCTGGTGCTTTAGATTGTGAATTTTGGAGGATGATGAGAAGCCGAGGCTGGCTCCGGGAGGTCTACCGGCCGTTGCCGCCTCAGGCTCTGCCGCAAGACGATGGAGAAGCTCTCTTGGAAGCACGTGCACAACCCCACGCATGCGCTGTGGCATGTTCTCATTTTTTAGGATTAGTAAGTTGTTTTAAGGCCTTTTATCTTTTTTTTATTGTTGTTGGTCACACCTCGCTTTGTGAGATGTTTAGTTGCCAAATTTTGTGTGTCTGCATTAGGTGGTTTTGTTGTTTTTAAGCTACTGGTGACACAAAGATTTATATATAGATTTTTTTACGTCATTTCTATCCCACTCTTCTCACCCCCCGCCGGGGGGATCAGAGCAGCTTGGGCTCCATTCTCCTTTGTGCAGTATTCTGGTGGGTGAGGTAGTGGGGGTAAGGGGTGGGGGTAATAAAGCAGATGTCAGGTGAAATAAAGGTTTAACTGGATATGGCTGCTGCAGGCTCAGAAATGTTGGACAGCTCTGGCTGTCTGGCCAATCCAAATCGTTCTCTCCTTCCTCCTGGTCAATGGTGGCACATGGAGGCACAGGCACCAAGGAAATGGGGAAAAATGGTGAGTGTAGTGCAGATTGGCCAGGCAGCCAGAGCTTTCCAACATTTCCTGAATCAATGTATTTGACTTTTTAATTCCTCCATTAATATCTGCTTTTCTGATAGTAGGTGAGTGAGAGTTCCTTGAGGGAAAAACCCACATTGGTGCTGAAGGGGTAGCAACCTCCCTAATCTTGCTTGCCCCTCATTCTCTTATGTATATGTAAATGCAGGTAATCTAAATCACAGGGAGAAAAATCAAAAATAGATAACCCTTCTGGTCCCAAGCATTTTGGAATAAAGGAGACCCAATCTGTGCTTCTCTATTATAGTCCTGCCAAAACTATGACATTGGATGGTCTCCCAAAGAGTCCTGTACTCCAATCCTCACCGGTGCGTGAATCCACAGATCAGACATTCCTGAGAGGTGGCTGTCCATCTCCATCAAAGAGATCCTTCTGCAATTTTGTTTGCATCACAATTGTATATTTTGGACTTTTGTCTGTGTGCTTTGTTTCTTCATTTTAAGACAATATATATGTGGTCAGCCACCCTCTTCTGCTCTTTCTCTGGGTGAAAACCCATACAATTAATTGACTTCAGGGCTTTCTGGGTGATATTTCTGAGCCTTTCAACATTGAGGGTTTTTGGAAAATAAAATAAAATATATTATTGCTCAGTGAGCGAGTGCCACCTGGTGGCCAATTTGTATTCCACGAGACCATTATTAGGCTAAGAATTTTGATTTGCAGGATCATGTAATCTGAACATACAGCAGTAAATCCTTTCATCTGCTGAAATTTCCAATTGGATGTAAGCCCTTTTCTTTGTTTAGACATTGTGTTGGGGTTTTTTTGCAAGCTGGAATTCCAAAAGTTTGACAACAAAAAGAAAGGCATAATAAAATAGACCATAAAATGCACAATTTTGTGAAGCAATGGGATATAAACATAAACATATAAACAATGGAAAAGTAATAGCCATGACAAAACAGAAACTCAGACATAAAGAAACTAACCAACTTGTAAACACCAAGTATTTCAGCCAGAAATTTTATTACCTTGACTGATAATAATAATAATAATGGTAATTGACTTGGTTTTTCACTGCCCCCCTAAAGTTGCCAAGCTTTATTCACATAGACTGTGATTCTAGATTTGCTTATAAGAGCCTAAGTAGTTGCCAATCTAAGTAGATCTTACCAATCTGGTCTTAATGGGCAAAAGTAACTGAAAATGGGCCATCTATTAGGGGCACTTTGATCATGCTTTTCCTGCATGGCAGGGGGTTGGACTATATGGCCCATGGGGTCTCTTCCAACTCTATGATTGTATGATTGGAGTCTGCTCTCCTGTTATCAATATTAAACCTGTGTGATCAATTAAAAAATGTTTCAATACGCATTACGAAATTAGGGGGTGGGAAAAATCATTTCTGAAGTGTTTCTGAAATTGGAGGGGGTCCATATTAAAACTATAACGAGGTAGGTATTTTTTCATTAATTTTCATCAAATAATTGTGCCAATGGGGAAATGCAGGGGCTGCCTTCTCCCTAGTTGTTAGAGCTATTGGCACGAAACTTGCTACGATTATAGAACACATTTACCACTGTTAGCCCATTAAGTTTTAGAATGTTTCACTCATCCACAGATTTTTGGGAGATTTTCAAATTTTTTACAAACAACATTTTTAAAAAACTTACAAGAGCTATCTCCATTAATTTTCTATACAATGACACAAGATAATGAGCGTTCATTCTCCCCAAGTATCTACTGATTTTTGGGAATTTTAATTTTTTTGACAAAAACATTATTTTTAAAAGCCACAACAGCTACCTCATCGAATTTTGTAATGAGT
The DNA here is from genome assembly GCA_030556195.1 of Anolis apletophallus. Lineage (NCBI taxonomy): Eukaryota > Metazoa > Chordata > Lepidosauria > Squamata > Anolidae > Anolis > Anolis apletophallus. The sequence continues at coordinate 48,220,419 of JARBWK010000003.1, read as the reverse complement.
ACTGAAACCCCTAATTAATATACAGGTTTCTTCATCCTCCCAACAAGTGATTTTCACTGCTAGTGGGGATTTTAACTGGGATCACACCTGTGTCTTGCTGGAGATCTCTGACAGAAGGACATGGAAATGCCAGACTCCTGCCTCATAATTCTGAAGTGTGGTGCTTTCCCCCCATGTATATAATCAACTATTGAATATGTAGGGATCATGAGTATGAACCAATCACTAATGGACCAATCTAGGTTATAGGTTTGCAACTATGACTGCAAAAGCCAATAATTTTTTGCAGTCATTTTTAAAACAAAGACTGCAGATGATGTGCTTGTAAATAAATCCACCCCTGTGTTCTCTACTTTTACTGCCTTCAATGTGCATCCTAGTGAGGAGCAAGAAGATATATATTGTAATCTTCTGTTTAGATAGACAGGACTATATATGACAATGATATAGAGTTACATTCCACTTTTCTCTAAAAGTGAGATCCGAAGTGACTTCCTTAAAATATGTCTTTTAAGGAAAATAACAAGCATAATGAATGACTGAATGAGTGGTGTCTGCATGGAAAGGTCATCTTTTCTCATAGATCTAGGAGTAGTACTATTATAATTTTTGGGAGATTACTAGCAGTTTTTTGAAACACTGTTACTGAGTTATAAGCCAATGAATAGTTCCATCTCCAGGATGCCTACACAACTGAAAATGAAGAAATATAGAGCATGGCATAGTAGTTTAAGTTTTGGACTACAACTATGGAGAACAGGGTTGAGTAGTGTCAACACCCCCCCCCCCCCCCCACCCCTTCAGCCATGGAAATTCATTGGGTGACCTAGGCCAAATAACATATTCTCAGCCCAAAAAAATCCCATGATCCCATGACTTATGGCAACCTTAGAGTTGCCATAAGTCCAAAACAACTCTGCCAAAGGATGCTGATGCACACAACATCAATGAATGAAAAACAATGGCAGATGAATGGATCTAGCACATCCATCTGACTGAATTGGTGAAAGCATTGACTCCCAATTCTCCCTATAGAATTCAGTGCCAGCTATGTGTTTTGGAACATTGTCTAAACTTTCAACACTTTGGGGGACAGAGATTGCTATTGAGAGAGGAATACATATTAAGAGCTGGGCTTGTTTTGCACTAGTTGGTACATGCAATAGGTTGAAGGTGAAACACTTTGTCCGTCATCATCTGTTAAGAGTCTTGGAGTTACACTAGACTCCCACCTGACGATGGAGAAACATATCTCCATCGTCAGTGGAGTAGCATTTTACCATCTTCGGCAGGCAAGGAAGCTGGCTCCCTACCTGTCCCGCCATGATCTAGCCACAGTGGTCCAAGCCACGGTCATCTCAAAATTGGACTACTGTAATGCTCTCTACATTGGCCTTCCCTTGTCAGTGATCCGGAAGCTGAAGCTGGTGCAGAACGCTGCAGCCCGGCTACTGGCAGGTCTACCATCCTCCTGCCACGTGACGCCTGTCCTGCACGAACTGCACTGGCTTCCGATCGAGCACCGGATCACCTTCAAGGTGCTGGTGTTAACCTTGAAGGCCTTGAATGGTTTGGGGCCAGTGTACTTAAGGGACTGCCTCTCCCTATATTGTCCCGCAAGACCACTGCATTCAGAGTCCCTTAACCTTCTCGTGGTTCCGAGTGTCAGAACCCTCCACCTGAGCTCGAATATGGAACTTTCACAGGATGGAAAATCTGTCTTTCACAGCAACTGGACCCCTGTGTAGAGTGTGATGCTGTTGTGCTTCAGAATTAATTGAAACCATCATTGGGTTAACACAGGCCTTTTCTTCACACCCAGAATTGGTTTTCTTAACAATAATTAAAGATCAGAGTCACAAGTTAGAAAATACTATTTGTAGCAGGCCATCTAGCATTGCATTTGGCTATCTTGGCAAGAGGAAACCATCCCCTCCCTGGAGAGTATACTACTGCATCCCGTCAGTGAGAACTGCATCTTTCCAAAGTATCGTATTTACTCAGGCGCATAGAATCTAATGTGAACCTAAGTTTTCAAAGCTCTGAAACCTAAAAATGTATTTGTTGTTGAATATAATGTGCAGTGTCCAAAAGTGCACTCTTTGTAATTTGGCCACTACATTTGTTGCATTCTTAGAATACCTTCCTTAAAAACTAAAGTGTTAGAACACCAAAGCTTTCAGCAATAGAATAGAAAACCTTGGGGGTGCATCTATGTTGTAGAATGAATGCACTTTAACTGCCTTGGTCCAATGCCACAGAATCCTGGACGCTACCGTTTGACAAGGTCTTGAGCCTTCTCTGCCAAAGGATGCCGATGTCTCACCAAACTACAAATCCCAGGATGCATAGCATTGAATCATTGCAATTAAATTAGAGATGAGATCCCTCAAAGAGGAGCTCTCCTTTGACTTTAGCTCAGCACTAAGATGACTATATGACACAAATATAATCCACACCCCAGCTTCGGCAAGGTCATTTAGCCCCAAAAGAAAAACATATTAGAGTAAATAAGGTATTCATGCCAAGAGAGGGGGATGCCTCATTTTTTGAAGCCGGTGAAGTTGAAATTGAAGCAGGTTGCATAGTAAATCCTGACAATGACTAGCTGAGAGGATTCACCATGCCCTGTGTTAGCACTGCTTCAAGCAGTAGTCTTTTATGATCTGGGTTTATTCCGTAGACAACAATGCTGGAGCAGGCCATCAAGAGCACCCAAGAGAGCTACGAGGATGAGATCCAGTTGTACAACGAGCAGATTGACACACTGAGGAAGGGCATAGAAGAGGCAGAGAGGACCCTGGAAAAATACACCAATGACTGCCGTCAGCTCTCCATTTATAAGCAGTCTCTGGAGAATGAACTAGAGCGCTACAAACGTATTATTGAAAATGAAGATAGTAGGTAAATGTGCCAAATAATGATGTATTTTACTGTTGCCATTTGCACCTATTTTTTCCATAATTTTTAAAATGAAAAAATGTAAGTGTAAAGTAAAAATGTGCTTGTTTATGTTATGAACAGGATGCGGCCCATTTTTTTTTGTTAACTACTAGTTATCACTGTTATGGTTTAGCATTCTTTTTACCCACTTAAATAGGTGCCATTTGAAAATTCTATCTAAAATTGCAGTATCTTGCCCATTTCACAGCCAAGGAAAAAGCAAACTGTTGCAGCTTCTTCTAGCTGTAATGTTTTAATGGATAACTCTTGCCATCTTGAACCCGCTCAGATGTCTCTTGGCCACATGGATCAAAGTTTTCACCTGTGAAATGTTGAAGAGTATATTATTTCACTTAGCATGACAATCATTTGAAGTTTTTTTAAAAAAAAATATTTAAAGTATTATCTTAGTACAAATTTCTGATTTCTTTCCCCCCCTTGTTAGGTTGAATTCTGCCATTGTTGGAACCCCTGTAACACTCTTCACACCGACATACAGACCGCCACAGGCTCCAGCCATGAGAGGGAGAGGTAAATCACCCAAGGCCTTTTGGACCATGAGATTAATGTATGCGAGAGGGGTGAAGCTAGCATGTTCAGCTACAATAGATATGGTGTGTTTAAATGATCATGAATAACAGCTATTATTATGAGGGGGGAAAGTTATTAGAAGAAAAGGAAACAAAGCAAAGTAATATAATTATGTAGCTAGCAGCTATATCATGTTTCTTCTATTTTTATTTTGTAATGGTGTGATCCTAACATGGGGAGTGTGTCTGGCAGAAGATAGCAATCCATTCTTGAATGTACTTGGTTTCCAGTCTAGATTAAACCCAGTAGGCCTGCATTTACCATGAAATTGTGTCACTTGTAACAATACATTTTGTTTGTTTTCCATGTGGTGTGGATGTCTATGGAATAGTTATCTTTCTCTTTAGAGACTGTCAGCTGAGCATTTCTCCTGAAATATTTACAAGTGAAATGAGAATCACAGTAGAATGGGCCAATGGGGTTCTCAAGCCAAGAAAGGCTGGGGCTCATTTGTGAGATTTCACTTTTGATTTCAGTTTGAAATTTAAAGGATCCATTATTTTTTCTGAACCTTGTTCCCCCGCCTTGCAAAAGGCTATTAGATCTTGCCTTTAAAATTCTGATCAAAACCCAGAGCAAGTTCAGGTACTGTTCCATTTTCTAGGCAGAGGCCATTAGGGGGTGCTAGAGAGAAAAGGAGAGTCCATTTTATGGGTTTGGAGGGTGGGTCAAAGGAGTAAAATATTCCCCTCATTTTCCTGTTATTTCCCCTACCCATGTCCTTGCCATGAAATCAACCCTCGTTTATGATATGGGAAGGGGACAGCAAAAACGGGGGAAATGATTTTTCTCCAACACCCCCAACCTTTGTAAAATGGACTATCCTTCTCTCTGTAGCACACCCTAGTGGCCTCCGCCCAGATAATAGAACACTACCCAAATTCATACCCAACTTCTCGGGAAATGCCTTTTCTTCATCAAATACTTGTGCCATTTAAACGATATTCAGAAGCAAATTCATGTTTCCATGGAATCTCCGAAACCTTATGCTATAAATGTATTTCCTTCTTTAATCTCAAAGGTACTGCAGGATTTTTTATGTTACTCTGGTCACATATTGTTTTGTGTTTGTTTTCTTCTCATTTCCTTTGTTACAGACCTTACACTGGTTATACAAGATATTGCTAGTGCAAAGCCAAGGCAAAGAAGTCTGCCCAGAAAGACAACAAGGCGAAAAGAGATAACACCTAAAGACCGTACCAATGGTGCACAATCAGAAAAAATATATGGCCAACCCCTAGAAGGCTTAGATCATGATCAGCAGGATTTCAAATATGAGGGATTAGTAGTAACAAGTAAACATGGGCATGATGATGATGATGTTGAAGAAAAAACACAGCAAGAAAGATTTCTAGAGGATGTACCCGATGGGGCACAGATAAGCAGCAATTTTGATAAATTGTGCAATATAGTTAGAGACAGAATCAGATGCTATCAGAGACCAGAAGCCAAAACTGATTTCTATACTAAAGGGCGTTATGTCCTTGTCACAGGAGGGGGCAGTTATGAGGAGCCCAGCTTTATTTCTTCATCCATTCCTTCTTTAGGTGAGATCACTGTTTCTGACAGTGAAAGAAAGATGCTAAGTGAAAAGGATGTACAACCCATACCAGTGTTTCCTGAGCCACTTGACAAAGGTGAACCTGAAGCCTATGAAACACCAGAGGGGCCCAAAAATCAGGAAGATATCATTGGTACATTACCAACTGTAGGAATACAGGAACACAGACCAGAACGTAAAGAAAAGGAAGATGTAACTGAACAGCTGGAAAAGTCTGAAGAAAAAGGTGAAGAGGCAGGCGTTTTTGTCAGCAAAGAATATGACAGAGAAATCAGTTTTTCATTCAAGGACCTGAGCCCACCAAATATCATGAGTTATGAAAAGTTGGAAGTCATGGAATCCATTGAGAAATTTTCAGATGACAAAGTACATAGCTACGAAGAAGCAGCCATGGTTGTGGAAACCATGATTGAGAAGACCAGCAAGAAGAGGGTGGGAGACAAGAGCTCTTAACATGCATCTTAAGACAATTTGTTCAGTTCAGAGTTATTACAGCTATGACCCCACCTTACCCAGTATACCCATGAATACATCTAGAAATTTTAGTCAAATCAGTTTTACAAACCTGGCTTGGCTTATTCATGGGTCAACGTGAATACTGTTACTCTTATTTTTTAAAAAGAAACATGTCCTTCTCTGAGTAAAGTGCTGAAGGACAAAAGCTTAATCTCTCCAAGGAGAACAGAAAAGAAGCACCAAACCCCCCTCTACTCTTTTTAGTGTGGTACCACTAACCTTTTTGAATGCCTGGGTGGGGTAATGTCAGCAGTGGCCAGATGCAGGTGTCCCCAAGACTTTGTTAGCTCTTTCCTATTTCCACATAAAAACTCTCAATTTATTCACAGGTCATATCAAAATCCAGAATTTTTGTCCCCAAACCTGCCCTTGGCTTATATATGAAGTCAACCTATGCATGAATATATATGAGTGTTGTTCAAAAAATAATTCCTCACTTTTTTCTCAGAATATATTTATTCAAAACAGTTGAAAGTTGGTGATTGTATCAATGAATGCTTTTTTACATGTACTATTTTTCTTCGTCTCCATCAACTTGTACGGCCTTACCCCATCATGAAAGAAGTGTGTGTACTTGCCAGTAATAGCTCTTGTCCTGTGTGTTTAGTCACTTCCGTAGAGCATCAATTGCACTGTTGTCCTCTTCAAAGTGAGTTCCATGCAAAGCTTCTTTAAAAGACCAAAAGAGGTGGAAATCTGAGGGTGCCAGATCTGGAGATTTTGGAGATGTGTTCCCGTGCCCTCAACTTGTATGAGGGTGTGCATTGTCATGCTGGAGCAACGTTTCTGCTGGATTCTTGCCGGATCAAACTTCCTGGAATTGTTGCTTGAGCTTGTTCAGGATGCTGATGTGCACCTTTGAGTTAATGGTTGCACCCCTTGGCATCACATCAACAAGAGTGACTCCACAATCCCAAAAGACAGTAACTATGACTTTTCCTGCAGAGGGAGCTGCCTTTAATTCCTTCCTTCTGGGCAGTAGAAAATGATGCCACTCCATTGACAATTTTCTTTGTCAAAAAGGTGATTGATTGTATTGATTGTGGCAGGACATCCAGCACACAACAGATCACAGAACTTGGTGACTGCACTTCCTGATGTTTAAACTTTTAGTGGGATGTCCAATGGTGCTCCTATCCTCTGCACAACTTTCGAACACCACACTCAATCAAACATTTATGTTCACCACATTTTCATTTTCATGAGCCGAGAATTCAACTATAGCTCATTGCTTGTAATGGGAGTCTCCAACAGAGGCCATTTTAACAGTTCACTACATCTCCACCATCTGTTGGAATGACTTGAAGCTCAGTACATATCCTGGAAAAAAATTCAGATTTTAAGCACAGGAGTTCACTTTTCTACCTTTGTTCATGGCTGAGAAAAAAAAAGTGGGACATTATTTTTTGAATGACTATCATATGTTAGTAAACTTGATGGAACATTGCTAGAATGAGTAGTTTGAAAACTGTAGACTAAAGTATATATCTTGCTTGCTTTCACCCATTGATTTGAAACTGGCTTTGTCTCCATAGCATTATATTCATACATTACCCACTTTGCTATGGGTGCTGTTGGGAAGTTTCTCCTAACCACCTCCATGCTCATTCATATGTACCTTTGTAGTAGTACATGCAAGCCTCCGTTTGCATGGTGGTTTCTCCTTAACAGCAATAATGGGCATAGCCAGTGGAGAAAGCAACCTCATCATAGAATGGAGGTTAAGGTTAGAATTTAAGAGGAAAAACATTCTGAGCACATCTACCCCAAACCCTACAACCTTGGTTTTTACTAGAACTTTTAAAGGAACCTAGTTTCAAATTGTTGTCCCAATCCACAAAAGAACTGCTAAATACATTGTTGAATTGAACCCTACCATTTGGTTGCTAAAGAGCACACAGTAGGAGGAAAAACACATCACCTTATTTTTTAAACAAAATACCTTCTTGAACAAAAACAAACATCAAGTGAGATTGTGACGAGTGTATTTGGTATCATTACATTTAGATTTGTGTGTCTGATATAGCTAGGAGAACTGATCCCCCCCCCCCCCAACCCGGAGTGATTATTAGAAAACATTGATGCCTGCATTTCTAAGCAGGTTCTAGATATGAATTTTAGCTGGTGATATGTATTTTATTTTTGGAGTTTGACCTTTGAGAAAAAGTGTTTTCCAGAGGGTGGATTTTCATATTACATTGAAAATATAAGTACAATCTTATACATATTTACATTGAAGAAAGTACGACTGGATTTAATGGAACTTACTACAGAGAGGTTTTACATGGGGTTATACATTCATTAGGCTATTATAATTTCAACAATTATTATTATCTGTATTTATATCCTGTCTTTTCAGAGGGTGGATTTTCATATTACATTGAAAATATAAGTACAATCTTATACATATTTACATTGAAGAAAGTACGACTGGATTTAATGGAACTTACTACAGAGAGGTTTTACATGGAATTATACATTCAGTAGGCTATTATAATTTCAATAATTATTATTATCTGTATTTATATCCTGTCTTTCGCCCCGTGGGGGCTTAAGGCAGCCAATACTCCACACTAGGCAAATTTAAAAGGTGCAATACAAAAGTTTAAAAACAATTAAATAGTAACAGTGTGGTAAAAACAATTAAAATACAGTAAACACTAAAATGGACTTAAAAACTCATATTTTTCCAATACCACCCAACCTACTTGGCTTAAAAATATTATACAAAAATGTGAAAATAGAGGCAGTTCCTGGGATATCAATTCAGATCATAGGCTAGCTGATCATGACATTGTTTTGTGAATTTGGAGAAGACTGGTGGCTCTAGTCCAGAGGTGTCCAATTTAAAATAATCTGTTAGTGGCCACCATCACATGTGGAGGATGCTAATGCCATCATTTGCTTATCCACTGGTTTTCCAATAATCATCAGGTATGATACATTGGTTCAGTCCTTTCACATCTTACTGGAGACATGGCAAGGAATCCATTCTGGTTGTTGCCTTGAAGGATAACAATCGCATTACATGTTTCAAATTTTTAAATATGACATTACTTTTTCAGTCCATGTTAAGCACAGAATGTTTTCATCACAGAGATGCCAAGAAATAGACACCACTTTACATCCATATAGAAACATAGCTCATTGAAAATTTAAAGTTCTGCTGGGATTTCATATTGTATGTAGTGCTTGGAAGAAGGATTTTGTGCTTTGTTGGCATTTACTTAGGAGTTGGTCATTAGCCTGCAGTTGATTGTTTGGGAATTTTGTTGCAGAGAATGGTCTTGACGGCTCTTCCGAATAAAGGGTTTCTTTGCCTGCTTCTTATTTCTATAGTCCGTTTGTGGACCATCTCTTATCTTCCTCGGGCTCTATGGTTTTCTCTCTCCAGAGTCTGCAGTAATATTCCATGCTGTGGCATTAAGGTATTTTTAATTTCTCTACTCCTGATTACCAGTATTTCAATGGGAAGCGTAGGCCTGCTTTTGGCTGATGAAATAGTCAAGTTAAATAAGATTGTTCTTCTTGTGTGTCTTCAAAGTGTTTCAGACTGAGGGTGACCCTAAGTCTAAGGTTAAATGAACTTGGAGGGCCACATCCGGCCCACGAGCTTTAGTTTGGAAACCCCTGGTATAAAGGATAGAGAGTTACGATGTTTTTAAAAATGTAAAGTACTTTCAATAGTCAGCTTGGTGGGATTAACGACCTGATCACAAAGGGCTAAATTTGACAGCATTCACTGGTTTAGCCCAGGTCACTCACGGAGCCCACCAGCTCTCATCAAATGATGCCAGCATGGCTCCGTAGGTGAAGGAAGGCAGAGCCAGTGCATGCCACTGCCTCGGCAACACAGGAGGCTTCCCGTGTTACCACTACAAGCAATAGGGGTGGGGGCATCCACACACTCCACATGCACTCCATGCCCCCCCCCCCCCATGAGATCAGCTAGGAGACAAGTCTGGTGATGAGGGCTGTGGGATGCTGGGTTCCCCACATCCCCCAACAACACGGAGCAACTTTGATGACTATGTGACAAGCTCATAAGAAGGAGGACTCAGATGTCAAAACCATAATTCATCCTCAAATTTCAGCAGTCAGGAAGTCCCCCATAAAACATACTGAAGGATTAAAGGAGGAATTGGGATCTCTTGGAGAGTAGAGGGACACATTAGGCCTCCAGGAGAACTTCAAGAACCTGGAGGGGGCAGCCTCTCCCACTACAGACTGGCAAATTTAGATGCACAACCCTACTGTTGTCAAGCATTTTGGGTAGGCTCTCTGTATTTTTGATAATTCACTTTCATTTGATGTTTGCTCGGTGGATGGGTTGAAGTGCTGGTCTGCAGAATCTCTTAGCTCAGCTTCCAAGTAACCACAGCAAGCACTCGCAAATTTGGGCTATCACACATTGTCACTACAAAACTTGAAGAGAGTACCATGTAGCTTCAGATAACCAACTATAATAGGATCAACTGCTTTATAGCATCTTTTTTATTTTCCTCATATTATAAAACAGTCACAGAGGGCTTTAACAATGTTCACTGCATGTAAACAGTTAACTCTATGACTCTCACCTTTAAAAAAACAAATTATAATCAAGTTATTTTGCATCAGTAAGACCATAGAAAATGTACTCTCAACGGGACATATTTTTCCAATTTCTACCATTATGTAAATAATAAAAGTAAACTGAAATAACTAAATGTATTTATCTCTCTATATATGTTGAATATACTACTACTACTAATAACAATAATATAAAAATGTGCAATCACTTCTTAAGAGTTCAAATTATCAAAATATTTACACCAATTTTGTTGTTTTGTTGCTATATAGGACATTTAATATTCAGGTGCAAAATTACATCAAAGCAATGACAGCTATATATATTCTGAAATGACAATCCTTTTCATTTACTAATTTAAACTATTTCTAAGATATTAATGTGATCTTTGTGTTCATAAGAAGACCCTGTGAACAGAGATTGTGTATCTATTAAACATATATTTATATAGGCAATGTATTCATATTTCTATATACAATTCTTGGACCTGTATATATATAAATAAATATATAATATATATGCCAATGTGCTATCACAGCTTTCATATGCTACAACTAATGCAAGTTTAGTTGTATATTTAAACATAGATGGCCTGAATCAGCAAAGGAGGCCTGCACAACAGATGCGGTTGTACCTTGCAACTGAACCTTATGGAGGCAATATGTTAAGCATTACAAGCAATGTAATTGCAAACAAGTAGTTATATGAAATTAGCAATGCAGTTATATATAACTAGTTTTTGTTGGGACAGGGTGTAAAAAGTCACATCTTGATGATAAAATTTAATTGCTTTATTGACATAACAAATAATAATTTCTAGTTACCCCAAAAGTTGCTGTAAAAGGGCATTATATGCATGTTGACAGGAATTTTCTAGGTTTTCTAGTTACTATTCTCTTATTAACCATACATACATGAGTTCCCTCCTTTTAAAAAAAGGAAGAAAAAGAATAAGTACTGCCACAAATAATGTATTCCCCAGCATTACAACAAGTTGCGGCAATGAGTTACTTTTCAATATTGTAACAAGAGCTATTTAAAAAGTAGCTTTCCAAGCTTTGGTAATATGATGTTTATAATGTGGGTTCACAGCCTTTATACTCAGGCAGTTGAAAGTAGTTAAAGGTCATCACAGCTCAGAAATGCATGTCTATATTCTCATTACACAGTTGGGATTTATGGTTTTGGAACAAATTACACTGAAGTCTTTCATTTATTGGCACTAGAGGCAGTCTTCTGCCATTAAACACAGTGTCCCCACCTGTGCACATGAAAGATTTCTCTCCTTTTCTATAAGATGAAAGTGGAAATGGAAATGCTCATGCAAATGCAATGGAGTTTCTGCCATAGAGGAGAATGGGGAGGCTTCTATTCAAAGCCTATTGCTATTGAAAGGTTTTCCCCTGCTGTCTTCAGTGAGGATAGAATGGATTCATGTTTGGTTTTGGGTTTATTTATCTCATTAATGAACTACAATTTAGGATTTCATCTCACAAGGAAGGGAAAGTGTGTGGAATCACTTTCTTTGTGTCAAGAAAATGATTCTTCTGTCTTGAAAGGAAACTGAGAATGTACGCACCCCCATCACACTCATCACACATTTCCCCACTCTATTTCTGAATAGGGGGTGGCTCTTTTTAAAAAAATAATAGTTAAGGTACTGTACTTACATTGACCCATGGACAAGTTGATTTAAGGCTTTTGGGTCAATTTTTTTGTTGAAAACCTTTAGACCAGGGCTGCTCATTAAGTAGATCGCGATCGACCGGTTGATCTTTGGGCCTCATCCAGTAGATCTTCAGGCCCTGACCAGGTCAATCGCATTTCCTCCATCATTGGTCCTCTTCACGCGCCGCCTGCATGCTCCAAGTGAGCATGACTCATCCCAGAGGCAGGATGGGGCGCTTCTGGCATGCGCGCGGAGTGGCAGCCGTGCATCGTGTCATCCATAGCCACCCTTTCCTTTGCTCTGTGACGACTCTGAGTGGCCGGAGAAGAAGGGAGGGAGGGGGAATGCAGAAGGGCAAAAGAGGGGGCAGGCGTGGATGATGCTATGGCATCCACGCCCACCCCCTCTTTTGCTCTTCTGGATTCCCCCTCCCTCCCTCCCTCCCTTCGTCTCCGGCCACTCAGAGTCATCACAGAGCAAAGGAGGGGGCAGCCGTGGATGACACGATGCGCGGATCGGCGCAGCGGGACTCTGGCGGTGATGGAGAGTCCTACGGGGGGGGGGGGAGGCCTGGCGTGGCTCCCTTTCCCTGCTGCCCGGATTGGAAAGGGCGCCGCACCAGGCTTCCCCCCCGGTAGGCCTCTTTATTGCTGCTGGAGCGGGGCTCCGGTGGCAATGGAGAGGCCTGCAGGGGAGGCAAGGTGCTCCTCACACCTCTCTCTCGCCCGGTTCTGCCATGGAGCCAGGCGAGAGAGGGGCGGGCGGAGAGGAAAGCTGGGCCTGCGGAGGAAGGTGCGCGCGCGCACGAAGAGCGAGCTCGCGCATAAGGTAGGTGATCTTTTTGACTTGGTTAATTTACAAGTAGCTTGCATGCTGGAAAAGTGTGAGCACCCCTGCTTTAGACATATACATGAGTATATACAGTAAACATGTGCCTATTATTTTTCATGATTAAGGAATCTAAACTCACTCAGTTGTCCCTTATACTCTAGTTAGTAAAAAAAATAGTGTCAGGGATTCCTAGCTCCACTACTATGAAAGGGAGGCAAAAAAGAGCAAATGGGATTAGGTACACTTTCCATAGGATCGTTCCCCTTAAACCCCTACACTAAAGGAGACAGGCATTCCTTTGGAAACTCCTCTTTTCATGGGATAGCCCTTAAAACTATATTAAAGGAGACAGGCACACTTTTAAAAACACTTTTTTCAATGGGATCCATACTGCCTTTAAACCACTAATGGAAACAGACAGACCATTAGCAACCGCCCACATGAATGCCCACACTGAAATGTCGCAATGTAATTGGACAAACCCACCACTTTCCATCACAAGTAAAATCTCCCCCTTTTAAGCACTCTATGCATAAGGGAAAAGAGTGGAGTAGATTTGTGACTGTCTTTGAAATCCTCCCAGTTCTACACACTGTGGAGACGGAGTCTCACAAACAACAACCGGAAGCTGTTCTGCATTGTTTGATAGGCTGCACAGGAGTCCATCTTTGAAGTGTGTAGAAATGGGTAGAAATGGAGGAAAACTTTGATCTGATGAGGCTCTAAGAAAATTTCTGCCAGTTAGTAAATGGTGGGAATCACACTGGGTAGATAAAAACGTAAATCAGGAGTTATGCATTTGTGATTTGTATTCACAATCCTTACATTTTGGAGATAGAAAGCCCCACATCCAATTTACCCTCATTAGTCACCCCTATTGCTCAAAAAGTGTCAGACAGATGTTTTCACCTCTCTTCGTGGGGACAGGAGCCCTGATTTTGCCCATTGCAATGGAAATCACCTGCCCAAGAGGTGAGAATGTTAGTCAACTGCTTCCTGAGCAAGAGAGAAACAGCATATTCAGCTGTAGGGGCTGCTTACTGGCAAATGGGAAACGAGTGGGGTCAGGCTAAGATTTGCTATAAAGCTACAGATGGTGTTCAGCAGCAATGTAAGACAGCCCAAAAATGTGCCATGGTCATTTTGGGTACAAGAGATGGAGCATAATGGCAGCAACCATTTTTAATAAGGGCTTACTGCATAAACCGTTCTATAGAGTCTACAGTGGCCAAAGAAGATCCACAACACCCCCGTCCCTCCCAGAAGGCTCTGAGAAGGGACCGGAAGACACGCCTGGTGAGCACATGGTCCCACACTCCCCCAAACCAGGAGGAGGGAAGCCCACTGGCAGGCGGAAGCGGCCTCATCATCGCCGCCAGAAGCGGAAATCAACCAGGGCCCCCCCTGCGGTTCCTCCCCCTTGCGACGTGCCAGAAGATCTGCCTTCACCTCCGGCTCCACCTGAGGGAGAAGATCTGCAACAGCGCCACCATCAGGCCGGAAGACCTGCCTCCCCACTACAGGAGGCCCTTTCACTGCCTCCAGTTTCATCGGAGGAATGGAACAGTCAGCGCCAAATCCAGGCTTGGGGACTCACTCCATCTTCCCCCAGCAGACCAGAAACCATGGCTCTGTCACCCGAGGAAGATCAACAGCGATGTCATCAAGCTAAAGAGGCTGCCTTGCCTCCACCAACTCCACAAATGGGCCCCCCATGGAAAGATCTGGTGATGCCAACTGCCCAGCTACTGAAGACAACCGGTTAGAGGCCTGTCAATCCTGCTCAAAACCCGGATTGCTCTATTAAGAGCCACGAAAAATCTAGAAAGACCCATTATAGGTCCAGAACCTTCTGGGGCTTGGGATTTAGCAGCTGGGGCCGCAGGCATTCCACTGGTTCCACCCCTGGGGCTGGGATGGCTCCTCTGGGCGCAAAGCCAGACGCTGGCCCTAACCAGCTATCGGCACTGGACCTTGGAGGATCAACGCTGACTGTAAGACACTCCAGTGACTTGGGAAGGATGGGAGCTAGTCAACCATCCCCACCCCCTTTTCAGAGGGCGGGCAGAAGACCAGACACTTAGACGATCTGCCGGTGGGCGATGACCAGGGGCAGGGAATTCCAGTGATCTCGGGGAGGGGTAAATGGGACCGTAGGCACAGGCCTTATGAGAGAAGGCAACAGAGTCAAAGAAAGACTCGGCCGCCTTCTGACCTGTGAGCTATCCCCAGGCACACAGATGGTGGGCTTCTAAATATCTCCTCTCCGATTCTGGTTCTAGCCAATGCCAGGTCCGTGCAAAACAAAACTGGGACCATCAGAGACTTCCTCCTTGAGCATAACGTAGATCTAGCCTGTATTACAGAGACTTGGCTGCAGGAGGAAGACAACGTCCTTATACACGAGCTTACATCTCCAGGTTATGTGGCTAGTTACCAGATGCGGACAGAGAGCCGGGGGGGTGGCCATTCTCAGTCATGACAAATTTAATTCCAGGATGGTCCTGATCGTGAACATCCCGGGAATGGAGTGTGCGGGCCTTGTGTGGGATTCCAGTGAGAGTGTGGCCTTCCTAATGGCGTACCGTGCACGCGACGTGCCGGCAGGGAGTCTACCTAAGCTGCTGGAGGTGGTGACGGAGTGGGCATGGAGGTTCCCTAAACTTATTGTGTTGGGGGACTTCAATGTCCATGCCGACACCGCCTCCCCTTCACCAGCAGCCATGGACCTGGTGTCCACCATGGAGACACTAGGACTCTCACTCTGTAAGACCGGTCCCACACATCAGGCCGGGCACACCCTGGATTTGATCTTCGCGGCCGGGGTCCAAGTGACCCTAACCTCTATAGTTGAGGTTCCATGGTCGGATCACGGTGTCCTGGAAGTCCGTCTTGAGGTGACCTCTCCTCCAGGCAAGGGTGCCGAACCCATTCTGGTTCGCCCGAAGAGACTTATGGAACCCACTCGGTTCCTGAATGCTCTGAGGGAATTGGAGCTCACCCGTGACTCAGTCGACAGGCAAGTGGAATGCTGGAACACCTGTCTTTCCACAGCCTTAGACGAGATAGCCCCAGACGCTCTCTCATCCCCCGTAGTAATCGTTCGCCTTGGTTTACCGAGGAGTTACGGGCGATGAAACGGAGGAAGAGACAGTTAGAGGACGTGTGGCGAGATCTCCGTGATGGAGCATTGAGATCGGCTTATAAACAGTTTAAGGATGTTTATGAGCGTGCTATCAAGGAAGCCAAAAAGGTCCACTATTCTTCCTTGATAGAGTTGGCTAGTTCACGCCCAGCTCAAGTCTTCAAAATAATTCGGTCATTGACAACAATTTCGACTGTCCCAAATGATAGGGGTTTGGCTCCCTCAGCTGAGGCATTCCAGAACTATTTTGCTGACAAGATCTCGACTCTCCACCGGGATATCCCAGCCACTCTTGATACAGTATGTGAACTCGAGACCCCGCCGCCACTCGGCGGGCCCACCTTCACCCGTTTCCAACTGCTGGACGCAGCAGCTGTCGATAATTTACTCGCTGCAGCTAGACCAACTACCTGCTCCCTTGATCCATGCCCCTCCTGGCTTGTTAGATCTTGCCGGGAGGGGTTATGAGACCCCCTGGGAAAGATTATCAACAGCTCCCTTGAGCAAGGAGTGTTCCCAGGGGGTTTGAAAGAGGCAATGGTAAGACCGCTGCTGAAGAAGCCGAATGTAGAACCTTTGGCTCCCTCCAATTACCGACCTGTGTCAAATTTGCCTTTTTTAGGCAAGGTAATTGAGAGGGCAGCAGCGGATCAGCTGCAGCGGTACTTAGAAGACACAGCTGAACTTGATCCCTTCCAGTCCGGCTTCCGTATTGGGCATGGGACAGAGACCGTGCTTGTCACCATTACAGACCAACTTCGCCGCCAGCTGGACCAGGGCGGATCAGCCCTGCTTGTTTTGTTAGATCTAACAGCAGCGTTTGATACCGTAGATCATGCATTGTTAGCCCACCGCCTAGCCGTGACTGGAGTCAGGGGGACTGCCCTTAAATGGGTGGCCTCCTTTCTCCAGGATCGGGGACAGCATGTGGAGAGGGGAGAGGAGGTCTCCGGGAGGCTCCCATTAAGTTGTGGGTCCCCAGGGGCCATCCTCTCGCCCTTATTATTTAACATCTACATGCGTCCCCTGGCCCAGCTGGCCTGCGACTTTGGTCTGGAGTGTTATCAGTACGCTGATGACACCCAGCTTCTGCTGAGAATGGACGGCAGGCCGGATACCGTACCCAATTGTTTCCATCTATGCCTGGAGGCCGTGACTGGATGACTGCGTGCCAGCCGGCTGAAGGTGAACCCGTCGAAGACGGAGATCTTGTGGCCTGGTCGACCTGGGCTGGGTGAGTGCCGGTTGCCTACCCTGGATGGCGAGCTACTTAGCCCGTCATCCTTGGTTAAGAGCTTGGGTGTCAAATTGGACTCCTTGCTGACCATGGAGGCCCAGGTCTCCATGGTCAGCAAGACGTCATTTTTCCACCTACGACAGGCTAGGCGACTGGCCCCCTACCTGTCCAGGGATGACCTGGCCACGGTGATCCAAGCGACGGTCATCTCGAGGCTGGATTACTGTAACGCCCTCTATGTTGGCCTTCCCTTGTCGACAATCCGGAAACTCAAGCTGGTGCAGAACGCCGCGGCTCGCTTGCTGGTGGGAGCACCAGTGAGGGAGCACATCACTCCCATCCTTCGGCAACTGCACTGGCTTCCCATCGAGTACCGGATTGCCTTCAAGGTGTTGGTTTTAACCTTTAAGGCCTTGCACGGTCTAGGGCCTGTGTACCTGAGGGACCGCCTTACCCCGTATGTTCCCCTGAGATCACTGCGCTCGGAAGAGCAAAATTTGCTGGTTGTACCATTGTCCCGCTCCTGCCATTTGTCCAGCACAAGACAGAGAGCTTTCTCTGCTCCAGTACGTTGAATTAGCTCCCCTGACCACATTCGAGTGGTCTCTGAACTCCTCCCTTTTCGAAGGGAATGTAAGACGGCCCTCTTCAGGCTAACATTTGGGTAAATCCAAATTCAATTGGTCCGTCTTGCCTTAGTCATAGAATCGTAGACCTGTACCATCATGGCTATGTATTGTGTTTTTACTGTATGTTTTATTGTACGCTTTTATTGTATGCTCGTATTTGTGATCCGCCCCGAGCCTGCTGGGAGGAGCAGAATATAAAACCGAATAATAAATAAATAAATAAATTTTAACAGGAACAGAGAAACTTTGGATGTAACTTCCTATTTAAAATAGCCACTGCCCCTCCACACCACTTTAAGTATCCAAAATGATAGATGCCCCACATCAGATATGAGTAGCATAGATTCATGGCTCCCAAATGGGAAATCCAACTTGTATTCTATGGTCATTACAAAACTAGTTATTTGTTCTTAAGTATATAATGTTGCTACACATTTTGCTGTACTAATTCATCAGTCGCGCCCACTTCAATTGTATCACTTATTCATTTCAGTTGCATTTAATTTTGTCAAATAATGAGATGCTGGACTTAAAGCCCCTCCCCTTGTCTAAGCCTTTCCCCCATTCTCTTGCCTCATCACTAAGTGTATGTGTAGGTGTCATAGAATCAGATGAAGTCTACTAGATCATTCAGCCTAACCTGCTGAATGCAGAAAGTCCAGAGCTAGAGCACCACCAAAATGGTTATCCAAACCCTACCTGGAGCTCTACGGTGATGGAGAACCTACTACATCTGTGGATAGGATTTGATATTACATTGTTTGGGAGTCTCTTTATGTTCCAATCCATCTATACAGCAAATAACATTTCATACATCTATGAACTGGTCCACAAACCTTATCATATATTAAATACTAGCTTGGGGACCCGGCCCTGCCGGGGTTATTTGAGAAGCGCAGCAGGATGTAGAGTGGGTCATGGGGGCTCTGTGTGCCAAGTTTGGTCTTGATCCATCATTATTGGGAGTTGCAGTGGTATCATGAAATTACTGAAGGTAGTGCAAGTCCCATCATCTGTGCCCCCCAAAGTGTAGTAGGATGTAGATTGGGTCATGGGGGCTCTGTGTGCTAAGTTTGGTCTGTATTGGTGAATGGATGAGGGATGCATTGTTTTTTGGAAGTGAGTGAAGGTACTTCAAGTCCCATCATCCGTGGTCCGTCTGACAGTAAACTGCACCAGGCTGTAGAGTGGGTCATGAGGGTCATGGGGGCTCTGTGTCATTGGATTAGGTTTGTAGCAGGATTGGGAAGTGAGGGAAGGTACTGCAAGTCCCATCATCCATGTTCTGTCCCCCTCCAAACTTCAGTAGGATGTAGAGTGGGTCACTGGGGCTCTGTGTGCCAAGTGTGGACTTTCTTGGTGTTTTTTGGGGGCCACAGTAGTCTGTGGGAACAGAGGGGTGTGAAAATACTACAAATTCCATCATCCATTGTCAGTCCTCCCCCGAACCTCACCAGGACGTGAAGGCAGTCATGGGGGTTATGTATGCCAAGTTTGGTTTCAATCGGTAATTGGATGAGGGTCGCAGCAGACTTGGGAAGTGAGTAGAGGTACTTCAAGTCCCATCATCCATGGTCCACCCTCCTCCAAACTGCACCAGAATGTAGAGTGGGTCATGAGGGCTCTGTGTGACAAGTTTGGTGTTGATCAATCATAGAATTAGGTTTGTAGCAGTCTTGGAAAGTGAGGGAAGGTACTCCAAGACCCATCATCCATGTTCTGTCCCCCTCCAAACTTCAGTAGGATGTGGACTGGGTCACTGGGGCTCTGTGTGCCAAGTGTGGTCTTTATCAGTGTTTGTTGGGGGCCACAATGGTCTGTGGGAACAGAGGGGTGTAAAAGTACTACAAATCCCATCATCCATTGTCAGTCCTCCCCCAAACCTCACCAGGACATGAAGGCAGTCATGGGGGTTATGTATGCCAAGTTTGGTCTCGATCAGTGATTGGATGAGGGTTGCAGCGGACTTGGGAAGTGAGTAGAGGCACTTCAAGTCCCATCATCCATGGTCCACCCTCCTCCGAACTGCACCAGGACGTAGAGTGGGTCATGGGGGCTGTGTGTGCTGAGTGTGGCCTGTATTGGTCCTTTTTGGTGGCCTCAGTGGTCTGTGGGAACCAAAGTGTTGGAAAGTGGGTCCCCCGACCCGCCTCAGGGCGTAAAGGGGGTTAGGGGGGTTATGTGTACCAAGTTTGGTGCAGGTCCATCACCCGTGCTGGTCGCTGTGGCCTGTGAAAGTGGCTGCCACATATCCGCCCTGGCCTGTGAAAGTGGCTGCCACATATCCGCCCTGGCCTGTGAAAGTGGCTGCCACATATCCGCCCTGGCCTGTGAAAGTGGCTGCCACATATCCGCCCTGGCCTGTGAAAGTGGCTGCCACATATCCATCCTGGCCTGTGAAAGTGGCTGCCACATATCCGCCCTGGCCTGTGAAAGTGGCTGCCACATATCCGTCCTGGCCTGTGAAAGTGGCTGTCACATATCTGCCCTGGCCTGTGAAAGTGGCTGCCATATATCCGCCCTTGCCTGTGAAAGTGGCTGCCACAATCCGCCCTTCCGCCCTTCCGCCCTCCGCATACACACAAACATTCCGTTTTATAAAGGTATACAGATGTCTTGACGATACCATAGGACTTTTCTTGAAGCACAACAACCTCCATTGGAACCGGAGCTGCCTGAACAATTAGGTTATTGCACTTTCTGATATGATCTGATTCGTACTGCCTGGTCTGTGAGGATTGTGACATACTCTTCAGATTTCTGACTTTCCTCAATTTTTCAGCACAGTTTCTGGCTCAGAAAATTTTTAAAAATGAACTAAACCTATTATTCCAAGGTAAAATAATTTGGAAGTGCATGTTGTATAATAAAATACCTTCAAAAGCACACCTTTAAATATGGATTACGTGCAATTCTTTTCAAAAAGCCGATTATTAAAAGGATAATAGGAAAGAAAAACAGATGTATGCATACAAAAGTCTCACAAACAGAAAATAGACCATCCATCCTTATCTGAAATTACATTATTTCTTTTCCATTGCATCTTAAAATTGATAAAGAAAGAACTTTCTGTATATTTTCCTGGGTCAAACAGCCATAAAGGTAGATATAGTGCAAGTAGTATGAATTAAAACAAGGTCATGGGACTCCCCCCCCCCCAAGAAATACTTTTAGAAAATACTAAGTTCAGGATATCTAATATTTAATAATGATTTGAGCTCTCAGCTGCTGAGAGCCCGTTCTCACATGTTGCTCTTGGATGGCAATGTGGTGGCACATAAGAAATTCTCCAGAAAGGCCAAAGCACTGCATAAAGGCCAGTCCTTTGATGAAACTTGTCAAACCAAGATTGTATAAAATATCTGCACATATATGAATGACTATGTGGTAAGATATTATAATACCAAAGTCATGACTCAACCAAAATGAAGCATTTTCAAGTTGCTTTGACCGGAATAAAAGAGGCTTACCATAAGTCAACCTAATGTCAAGGGCAGGTTTTGGAACTAAAATTATGGATTGTGATTAGGCCCATGGATTTGCCATGAATCGTGGCAAATCCATGGGCTCCTGGAGGGGTGTGTGGAGAAGCCATCACCCCATGCCCTTGCCTTTTCCTCCATCTCATGGACAGAAGCCACCCCACCTGGCTTCTCCCCATACTGGTAAAGCAAAATGGGAAAACATCTGTGCCACTTGCTCTCCCTTTTCTGGACAGAGCCTGACTGAAAGTACATGTGTGTCATGTAATGGGCTCTTGTCCTGAGAGGGGAGAGCAAGCAACGTAAGATGGGCCAAGCACTCAAGCAGCCCACCTGATGAGGTTGTAAGATAGTTGAAGTTGGTGAGGGAGTGCCAGCGTTACTTCAGGGGGCCTGCTACTCCCGGCTGTTGCTTCCACCATTTTCCCCACCAGGCATTTTAAAAGATTAGAAATTGCACTGCAGTGGAAAAAGTAGAGTGGGTCAGTGCTTCTTTTAGTCTTCAAGGATGGACTATACTTTCACGTTTCATCACTCTATTCAGAGAACCTTATAAGAGTTAATGTACTGTACTTACACTGACCCATGGACGAGTTGACCTCGATCTTTTGAGTCATCTTTTAGTTGAAAACCTTCAGACATATACATAAGTATATATTTGCTTTTGTTTTTCATTATATTAAAGGAATCTAAAATCTCTCCGGTTGCCTGTATGCTAACTAGAGCATAAAAAAATAGTGTCAGGGATTCCCAGGTCCACTACTATGAATGGGAGGCATAAAAAGAGCAAATGGGACCTGGCACACTAAATATCAGAATGATTAAAAAATATAATGTTCTTTATGCAAAATAGCAAGAACTACAAATTTTGGGGAAAAAGAGAACACATACTGGAACATCTAGCATGACACAAAAGAGTTTAAAATGCTGTTCTATGTGTTCACTTTGTAGGAGACTTCTCACGTTTTACATTGTTATTGCCCAATGTTTGTTTTTCTTTACACGTGTCATCATGTGCGTGTTCTGTTTATAGTTTCTACAGTAGCACACAAAACAATATAATGCTTTTTAATCACTGGCATTTTGTAGACTTGATACCAACTGTTGGTTTTGTATGTATCTTTTTATTGGGATACAACTATATGTTTTGCGTGTTTCTCAGGAACAAAGTAATTTTTATATTAGAATTGTAAGTGATTTTGGAGGCTGAAACTTCATTGTCCTTCCTTTTAGGATTTAAGAAATGTTCGAAAGCAAGTTCAGGAAAATCCAGACTGTGACATATATTTTTTGCTTGCAGTCTTAGTATGTTCTTTGTAAATGTTCTACTCCAGAACAGAAATTTCACTAGTGCAAGGAATCAGCTTTGGGAAAGAGCAAAATTATCTCAAATTTTGTTCCAGCACATACTATTTTTTATCTGACATCAAGCATGTAAACTTTTCCCTCCTTTAGCTTTTACCATTAACCAATGTTTTTAAAAATAAGGTCATAATAAATGCCTGAAACCAAGATCATAGCAGAACCAGGAGATTGGGAACGCTGCTGAGGGACCCTATTCAGCCAGGAGGTGATTAAAAGCCCATCTTTCACTAATGTTACAAACGCATCGGGGTGGGAGGAGGGAAACAACACTGGGCCATCAAGTAATGCCAAGTTCACCTCTGACCCTATGCTTTACCTTCTATGTTTGGCATTCTAGACATTTCCAGAGATCTGAGGTGCACTACAACTGCAATCATAGTCTCTAGTATGACTGCATTTAGGGAGTATATCTTAACATGATCTACTTCACTGAAGTCATTCTGACACCTCCATGCCATTCTGGAGTTTCCAAAGAGCAGACTGCTTTCGATATACCAGTAATATGTGCCAAAAAATAAAGAGAAAAAGAATGAAGTAATTCTGCACATCGGTTTACCTCCAATCAATTCAGTCTGATGAAATGGCAGTGCATTCTTCCTTTGCCAGCAATCCTGCAGTTAGCACTATTTGATTTAGAATCAGTTCCCCAAAATTCAGCCCTTACTATATGAATCCCTACTTCTCATCTTTAGCAAATTATTAAAAAATAAAATGCAATGGACCTTGATCTGTATTATGTGGAGCGGCCATCTCGCATACAATTTATGTTAAAAAAAACCCAGTTGTGATGAAAAATGGAGAGATACTTGTTTATGCTAATACATTGCCATACCCTATAAAGACTAGTTATTATACTGTCAGTAAAATATGGACCAGGATCTAGATGGGGATTAGAGTTTAGAAAGGTATGAACTATTTTCCTTATGTTTCAGACATTTGATTACCTCACACATGACACGTCAGAGACACATCCTCTTGAGTCCTGTAATGCTTAGTTGATGACAATCTTAAGTGGAAAAACCAAACACAATAACTTGTATCCTACAACTTCTCTCAAGGTGTGAATATTTCAATTGCTTCCAAGAATATTTGAACTTGTATTAAGGCCAAGCATCACATTGTGTGTTCAAAGAGGTCACTTTATGTTTAGATTCCCACTTTATGAGAGAATCTGATTCAGAACCGGGGAGCGCACCTGTTTCCTTTCGAAAATTGTCCCCACCCCAGCTGCTATTGGATCCCAAAGATTCCCTTTATTGCAAAAAAGATAAACAGTTTCAGAAGGGACATCAGTATGGGAAGTACCTGTAGTATAAAACCTCAGAATAAAAATGTAAAGATTAAAAAAGAGTATAAAGAAAGTAACATATCATTTGCCCTCGTGAAAACTGAGTTTTTCATCCACTACTGTAACTTCTATGACAGTATTTTAGCAAATCCAAGTGGTCAGTTTGAACATTCACCTGTCCAAAAGCTTAAAATTAAAAAAAATAGAAGAACACATTAAAATTTTGTAGGTTGTTACTTGTTGCATGTCAAGAAAAAAAAGCAAAACAAAACCACACCAAGCAAAACAAAATCCTTCAATGAACATCCCAACTCTGCATGATGATAGTTACAGTCATACACTTTAACCAAGTAGTTGGTTGATAGTATTATATTTGTGGCTCAGAATTCAAAAATTTCCACTGTAGACAATCATAAAATCAGAAAGTTAGGATAATCAACTACATACAGTGGGCTAAATCCAGTGTTAGTCTTATCTAGGATAGATTCATTGAAATAAATGAAACTTGTTAGTCAACCATTAACTTCAGTCTCATTGACTTCAGTGAGTTTATTCTTGGTAGGACTAGTATTGGGATTGGCCCAATAACTGGAATAAGCCTAATGGAAATCTTCAGGAAAGCAAACAGGGAAAGGAGACCGCTTGGCATGCAAAGCAGCGCTAGTTCTTGCTCAATATACTCTTGAGACTTCTCTCTACTGCTTCATCTAATTCCTCTTCCAGCTCTTCCTTCTTGGACATGGCCAATTTAGACTGGTAATCTTTTACTATTTGGTCTATGTAGGGTGCGCTTTGAGTCCCGTGTAGCATTAATGTCCATTCCTTGAGGACTCCCTTCTGAGGCAGGATGCCAACAAACCCAACTTCCAGAACCCAAGTACCTCTGGGGTCTTCTCCCCAAGAATGTGTTGTCATGAAGGGCCATTTGTCAAAGCCCACCTTGGAGTCGTCATCTCTTGGGCGCCGACTCAGTAAAATGGATTTAGTTCCCATTGGTGATGTCATGTTGATATTCAAGTCCCCTCTCCTGGTAGAGTTCACAGTGATAACCGCCTGAACATGTTCGAGGTAACGCACAAAGTTCTCCTTCCCCTCACAAGCGTCTGTGGTAAGAGTCAAAACCAACTTGCCAGTTGATGGTATTTTCCTAGGGTTTATGAATAAAACAAATAAAAGAGATTTGAACTAATGCTTCCGTAATACACACATATTTTCCCAAGAAAACATATTAAAAATTGAAATATTGGCATTAATGTAACATGAGCAAACAGACAATGATTACTTTGCATCAAGCAAACTACAGAATGGTAGTGTGGGGATTATGTGATGAAAAATGGAAACAGCCACAGCCTTGGTGTCTATGGGGTGAACATGAAAGAGTGAAATGAGACACCTCCATTGTGCAGGCCACGAGCCTCCAAAGAGGGAGTATACATGGATTGACCTGGACCTGGACCTTGGCATGTTTCAACAACTGTTTATTTACTGTTTCATTTTAATGAATTTACTGATTATTTTTATCATTATGATGGCACTGAATGGTGTTTGCTGTGAGGCTGCCCTGAGTCCCCCCTCGGGGGTGAGAAGGGTGGGGTACAAGTATACGAAATAACTAAATAAATATAAAGAAGATAGCACCCCCAATCTTTTATTCACAGTCATGCCCAGCAATACATCTGGAACAAGTGAGAGATCGGAGGCTTGGACTGGATGTAGAATTAAATATGGCAGTATGCAAGGGGAAATTTTGAATGCCTGACTTTGAGAGGTCAAGAATTGTGATACTTACACTGAATTTGATTCATTTTTTAAATGTTACTTATTTTTGTTCACTTTATAACCAATCAAATGCATTAAAATATCTAAATAACAATTGATGGTTAAAAAGAAAATGTGTAAAACCAATCAAAACAATTGAACACCAATGAAGAAAAAACATTAAAATGTAAACTGTATATATTTAAAATGGCAGAGATGAAAATAGTGGGTCTTATTGGTGAGTTCCAAAGACTGGAGTCACTGACCAAAGTCCCTTTGAATCATTCTGGATGCCTAAACAAGAGCTACACATTCACAACAGATTTGTATTCATGATCCCTGCATATTTCCTCACATGGGGACACATAGGGACCATTAAAGTCTCCCATTCATCACTGTACAGGAAGACCTCAGGTTACAAACATCTGACTTACAAATGACTTAAGTATGGAGGTGAGACAAGAATGGGATGTGAGAGAAATCTACCCGAAGGAGAATTCACACCTGGAAGCGTGATTATGGGAAAAAGGTGCCTCCACTGAAGATTTATCATCAATCCTTGTTTCCAAAACAAGTCACATTTTCCAAAATGCAATTATCACAGGGACAGAAAGTGAGGTGAAATCTTCCGAACAAGGGCACAGACAGCAAAACAAACACCACAACGGGGTATTGTTCGTAATATGCAGACTGCCTGTATACCTCAGCCATTGAAGCAATTTAAAGATATCTAGGCCACAGCCATCTTTTGTATAATGCAACTTCCCAATTCAGTGTGGATCTTTAAATATAACAGTGTTAAAAGAACTTGAGAGTGTGGAAGGAAAAGCAACAGGCATCTTGATCTATATGTGGGACAGGAGTGCTCTGGGATTTCACATATCCAAACTCTTCTTCAAAAGAGATTAAACTCAAAAACATGAGTGGCCATTAATGCAGTGAACAGAAGCTTTAAATGTATTTTAATTGAATGTTTTATCTTTTGTATAATGTTGTTTGTAATGTGTTTTGTATGTTGTCGGCATCAAATTGCTGCCATTGTAAGCTGCCCTGAATCCCCCTTCGGGGGTTGAGAAGGATGGGGTAGAAATTAGGCTTGGTTGATCCAAAAAAATCGTGGTTCTATAATTAAATGAGGGGGATTTTTTTTATTAGTAATAGAAATACTTACAAAAACATTCCAAAAAATTCTTAATTGATATGTAATTAATAACGAAATTCGTTATTAGTTCTAAATTGTCCACAGCAGGGAAACAGGATTGACACTGTTAAAAGCACAGGCAAATCAAGGGGGCAACATTTCCCTTCACCTCTGGAGTGCAATTCACTGGAGCTGAAGATTTATAGCATATAGAAATGGTACCACCAACTTATACAAGTATGAGATTCTTGTAACAAGAATATATCAACCTTCTCCAAAATTGCTTTTTACGGTGACTTACAGAGTATCACAGTGCCTTTCCTTCCTAGCAGAAGGGGCTTGGACTGGATGCCCTTTGGGGGTCCCTCCTATGCCTTGGATTCTGTGGCATGGTGATGATGATGATGAAGTGGGCTGGGTGGCCACCTGTGGGGAGGGCTTTGCTTGTGCCTTCCTACATCAAAGCAGAAGGGGGTTGGGCTGGGTGCCCAACTCTAGGAGTCTATTATTATTATTGGGCAGGGGCTGGATGGCCATCTGTGGGGAGGGATCGAGCCGTGCCTTTCCTTCCTGGCAGGAGGGGCTTTTTTTCCTTCAGCCCTCCAAGAACCCCCCTAAGAGCTCTGTTTTTTTCTCTATGGTTTTTCTTTCTTCTGTAGTTTTCCTTCTTCTCTCCGTGGTCTTCTCACTCCCTCCTCCCCTTCTTTAAGCCTTTCTTATGTCCTTCTCCTCTTTCCTTCTATCTTCCCTGATTTTCTGGGTGTTTAAACTGCTTTTTCCCCTGCAGTCTTCCAAGCCGCTCTAGGAGCGGTGAGTTTTCTCTATGGTTCCACTTGCTTTTTCACTTCCTCCAGGAAGGCCTTTCACTTTAATAAGGCTCCAACCAGGCAGAGGGCCGTGGTATGACTGTAAGTACCCTAAAAATCTATTTTGGAGGAGATAAATATTCCTATTAGAATAACTGAGAGGGAACATACGAACTAACTACAATAATTAAGAAAATTGGGGGGCCACAAGTTCGGTAAATAAATTACACTTCCGGGTTGGAGGTTGTGGTTCAAAAACAATTAAATTAACTTTTTATATGAATTTAATACGATTTCAAATAATTTTTAAACCACAGAAACCAAGCCTAGTAGAAATGTTGGAAATAAATAAATAAAATAAGTACTGTCATGTCACTTCCAGGTCTTTGGTTTTTTTTAAAGGGTACTTAGGTCAGTGATTCTCTACATTTGGTCCTCCAGGTGTTTTGGACTTCAAGTCACAGCCAGCTGATAGGAATTCTGGGAGCTGAAGTCCAAACCACCTGGAGGACCAAAGGTTGAGAACCCTTGATTTACAATATAGAATTAATGCAGTTTGTCACCACTTTAACTACCATGGCTCAATGGTAGGTAATCCTAGAACTAGTAGCCTGATGAGGCACCAGCACTCTTTGGCAGAGAATGCTAAAGGCCTTGTAAAAGTACAACTCCATCGCATTGAGTCGTGGCAGTTAAGGTGTTGTCAAACTGCATTAATCCTACAGAAGACTTAATGATCTCTGGCAGCAGATCCTCCACATTTTGCAGTAAATTTGAATCATTATCTTGTTATTTGGGAATGAAACATTTCCCAAGATTTTAAAAAACAAACCTTTCATAACTAATTGTTGATGGGCCAAGGGCTTCTAACATTCTCTTTATTTGTTATTGTGTCTGTTCTTAGCAGGTATGTTTTAAATCACTTTTAGCTCTATTTTTATTTTAATTATATTGTAATTTTTGCATGTTACTGATGTCGAATTTTATTTGTACAAATAAATAAATACATTTTAAAATGGAGAGGGACTGGAGACTTTGGGGGGTTCTGCAGCTTCAAAAGGGGTCATAAAGGATGTGGGCTAGCCACAGGCCAATTTTGTCCACTCTTGTACAAAGATACAGCAGCCTACATTTCCATGTGTGCATACTACCAACAGGATTCCTGCTTACAAGTTTCAGAATTTCCAAGCAAGCACAGCTAATAGCCATCCTGGCTGGGAAGTCTGGGGAGTTGAGGTCCAGTAAAGTGTTGTTTTTCAATTTCTCTCCCAGCCTTGCTTCAAGAATTGGCTCTGAGAGAAAAAACAGGCTCTCTTTTGACAAGCACTTCTTTAAATAGCTTGGACATGCCGGCAATCATTGCGGGTCCATTAGAAAAGCATGTACCTGCTATTCTGCTCATTTAGTTTGATTAGCCTATACTTGCTCTGGTAATAAGGGCAGAGTGTAACTACTGGTCCTTTTCTCATTACATCTAGATAGGTTGCATATTCCTTCATTGCCTTTCCTTATTCGATCGCCAATGTATCATATACACCAGCCGTACTGAAAATGTTATTGGCAGCAACTTCTCATGGGCTGTCAATTAAAGATCCTGTTAACCGTTCCTAATGTAATTTACAAAAAAAAAAATCACACAGGGAAAGCAGAAGATTTTGTAATAAGCAGAGTTTGAAGAGTTTACTTTTTAGGATTAAGTCCTAGAACCTGCTGGCTGGTGTGTGCGTGTTCTAAGAGCTATAGTTTAGAAGTAACAAAAGAGGATTTTTGAAAGTTTCTAGCTAAAACAAGACAGGAAGCTCATCATATCAATATTTCCATATGACCCAAAAAATCTGTTATTTTCCTCCTTTAATGATTGTTGCATCTCCTTACAATTCACTCACCCCCACATCACGCTGGGGCAAATTGCCTCTTTGTAACACTTTGGAGACAGTTTCTGCCAAGCGCCATCACATGAGGCTCAGCAGGCCCCACCCCACTGACTCTCCAAGTGCCGAGGAAGCGTTGCAAGATGCTTCCTTAGCCACAACAAGGAAAGTGTTTTTCCTCTCCTTTTCCTCTGCTTTCCCCCATATGATGGGGGAAAGGGTAACGTGGCAACAGTCGTTGCCACCCTTTCTCCAGTTTGATGGGGACAGAGCACAAACGAGCTTTGTCCTGTCCCTCATATGTGATGGGAGATGGAGAGAGGATGCAGATCAATGAGGAGGTAAGTGAGAAGAGGGCCATAGTCAAGGAAGTCATAGCTCTGAGTCTGTAAGATCAGGACTGATTATAACAGGGTGAATTGAAAAAGAGGGAGGAAGGGGGAGGGAAAAAGTAATATGTCAGCATCTTTAAAAGTAACTTTTTTAAAAAAGAAAAATTGCATGAGCTTTCATGGATATAAACCCATCTCTTTGGATGCAGTACCAAGTGGTATTAAGCACCTCATCACATTGATGAGGTCCAGCATTCTGATTCACCAGCCTCTGTGGTAAATCAGGGGCAGTGGGGCAATCCTGGCACCCTGCCTTGCTGCCAGCTGATGCTTCCCCATCACACATGGGGGAGTATAGCTATATGGCTTCCCCCTGGGATAGCCCCGTTGTTCCAAATGGCACATGGGGACACTTCCATATTGGTGGTGCAGCGTCCTACGATGCTATCACCCCAGTTGACCCACAGAACCTCACCAGAACTGAGGCTACATCATGCAATGGGTGACATGGGGTTCCATGGATGCAGAAGTGTCCTAGGATCTGAATCAGCCTGTGATTGTGTTTCACGATCATGATGGTTTAGTCAATGATTTTCATGATGCTTCGGATGTGGAAAATGATGGTTTGGTCAATGATTATCAGCTGGCAGACAATGACAGAGAGGCTTCAGTGCAAAGGGCATTTTCTCATGAGAATATTCCTGATGAACAGAGAGATGATGGGTTACTCCCTGTGAACCCTCAAGATTCGGGTTTGGAAAACAATCTGACACCTGGGGAAGTTAATGAGCAGCCAGATAAAGAGTGGCAAAACAGGAGGTTGGAATTTTGCCAGGATAGACAGCAAACTCAAACTTTACGGAGCTCCAAAAGACTTCTCCAGATAAGAGCCAAGTGTGGGGGGAAACGAAACCAATTTTTGTGCTTTGGGATATAAGGTTTGTCTTAAAGGGAAAACTTTTCAGATCAGGCAACGCTTGGAATCAAGTTTCATGTGCCTTGGTATTCTTGTTCTTGTGGATTTATAGCTTGTTCAAGAGGTCTTGTTCCTGTGGATTTCTAGCCTTGTGGATGTTGACTAACATTGCCTGGACTGCTTTTACATTCTGTTGTTTCCTGTCTGGATTTAAACTGCTTTGGAATTTTATATCTTCTTTGGACACTATGTTACTGCATTTTTACTGACTTATACTTTTTGGAACTTTCTACTTTTTATAAGCAGCTTTTTTTACTGGCTATTTTATTTACCTTCAATAAAAGGATTGCATTTTCCCTCTATGTGTGGTGTATTTTAAGTCAGAGGGCTTTACCTGTTTTGGAATGCAACAGTTGCTGAATTTCCATCATGTGATGAGGTCCTAAGTTTGGCTTGTATTCTTGTGTGTGTGTGTGTCAAAATAATAATAATAATAATAAACTTTATTTATAAGCCGCTTCCCTCTCCCCAAAGGGGACTCGGAGCGGCTTACATGGGGCCATGCCCAAACCACAAATCACAAAATATTGAGAAACTGCAAGTCACTTCTGTTGTGGGTTGGATGTCTCACATTCATTTGTTGTTGTGTGCCTTCAAGTTGTTTCCAACTTGAGTTGTGACCATAAAGCAAATCTATCACAGAATTTCTTGGCAAGATATGTTCAGAATGTTTGATTTTGGCTGGGAAACATGATTTTGCTGATAGGGAAATATAACAGAGATCCCAACTTAAGTGACTAATGACCTCATCACACTAGAGAATAAATCCACTTAAAATCCAGTTTCTGCCTCCTACAGAATTCTGGGGTTTGTAGTTTAGGGAGGAGCCTTTAACAGCCTCACTAAACAACAAACCCCAGAATTCTGCAGGAGGCAGAAACCGGATTTAAAGTGGATTCATTCTCTAGTGTGATAAAGTATATACAGGCAGTCCCCAAATTATGAACAAGATATGTTCTGTAGGTTTGTTCTTGAATTGAATGTGTATGTAAGTTGGAACAAATACAAGCTTTGGATAGCATAAGGAAAGGTTAATATCCCTGAGCTGTTTGTTTTTCTGTCTGTGCACATATTCAGAAGATTTCATCTCACTTTCTGTCCTGAGGCTGGCCCCCTATCTCTCTTTTGAAAAAACGGCCACGGTGTTGTGAAAATAAGAGTTGGTGAGCGAAAGCTTCTGGTGAAGAACACTGCCGCCCGGCTCCTGTCTGATACCCCAGCAGGCTTCCAATAATGAATTTCCTCTGCACTGGCTGCCAATTTGAGCACATCACCTTCAAAGTGTTGTCCCTTTTCCTTGCAACTATAAGTCAGCGTATTTAAGGGACCGTCTCAGATACTGTATATACAGATCACTATGGTCTGAGGATGCTAACTTCTTGGAGATACCTTCGTGAAGCTGGCACGACTGACATCCACCCGCTGGGGCGGGCTCTGGCTCATAGCTCCCGCTGCTGGAACGCCTCCGGCCGAAACCCCGGCCATGAAGGACCTGCACAGCCGTTCAGATGCGCCTTGCAAAACTTATTTGTTTAAGCAGGACTTTCTGGCGGGTAGGCCCGCACATTCTTAATTGTGCCATTGTTTTAATTGTGCCATTGCTTTATGGTGTTACTGCTGTTTTTAACTGTTTTACTGTTCTGTATTTTATTGTGCCTTCGCATAATTGTCCATGCTTTGGGAGGAGCCTCCGGGAGTCGGCGGCATAGAAGCTCGAATAATAAATAAATAAATAAATATTGAAAAAAATGGCTTGTTGTGAAAATAAGAGTTGGTGAGAAAGCTTTTTCCCATGATAATTACTCTTCTAATAATGAATTTCCCTTCCAAGTGGTAGATTTATCTCACTTTCTGTTGTCCCTGTTCTTAACTATAAGTCCTTTTAAAGTCAGAGGTATATAACTCAAGGACAATCTGTATTTCAGTATACTTACCTCCCAAATTCCAAAGCCCAAAGCCACCAAACCGGCTTGGTGAATAGCAAAATAAACAGCATGTGCCAGCATTAAGCTTTCCCTGTTTTCTCCTCACTCCCTCTTGCATATTTCCTGATCAGGAAAGGGAAAGGGCAAGAAAGATTGAGAATTTCTCCTATTTTTTATTTCTTTGTCTAATTCCAGGCATCACGCACATGCCAAATTGGGAATACTAGGTCCAAGGGTTACAGGTTCCCTGCTCCTGCTGTGGGGCTTAAAATGTGCCTTATTTTGTTTTTATCAAATACAATCTAATTATAAACACAACATCAAATAACAAATAACCAATCAAGCTGTCATCAATTGTAGCAGATTTTATACCAGCTCTGGTTACTATTTTCCTTTCCTATAAAGTACTACTATTTTCTAAGATAACACTGAAAAAGTAAATTGCGGCTGTTAGAGTCATAAATTGTCCATCATTAGGTTAGTATCTCAAATAACTCAATTGAACTTTAGCTGTTGCCATCAATTAGTATTAATTGATTTGTTTGCTGACTCATTTTGCCTCCCCGCATGAGAATAATCAGAAAATCATTTGTCTACCTAGGCCTTAATTGGAGACTTGGAGAACACAAAATAAACAAAATATTTAATGCTGTCATGGTAAAGCAGTAAAACTAGCTGTACAAGGCAGTTCCTGAGGTAGTCTCAAGTCTTTATCACACAACAAAACAATAAAAAATAACAAAACCATGTATCTATTTGTTTTGCTTCATTAAGCAGGAATGGTATGATGTGGACTATGGATCACAGTCAACCAATCTACAGCACAGAGCAATGAATTCAAATTTTAACCCCTTCTACACTACCATATAAAACCTAGATTATGTGCTTTGTACTGGATTATAAAGCAGTGTAGACTCATATAATCCAGTTCAGAACAGATAATGTGGATTATTTGCTTTGATAATAGGGATTATATGGCAGTGTAGAAGGAACCTAAGTCCACATGAATATTACGAAGAACTTCCTGATGCTAAGAACTATTCAACAGTGGGATACAATGCCTCAATGTCTGGTGGAGTCTCCCTTTTCTGGAGGTTTAAACAGAGCCTGGATGGCTATCTGGAGTGCTTTATTGTATATTTTTGGATGGCAGGGCTTTGATTACATGGCCATGGGGTCTCTTCCAATGCTATGATTCCCATCTCACAAGCCTGGCAGATGCAGGATCTAGTACATCTATCTAATACCTCATCATGAGCTCAGTGAAGGAATGGCAGGGTCTGAATAATGCTTGTATATACATGATTGAAAACGGTCATATTTCAGACAGTTTTTATAATCTTGTTTGTTTCTAATATGCTTCTGTAGAATGCAAGGGAATTGAAGCACAGCTAAATCCCATCTATTTTAATGAAAACGGTGAACTTTCAACTGAGATGGTAATGTTAGTTTTCACTTACTGGGCCTCTTGTACTGATCCGCCAACACAGTGAAATCTTTCTGGTACAGTCTTCCAGTCTTTAGCCATCGTAACCATTGCCCCAGCATCAAGGACTCCATAACCAAACAAGTGGTTGAATTCTAGGCCAACGCCATTTCTCCGCCACTGATGAACTTCATCATGAAGCTGGTTCCTTTTGGAGGTAAGCACTGTCAAATGTTGCATGTCTCTCCAGGTCAGATCCGCACTATAAGAGAGCAAACAGTGAGAGCCAGCCTCCTTAGAAACCATAATCGGAAAAAGGCCATTGCCTACTAATTGCAGTCAATAGTAACATTCTAAGTTTATTGGTATCAATGAAAAGATGTTTATGAAGTTACAAGCAAGCATTTCAGTTAATTAGAACTTTTAATCAGATCTGCTTCCCTATTGCGAGTTGAGCACTTCTTATCCACAATATTTAGGAGCAGAAGTGTCTAAGGATTTCGGGGTTTCTAAATTTAGGAACTCTGGTATGTGCATATATTTGCATAATGATATTGTGGAGATATTTACCCAACTCTAAACAAGAAAATTCGCTTCTGTTTCAAATATATCATATACACATATTCTGAAGATAATTTTATAAACGTTTAATAATTTTGTATAAAATTAATTTTCTGCATGAAACAAAGTTTATCCACATGGAATAATTAGCAACTAAAATAGCCAATTTTCCATTTTGGAATTTTAGAAAAAGGATGCTCATCATGTATCATACATATGGCTTCAACTCAGCCATTTCTTCCATTCTCTTTTTATATAAAAATACAGTTATCCTTTCTCCAAAGACCTGTAAATTTCTTAAACATCAACAAAAGAACACATAATTTGATTATACAGTCCAACATAAGACTGTTCTGTGACAAAATGGTTCAGTTCTTAAATAAATGGATCTCTCAATAAAGGATATCCTGAAAGAGAAGACATTACAGCATCATCAACATAAACAACTTTAAAAGGGGATTGGAGAAATTCAAGGAGGATAAAGGCTGCCAGTGGCTACTAGACCTGATAGATATATATCCCATCTGGCACCAGAGACAGGGCACTTCTGCATATCAGCTAGTGGGTAGCCTGAAAAGGACAGTGCTGTATCATTCATGTTCTGTTTCAGTGTTTTTAGTCTGGCCCCTTCTACACTGCCATATAGAAACCAGATTATCTGCTTTGAATTGAATTATATGGCAGTGTGGACTCTTATAATCCAGTTCAAAGCAGTTAATGTGGATTATCATTTGAAAGACCTCATATCACTCTCCTTCCAAGAAAGCATGATAATTCCTTAGTTTATAGCCCTGTGACAAAAATATGGCAACACTATGGTCTTGCCCGGTGGCACTTCTGGCTTCAAGACACATAGTCTGATTAGAAGTTGAGAAGTAAAAACATATACAAGAGCCAGACAGTGTTCAGGGAAGAATCAAAATAGACATATATGAACCAGCTGGTGATCCTAACATGCTTTTCCTGCAGAGCAGAAGGGAGTTGCACTAGAAGGCCTATGTGATATCTTCCAACTCTATGATTCTATGGGTCTCCTGATGTTATTGGGACTGCAACAGCCCTATACAGAAAAAAAATTAAGGATGCTTGGGGTTGTACTCCAGAAATTTCTGCACAATTCCCACTCCTGCTGTAGAAAAAACTTGAGCTATACAGGCTTGGCTGTCCCATTATGTCAGGGGCAGATTTAGAACATGCTTGCTCTCCAGGAAAGTATTTGCTGGAGTTAAGGGTGCAAGACCCCTACAAAATGAAAATTTCAAAAATAAAAAATGCTATCACTTTACCTGGAGAAGCCCTCTCCAGAAAATCTCCGGTTCCAGTCTAGCACATTTTATGGTCAACCTAGAAATTCCTGGGAAGATGTTCTCTCTGGAAATCTCAAGGTAATCTAGCATGACTTTAACTCTGGTAGAAACCGACTATAAAGTTGCACTGAAAGACTTGGAGATTTCTAGAGAGAACATTTAAACCAAATCCATAAAAAAATCTGCAAAAATCAAACCCTCTTTATAGGTCCTGTAGCCTTAGGAAATCTCAGACATTTTGGGGGATCCAACTCATTTTTTTTTTAAATTATTACCATCTGGCAGACAGTACAGGGTGACAAAGGCAAGGACAAACAGACGGAGAGACAGCATTAATCCTAGAGCTGTAACTATATTGAACATAGCTTCGTATTGATGTGGCATTGGGGACTTTGCAGTGGTGATGGGAGTGTGGAGGGATGGATGTGTTGTTTTGTGATGTGTTCTGGGAAAAGCATTTAATTTCATTGTATAATGTACAGTGACAATAAAGTTAATCTATTCAGTTCTATTCAAATGTGGAGGGGTGACTGTATCATTAAAGGATTGTGTCACTTCCTTTCTCGAGATTGTGCTTTGACGGTCAAGGATAGAGAAAAGTGCTTGAGGAACTTAATGCCTAATGTGCTAAAACAAAATGTGCACTTTGACTGTAGAAGGATGGTAGGAAAGCTATTTGCCATTCCACCTAATGCAGCAAAATAGATTTGGGCAGCTAAGTGTTGATACGTCTCTGAGAATATGTATACAGGAGCAAAATACATAACCTATTGAAGAATAAGCAGTTTGATGTAAAGCTTTCGTTAGATAACATAGAATTTTGGATTTCAGCTCATACAATTTTAAGAGGTTTGCTTATAGCCCTAAATAGAGATTATTTAAGCTCTTAACAATATAATTGATGGCTGTTTTCACCCACTTTGCCTCCAGCGCAAGTGCAAACACCCCCGCAGCTTCTGGTGCAGCTGCAGATGTTCCAGAGTGGCGTAATGTACAGTTGCCATATAAATCGGTTGTAGCCTGCAAGAGAGCAGAGAGAAAAGGAAATGTGAGGAAACAACCTTGCTCTCCTTAAGAAGGCATTAAAATTATGTGAAGGAAAATTGCTCCTTACCCTAAGGGTATCAGTTTTATAGCCCTGAATTCGTTTCAGTTCAAAGGAGAGTTCAAAGGAATGTTACTTTTTTTTCAGAAATAGAAAACCATTAACTCTAATATCTGTGAGTCTGGTACCCGCAATTCCACCTATCTACATCCAACAAAATATAATCTCTCTAGGAATTTTCTAGGTCATCTAGGCGATTCTATGGTATGCTTCTGTCAGAAGTTACTACAGAGTTGCTTTAGAGCAGGGGTGCTCACACTTTATCAGCATGCGAGCTACTTATAAAACAGCCAAGTCAAAATGATCTACCTACCCACTACAAAAATGTGAAAAATATAACACAATATCTGCTTTGAATTGGGTTTTCTGAGTCCACACTGCCATATAATCTGTTTCAAAGCAGATAACATGGGATTTTATTCAACTGTGTGGAAAGGACCTCAGATAACCCAGGGCTGGCAGCACTTGGGTGGCGTCGGGAGTCTGCGGGGCGGGACTGAGCCTTCCTCTCGCCTTGCCTGCGATCTACCAGGACACCCTACGCAATCTACCAGTAGATCCCGATCTACCTAATGACCACCCCTGCTTTAGAGGATCTAGCAAATTCATAGTGAGGATACTTCTTTAACAATTTAAGCCCCCCAAGATGACTAGTGTATAGTAGTTTCCATACAGTAGCCATACAGAAGTCATCCATTTTATTAGGGAATGCTATTATCCACAGTTTCTGTCCACTTCAAGTATCCCACCCAAAAACATGGAATTGCTGATGACAGTAAACATTCACCTAGAGGAAAAGTGTTATTTCCATGCATCAAGGGAACCACTGATCGCATAGGAAAGCTGATGAAGAAACACAACGTACAAACAATCTACAGACCCAACAAGAAAATTCAATAAATGCTATGTTCAGGAAAAGATAAGAGGGATCCTCTAACCACTGCAGTAGTCCACCATAGCTGTGGACAAGTCTACCTAGGAACCATCAAGCGCAAAGCCCAGATATGAATAAAAGAACATGAAAGTCGCTGCAGACAAATTCAACCAGAGAGGTCAGCTATAGCAGAACACTTGATAAACTAACCCGGAACAGAATATTATTTGGGAACACAGAAATGTTGGACCACTCTGGCAAATATCATGTCAGACTACATAGAGAAGCCACTGAAATCTACAAGCACATGGACAATTTCAACAGAAAGGAGGCAACAATGAAAATGAACAAAATCTGGTGACCAGCTAAAAACCCTACCAGAATGACTAAATAAAAACACCACTCAAGTTTGCTAACTGCAACATTCCAGTAAACACCTCAAACAGAAAACAGGTTCTTGACTTTGCCCACTACTCAGACATTTCCACACACACACACACACACACACACACACACACACACACGCTTGTCTAATTTCGAATAGACCTCTGAACAAACCTCTAAGGATGCTTGCCTCTATAGATGCAAGTGAAATGTCAGGAAAGAATGCTTCTGGAACATGGCCATATAGCCCGAAGAACTCACAGCAAGCTGGTGATTCTGGCTATGAAAGCCAGCTTGGAGGTCCACGCCAATATGGATAATGCATAAAGGAAAGACATGGATAATGTTTGCCACAGAAAGGAATCTGTGTTACTCACCACACCAGCTTCAGGATTTCTCTTCCTCCCATTGCTAAAAGTAGATGCCAAAGTTGATGAGCAACTTTCATCATACAAAGCTGTTCGGCCATCATTAATAGCTGAATTGATGGAAATGGTCCACATGCTTGAAGCATAACCATCGCAGTTGCAGTCATCGTAACTTCCTCCATCCCCAGAGGCCCACACATAGATGCTTCCCTTGCCACCACGGCCCTGAAAAATAGGCAAGAATGCACCTTGTCAGATTCAGTCTGTGTAGACAGACCCATTTGATACTGTGCAGTACATGGATGAGTTGCTGGCTTAAAGAAACATGGATGCAGGTAGATAAATGCACTGCTATATAAAGTGATATGCACATTGAAGGTTGTACATTCAGGGCACTTCTCTCTCATTTGTCATTTTATTTTCTCTGTACCACATAGATTTTTCTAGCAGTTAAACACATTAGAGGTAACTAATCTGGGACCAATGGAACAGAACTGATATTTTGTCATTTAGTAGGCCACTTGATTATCTGGCAGCAAGATACAATCCAAAAAGTGTGTTCAAAGGAGTCCCTGCTTTGCTAACATGGCCGAGTATCATTACTGATGCATATTTAATACTCTGGGATGATTTCCTTTCCATGGTTAGCAAATCGCCTTGTTGTTTCCTCCATCCTCTGTACAATGAAATTGTCAACAAGGCTAATGAAGAGTTATTTGTATCTTACATTTTTGGCCGTTTGACTTCCAAGCAATGTTAGGATGATTGAAATTTCCTCTTACTGTTGGTCATTTGTTTTAAGAAGGCACCATCCAAATCTTCAGTCTGGCGCTCATAGCCTATATAGTATATAGAGATTCATCCCACCAAGTTTCAGTGGTGCCTATTAAGTCAAATGTGCCTTCCTATGTATGCGGAAATTCTCAAAGTGAAGAGAAATACAGTAAAATTATCAATTACCCCCTGCATCAATGAAATTCACAAAAAAAACCCCTACATTTCTATTTTAACCCAATAGTTGTAACATAATGTCAGGTTATTCTGTTGTTTTGAAGTGTTGTTTATGCTCCCTTTATAAAAAGGCAGCTAATTACAGGAAAATATCATTGAAATGTTATCACCATTCTACCAACTTCTCTCTTTCAGTCTCTAAGATACTACAAGATCCCTTTTCATAGTTAAGTCCAGTTGGCACTCCACAGTTGCAGATTTGGTTATTTGACTATGGACCTCATCACATTGAGACCTGAATCCATTGGGCAATGGGGGAAGCATATAAACATATTTATAAAATGTAATAAAATAAAGTTCAGAGACAGTCACCTCTCCGTAACCCTGCCAAGGCATTTCTATGAGAGCAAGAAGGTTGGGCAAATCCCTCTGGTGGTTTCCCAGCCCCTCAATCATAAAAAACCATTGCTCATATATGCCAGCTCAGATAAACCTAGGATTATTTGTCTATTTCCCCCCCTGAAAATAAGACACTGTCTTATGTTTATTTTTCCTCAAGAAGATACATTACGGCTTATTTTCAAGGGACGTTTTATTTTATTAAGTATGGTACAAAAATGTACAGAAGGTTTACTGGTGTTTGTGGGGGGTGAGAGAGACCCACAGACTTTTGCTGGTTGGTGAGAGAAATTTCATCAATTTCATCAATTACATTTAATGTGAGTGAAAATTCTATCAGGTTTAAAATATAAACTAGTGAGAGCACTTCACTACAGGGTAAAACCCAGCTCTGAAGGTCTAATCTACACCATCTGGATCTGAACCATGTGGGTTATGGGATGACAATACCAAAATAGCTACATAGAGACTGGAAGATTCCCATGGACACCTTCCAGATGAGAAGGCAAGTGGAGCATGGGAGAACCCACTGTGCCTCTGGTTTATAATAAGAACTCTTGTTGTTATTTGCTTCCTCTGCCTATGAGTAATATGATTGGGACAGATGGAAATCATACTATTGCCAATAATAAGAGGTAGCCAATACATTACATGTGTCTCTTTAAGCACACAGAAGATTGACATCAGAGCTCTGGACCACTTATTTGGTCCTGAGAAGCAATCTACCCCCTCCCATAGTTTTCAATTCTACTCACGGTGTCCACTCAAAATGATTTCCCACTTAATTTAATTGTACTTAGTTCCAGGTTAAAAAATATACAGAATTCCAACCAAAACTTGCCTTTCATTCATGCTGCTTTGTGACTTACACAGTTTTATAACTTTGCTATTATTTTTCAAGCACATTTCCTTCCACTTTCAAGCAAGAAAAAATCCAGTTACTTCTAATTCTTTCCAAAGAAAAATGTGAAACACCCAGCAAACCCAATTACAATGTCGTGATTAGATTATAAATTCTTAATGCTCCTCTCCAGGTGATTTCCACCCTTGCAGAATGTTCATCCTGCAGGCACAAACATGTTATTGAAGCTGTATAATGTTCATCAACAGGACTGAGAAGAGGGGAAAGGCTACCTTCTACATTCTGTGTTGAAGCCAGTTTACTACTCACATAAATGAGCTGTCCGTGACTTACTTCATTTTGAAGGAGCTATAAAATAAAAAGCCCACACACAAGAAAAAAAATCAAATGACAAAACCTGGTTAATTGGGTTACTAAAGACTAAAGACTTCTGTCCTTTCCAGCAGGGATATTGGAAAGATGCTAGAATGAAGCATATAAATGAGGCAATATAACACATCTACAGATGGTGCTTTAAAGCGGAATTGCTATGTCTATAGGTGGAGCTTTCATGATCTGTCTCCAAAGTCTATATTACTCCACCACCCAGATAATTATTTCAAGCCATCCTACAATAGTATTTTCCTCTGTATTAGCTCATAAATGAACGTGTGGTGAGACAAGCAAGGTCAACTTCAAATCGTGCAGCAGGTTTCTTCTTAACTATACAGTATATTATTATGTATTGTGTCTGAATGGAGGAGAATACAGCATGAGTGTGATCAGAATGACTCCAAAGCAGGGGTGGGTAATTACCGGCCCTCCAGATGTTTTGGACTTCAACTCCCAGAAATCCTAGCCATTTTACCAGCTGTTAGGATTTCTGGGAGTTGAAATCCAAAACACCCGGAGGGCCAGTAATTGCCCACCCCTGCTCCAAAGGTTCCTGACATCGTCTGTCTGGAAAATTACAGATGCATGGTCCAAGAAGGCCAGTAGAGCTGGATTGGAGGTCCAGATACTATTCCACTGACCTATAAAGTGCACTGTATGAGCCTGGGCTCGCTCTCTCACAACCTGATCTGTTGTAGATTAAAATTAAGGTAAAATGAGGGATATAAATGAAAAAGAACAAACAAAATCACCACAACTTTCAACAAGAAAGACGTGGGAGTAGGTCTGAAGGTAAAAATACAATTCATTTTTAGGAGACAGGCTTATTTTTTTTACATTAGACATAAGAAAAGAAGAGAGAGGCAATGTTTTGGTAAGTCCCTTTTGTGAGATCAGATATGGCGCCTTTGGGTTTCTCTTTGAATATTACATGGTATGAGTTTTTATGGACTACTAAAGTGTTACCCAGACTTTCAGGCAGATGGTTGGGATGGATCTGTCTATAATGAGGTGAGGAGGACATTAAATGACTGTATTTTGGGAGCAGAGAAACTTTCCCCTATAAAAAGCAATTCAATTTTAAATGCAGGATACTTTATGCATCAGAAGAAGTGGGTTACTGTCCAGGAAACTTGTAATGTGTTCATGACATGTTCAGGTACTTCAGGACTCTTGTTTCTCCTGCTCCATTCTCTTTCACACACACACCTTGCAGGAAGCTTCAACTAATGCTTTGTAGAGGGTTTTCAATATTTCATTCATCGCTCTATTTAGGCTTTACCCTTAGATATTTTTTTGCGTTTCTATTAGATATGGGATTTAATTTTGTTGGACACTACAGTCTTAATGGAAGTCATGTTCTCATAACGCCTGGGAAATGATTCAAGCATTTGCATATTTGTAATTCTTGCAGGCATGTAGCCGGGGGGGGGAGGGCTTAGGGGGCTTCAGCCCCGAAATTCTCAGGGTGGTCCGTGAGAAGGTCTTACTGGTATATTATTTAAACTGTCATGTTTATTCATATCATGATCTGATCACCATGCTCATTATATCCCACATTCATGGGGTTATTGGGATAACAATACAAAAGGTTTGGTAGGGTAGTCCCTCTCTTACTCAGACTCAGCCCCTCCCGAATCAAACTCAGCCCTCCCCGAATCAAAATCCTGGCTATGGCCCTGCTTATAGGGCATTTCTGAGAATTAAAGTATGCAGAAAGCAATGTGAATGCTTTAAAATACTGGATATTTTAAATGAGAATATTTTACAATGCCAGTGGCTAAAATATTTTGAAAAATACACTGGAGCACATTTTAGTTAATAGAGGAAAATGTGCAAATTAGGTAAATTGCACTAGTGAATGTGATTTTATTTTTATGAATTCCTGCTTTGTATGTTGATGTGACGAGAAGTAAAAGACAGGTGAAATTTACAGAAACTCAACATCTTTCCCTCCTCCTTTTCTCCCTCTGTCTGCCCTGTGGTCACATGAAATTAAGCAGAGGGCCATAACTAGTATTTCTTCTACAGGTTGCCACCCCTGCCTTAGGCAGTAAG
Source organism: Anolis apletophallus (assembly GCA_030556195.1). NCBI lineage: Eukaryota > Metazoa > Chordata > Lepidosauria > Squamata > Anolidae > Anolis > Anolis apletophallus. The sequence goes on along the minus strand of JARBWK010000003.1, from coordinate 48,177,119 downwards.
ATTTGTAATTTCATAAGCCTTTAATATCTTCTGGTGACCTAATTTTTGGTTATGACTCATACTTGAAAACCCAGAGGACCCAGGACTAGTGTTGTAATTCTTAAAACGTGTGATGAATATTCCTGCAGGAGAACGATGCTCCCAAGCAGCTCACCCAAATTACCGAGTGGAGTATTCAACACAAGGAATTGCTTTATGAATCACTTTAGTTCAATTTTGAGAAGGAAAACACCACTCTGAATCATTCCCAGTTATGCCCTTTCCTATTTTATTACAACCAAAACACAAATATGCTTCTTTTAATCTCGTGTGACCCTTTCTTGGACACTGAAAATTCTTAATTTCAATACAGCAGCACATTAAAATTCTTGATATGACTTTCTTGCACGGCCTGAATTTCAGATCTCATTTATTCATGAATGGCATCCTTGTTGGTATATGAAAATTATGTCCTGGTTGGCAAAGGAAGAGCCTTTATGTTTATTCATGTTGGAAATGTATTAAAGCTCCATGACACTTCTGTTGAATAAATACTTTCCTATATTGAAAACAGTCTAAGAAGATTTATATTATAAATTCAGCAGAGATTTTACAATGTACAGAGAGATTCCAAATGCATATAAAATTAGGATGTATATCAATTTGTGTCTCAAAAAGAAATTTCTCCAACTGAGAAAAATACACTGATAGAAATGTGTGAGCAAAACAAGATCGGTATTAGCCTCCTGAAAGGAGGCGCAAATATTGACTGAATTATGAGGCCATTAAAGAACTCCAGGAATGCGGAAGGAACAACAAGGGACGCTGGGAATGCTGAGAGATGATGAGTGCGTCAGCTCCCGCTGGTGGCCAGAGTTTGCCTCTGTTCGTCTATATCTTGTATGTGGAAATGGCAGGGATTGTCTGCTAAGTATGTGTACCTGTAATCCGCTCTGAGTGAAAAGAGCGGAATATAAATAAAGTGTATTATTATTATTATTATTATAAAAGCCCTAGGGTTGGCCATGAGTAGTTGCATTATTATGCACACATAATCAAATGTATTTACTCACAGCGCAATACTAAATATAGATAGTATATGAGCCTAAAAATAAGGAGGCCAGGGACATCAGATCAAAGGTCTATCTCTACTACAAAAGTGGCCAATTAAAAGTTGTCCCAACACATAGAAATGCCAGCGCCTATATATCCAATTAGATTAGATGCAGATAACTAAGATGGTTTTAAATGGTATATTTTAATTATTGAGATTAATGTTTTTAATGTTTATGCATGCGTATATGAATTCTTGTCCCAGCACTGAATGTTTGCTGTATATATGCTGTGCTCTGCCCTGAGTCCCCTTCGGGGTGAGAAGGGCAGAATATAAATGTTTGAAATAAATAAATAAATATCCTCACAATGCCACTAACCTTTTCTTGCAATCAAAGAATGGGCAGTCATCTAGTCCAGCTATCTGCTTAATGTATGTAACTTCAACATTCCTGACAGATGGGAATATCTCCCCTTAAACATTCACAGTGATAAAGAACAGATACACCATTTCCCAATGAAACCTATCAAGTAACAATTTTCATTGGAATATTTCTCCCATTATTTCACCAAAAGGTTTTTTCTCTGCAATTTCCACCCCTATGGTTTTAGTCCTGCCCTCTGAAATAATAGAAAATATCAGCTCTCTCCATCATCTTCCCTATGACCAATGTCCAAACATTTGAGGACTTCTATCATAATTTCCCTTTATTTATCTTTCCCTCTATTCCCTCACTTTTCCTTACACAATTACCTTTTCTTTTGTATACTATTCAAGAGCTTAATATCCAAATAAACATTCATGTGTGCTTCAACAGTGGTTTGTGCAATGAGGTTATTAGGGGAGAAATCTATGATAGCTATCCAGTTTGTTTATTTTTTATAATAACTCTAAACTGGCACAACATTATCATCTGTATACCTTTATAAAGCGGAATGTTTGTATGTATGTATGTGTGCGGAGGGCGGGAGGGCGGGAGGGCGGGAGGGCGGATATGTGGCAGCCACTTTCACAGGCCACAGCGACCAGCGCGGGTGATGGACCTGCACCAAACTTGGTACACATAACCCCCCTAACCCCCTTTACGTCCTGGTGCGGTTCGGGGGACATGACCCATGGATTATGGGATTTGTAGTACTTTCAAACACTTTGGTTCCCACAGACCACTGAGGCCACCAAAAAGGACCTATACAGACCACACTTAGCACACACAGCCCCCATGACCCACTCTACGTCCTGGTGCAGTTTGGAGGAGGGTGGACCATGGATGATGGGACTTGAAGTACCTCTACTCACTTCCCAAGTTCGCTGCAACCCTCATCCAATCACTGATCGAGACCAAACTTGGCATACATAACCCTTATGACTGCCTTCATGTCCTGGTGAGGTTTGGGGGAGGACTGACAATGGATGATGGGATTTGTAGTACTTTCACACCCCTCTGTTCCCGCAGACCACTGTGGCCCCCAACAAACACTGATAAAGACCACACTTGGCACACAGAGCCCCAGTGACCCACTCTACATACTACTGAAGTTTAGAGGGGGCCAGAACATGGATGATGGGACTTGCAGTACCTTCCCTCACTTTCCAAGACTGCTACAAACCTAATCCTATGACTGATCAACACGAAACCTGCCACACAGAGCCCTCATGACCCACTCTACACCCTGGTGCAGATTGGAGGAGGGTGGACCATGGATGATGGGACTTTAAGTACCTCTACTCACTTGCCAAGTCCGCTGCGACCCTCATCCAATTACTGATCAAGACCACACTTGGCACACATAACCCCCATGACTGCCTTCACGTCCTGGTGAGGTTCGGGGGAGGGCTGACAATGGATGATGGGATTTGTAGTACTTTCACACCCCTCTGTAACCACAGACAACTGTGGCCCCCAACAAACACCGAGAAAGACCACACTTGGCACACAGAGCCCCAGTGACCCACTCTACATCCTACTGAACTTTGGAGGGGGCCAGAACATGGATGATGGGACTTGCAGTACCTTCCCTCACTTTCCAAGCCTGCTACAAACCTAATCCAATGACTGATCAACACCAAACCTGGCACACAGAGCCCTCATGACCCACTGTACATCCTGGTGCTGTTTTGTGTGAGACGGACCACAGATGATGGGACTTGAAGTACCTTCACTCACTTCCTAAAACAATGCAACCCTCATCCATTCACCAATACAGACCAAACTTAGCACACAGAGCCCCCATGACCCAATCTACATCCTACTACACTTTGGGGGAGGGTGGACCAGAGATGATGGAACTTCCACTACCTTCAGTAATTTCATGATACCACTGCAACTCCCAATAATGATGGATCAAGACCAAACTTGCCACACAGAGCCCCCATGACCCACTCTACATCCTGCCGCACTTCTCAAATGGCCCGGGCACCGCCGGGTCCCCAAGCTAGTTATAAATAAAACCTAATTACAGCAGGCCCATCACCACTATGTCATGCTGTAAAATATGATGAGGTTGGTGTTTCCCAGGGCCTCCAAAAGAGTCAAAATTGAACTATTTCAGTCTATGCGGACCTGGAACTCATCTACACAGGTCTAATAACCCATATTCAAAATGTGTTGGATCCTGGCTCTCCACAGTATCCTGTCTCTTCTGGTGGATAATGTTGGATGAATCAGGTTTAATTAGTTTAGCTTCTATGTTAAGAAAAGTTGAGGGATGCTCTAAAGCAGTGATTCTCAAAGTGTGCTATGCGGGGCCCTTGGGGCTCCGTGAAACATACTGAAGAGCTCTGTAGTTCCCTCCTCCTCCTCTAAGTTTTCCCTCCTCTTTCCTGCTCCACCCCCTCCCTTTTGCTGCCAAAAGCCTTTTCCCTTGCCTTCCTCACCCCCCAGATCCTTTCTCCTTCCCTGGTCAGTTGCTGCAAAGAGTCCAAATAATGCATTCCCAGCACATATGCTGAATCCAGCCTTTACTCCAAATCATGGAACCAGAAATACCACATCACTAGCAAGCCTCTAGGACAGAGTGTTTGTTTGCTTTGATACATCTTGGCCTCCCTGACCATGTGAACAACCACAGTGCTCCCAGGGATGCATTTAAGCAGATCTAAAGGACTTTAAACTGGATGTTTCCAGTAAATTCAATATTATTAGTATTCCCCCATCTCCCCGAGGGGACACAACATATGAGATCTTACATGATGAAGCAGAATTAAATCAATCTCTCTCTCTCTCTCTCTCTCTCTCTCTCTCTCTCTCTCACACACACACACACACACAATATGTATATTCCTTCCTCAACCTTCACTTCAGATTACGGAATTGAAACTATTAGTATAGTTACTTTGTCTTCAAATATAGGGTTCCTTCTCACATAAAGAGAGGCAAACTTCATCTATCAGATCCTGAGAATATTGTGGAAACCAAAGTGGCTAACCTACAGGGCAGTTATAAAAGCACAGGACAACTCAAGAAGTGGAAATTATTGATTCTGAACAAATCTATCATCTATCATGCCATGTATTTAGAATTTTGATTTGATGGACAATTTCATAGGACCCAGCTACTATAAGATTACAGTTAGCAGCTTACCCACAGCTCACTAAATTCCAGCTGTTTCTTCTCAGCTAAGCACATATAGGATTAGAGCTTTCATTGTCATTTCCAGTTAAGCAGGCAAATTAGAAGATTGGGGGGGGGGGGGTGAGGAGAGAGAAAGAATATTCCAGAAATGTCTGAACTACAATAATTTTCATCATATTTTATCATCAATCAGCCTGTCTCGAGCATCCATCCAAGGATCTTGGTGGTGGGTCCGTAGGTGGCTATTGAGACCTATTCCTCATCTGCATGTTCTTTCACAGATAGGACATTGATTTTCAGATGGAAGGCGGTCCTGGTCAGGGTTGGCTTTACGCACCTTCCTCTTGACACGTTTTCCCCTTTCACCCTCCATTCAAATTCTACAGCACTGTTGGAAACAGCTGACCTCCAGATAAATAGCTCAAAGACCAGGGCTTCCCAGTTCTCAGTGTCTATGCCAGTGTTTTTCAACCTTTTTTGAGCCGCGGCACATTTTTTACATTTACAAAATCCTGGGGCACACCACCAACCAAAATTACACAAAATGACACTCTAACTGTAATGAACGCTGAATATCTGTAAAGATGACGCGCAGGCAGCAGCTCGATCTCACAAGATTTATTCCAGGTATCAATACCTTTGAAGCCAGAACTGGCTTCACCAGGCACACACATAACTTATATACAGAACACGCCATCACCTGTCCATCACATCAAAAACCTCCCCCATGGCTTGCAATGCACAGAAGAGATTTCATCATTTCCCCTCTGACTCAGCAGTCCCAATGTCCAGTGGATATTTTGTCATATCCTCCCTGAGTCAGCATGTCACCAGTCATTGCCATTCATGTTGGTGTGGTGTGGCCCAAGGCTCATTCTCAGCACTGTACATGCTTCCAAGGTCACACCTGTTCAGGATTACTTCTGTTGGAAGGGTCTAAGATTAGAGCACTCTTTGCTCTAATCGACAGATCATTACACTAACACAGTAATACATATAGTTAATATGTTTTTAAATGTATTTATACACTCAGTGTGAAACCTTTGATGAACACAACATAGATATCCTGGCAGGAATGGCAGAAAGACACACACGAAGGTCTTACTCAACAGCTGGGAGTTATAGTTCACCCACAATCAAAGAGCATTCTGAACTTCACCAATGATGGAATGGAATCATACTTCCCACACAGAACTCCCATAACCAAGAGAAAATACTCGGGCTCCCTTCTTCCCAGCCTCGCTCTGCTCGCTTTGCTCACACTGCCGCTTCTGCTGCCATTTTGATCCGAGGGGGCAGCATGAGTGTGTTCAGGAGGGGAGGGGGGATGGAGGAAGACGTGGGGTGAGTCTGTGCAGTAGCGCCCGCATGGGTCACGTCTTCCTCCCTCCCCCCTCCCGCAGAAGTGGCAGCGTGAGCAAAGTGAGGCAAAGCAAGCAGAGCGAGGCTGGGAAGAAGGGAGCCCGAGTGGAGAAGAAAAGTTCTCCACTCGGCAGGAGGGGGAAGAAAGGGTATTGGAGGTTCCAATTTCCCACGGCACACCTGATGATCGCTCACGGCACACTAGTGTGCCACGGCACGCTGGTTGGGAAACACTGGTCTATGCCACAGTTTTTGAGGTTGGCTTTAAATCCATCTTTCAATCTCTTTTTCTGTCCATAAACATTCAGTTTTCTGTTCTTGTGTTGAGAGTATAGTAATTGCTTTCGGAGATGGTGATTAGGCATTCAGATAATGTGGCCAGTCCAGCAAAGCTGATGGCGGAGGATCATCGCTTCAATGTGGGAGAACTTAGGTTTTTTCCATGCAATTTGTAGGATTATTCAGAGGCAATGTTGATGGAATCATTCCAGACATTAAGAGTGATGTATAACAGAGTTGGGAGGACAATAGCTTTATAAACAACCATGTTGGTCCCCCAAGAAATGTCCCAATCCTCAAACACTCTCTGCTTTGTTAAAAGAATGCTGTAGTTGCAGAGCTCAGATGGCATATTTTGGTGTTGTTATTATCTCTGGCATAATAGGTGGACAACATTATATAAAATAAATCCAATCTTTATTAAGTCTTCCTTCCTACCCTCATTTCAGAAGAGGCCCTACTGTTCTGTAGCAATCATACATGTACATAAGACTAGTGTTGATGTGGCTAAGGGATTCTGAGACCTGAAGTTTGTAAAGGTAACTTTCCCAAGTTCTACATAAGACGAAGTTATAATAAATAAGTCATTATTCTGGATTGCTATTATTACAATGATTTTTGAAAAGGTTTTGCAATAATGAAACCGAAATAGCAGTGCAATATGACACAGAACATTTTGAAGGCAGTGTTTTCAATGTCTAATGTTTTCCTTTCTTGCCTTCCTTCTTGCTTAGGAACACTGAAGCCTTGTGCTGGAACATCCTGGCAGGGGTGCTAATTATCTGGTTTTGGCAGGAACGACGGCATGTTTTCCAGAGAAAAGAAAGACCTTGGATACCTTTCTACACAATCTAAAGAGTGAAAATAGAATGAGGCAGGGGAGAAGTAAAAGAGTGTGTTGTAACCTTTTGGTATTTCCTTTGTGAAGTATAAACCCTTTTCTATGCATAGGTGAGGAAAAGCCTTTGAAAAATTCTCTCTTGGTAATTTCCAAAACCTTTAATCCGAAATGACTTTCTCACTCTGGGGGTATGCTGAAGAGCTGGGCCAGGTAGCGAAAAGCAGAGTCAACAGTTGGAAAATTTGTTAGGTGTTAGTGTACAAATCTAGAGAAATACTTCTTTTTTATCTGCCCCAACGACTTGGCGGCAGTGGTCCAAGCTATGGTAATCTCGAGACTAGACTACTGTAACGCTCTGTACATTGGCCTTCCTTTGTCGTGATCTGGAAACTTAAGCTGGTGCAGAACGCTGCAGCCCGACTCCTTGCTGGAGCCTCGGCAAGCTCTCACATCACGCCAGTTCTGCGCGAACTGCACTGGCTACCTGTAGAATGCTGGATTGCCTTCAAAGTGTTAGTCTTGACTTTTAAGGCCTTACATGGTCTGAGGCCAGTGTACTTGCGGGACCGCCTCATCCCATATTATCCCACTAGATCTCTGCATTCCGAGGAGCAAAACCTCCTGGTCGTTCCTAGCCCTAAGCTTTACCGCCTGACGGCAACTTGTCGCCGGGCTTTTTCGATCGTGGCCCCAACATTATGGAATATGTTACCCACCGACGTCTGCGCCATCCAGAGCCTCTTCCCATTTAGGAAAGCCTGCAGGACTCTGTTATTTCAGCAGGCTTTCGGGGCCGGTTGAACTGTAGACCCTTCTGTGTATCGCCTTTGGCACCTTGAACATGCGGCGTATTGTGATATTTTAAACTGTTGTTTTAACTGTGGTTTTATTTTTTATTAATGTTTGGCTGTTTTATAACTTGTTGTAAGCTGCCCCGAACCATTGGGAAGGGTGGCAAACAAGTGTGAATAAATAAATAAATAAATAAATAAATAAAATATTTATTGGGATGGGATGCTTCAGCCATATTATTCTCACCTGCTTGCTCTAATTTTAGCATTTTCAGAAATAATGGCAACTAGGATCATTATGGATCTTGATTGATTGCCAGATAATACATCTGAGATGCTTGAACACTGTTGAATTAATGGATTTTGACGTCACTTTCACTGCCATGGCTCACTGCTAAAGAATCCCTGGATTTGTAGCTGGTGAGGAAGAGAAGATGAAAGGCCTTATAAAACTATGACACCATACTGTAGAGACATGGCAGCTAAAGTGGTGTCAAACTCCATTAATTCTACAGTGCATATCCACCCATGGAAGTAAATTCTAAGCTAGGTTTAGACCTTGAAATCTGCAGTGACATATTTGTATTTTTATTAATTTTTCATCTTTCCCATTGATAGCCATGGAGAATGACCATGGTCTGCACTTAGTCGTCACCAGAAGGAAGGAAATGTATTATCCTAGACACATTTAGGTATTCTACAAATGCTGTAATTACAACAACAGGATGGATGGTTGCAGAAAAATTGCATACTGTAATGTAGCACTGTTCAAACTGAAATATGAGCAGTGTCAAATCATAGTTTAAAAAGCTGTGTCCAGATAACACCCGAGGCTGCTTGTTTTCCCATGCTAAGTGTTGGTTGGCATTTACAGGATCCTTCCATCTTCTCACACTTTTTGAATATTTAAATCAGACTTACACCAAACTTGCAACACACTTGGGGCTTAAACGTACCAATGAACATGTAAAATAAGCCTACGTTTAATTGCCCTAAAAGCCATGCTTTCTAGATCACCACAAAAAAGAAAAGAAAAGTCAATTTCAAAAGTATACGAAAATTCCATAAATGAGTTGCTGTGAGTTTTCCGGGCTGTATGGCTGTGTTCCAGAAGCATTCTCTCCTGTCGTTGTGCCCACATCTATGGCAGGCATCCTCAAAGGTTGTGAGGACCTCACAACCCCTGAGGATGCCTGCCATGGATGTGGGTGAAACGTCAGGAGAGAACGCTTCTGGAACACAGCCATACAGCCCGGAAAACTCACAGCAAACCAGTGATTCTGGCCATGAAAGCCTTTGACAACACATCTATCTATCTATGTATATAATAAAAGTCAGTGTTTGCGGGCGGTGGGTGGTGCGACCGAGCGAATATGTGCCAGCGTTTCGATTGACTGCAACTGTCAGATTATTTGCATAAATGGCTGTGACTGGCCAGCCTCCCAACATTCCAACACAGCACAGAGAGGAAAGGAAAGGGCCTGAGGCTGGAGTTGAAGTTAGCCAGTTGACAGTTTTTTCTGTTGGAAATGGAATGTTCAGTACCTTCACCCAATACACTTCTAAGGTGACTCAGAGGGAAAGCAAAAGGCCTCAGGCAGTCAGCCACTGCGGCCCACAACAATGACGGATCAGGACCAAACATGGCAAACAAGGGACCAATGGCCCACTTCACAACCTGGTGTGGTTTAGGGCAGGATGGGCCACGAATGATGGGATTTGCAGTACCTTCACCTCATTCACTTCCCAAACAACACTGCAGCCCCTATAAATCACAGACCAGGCCCAAAATTGACAACAAGGCTTCCTTAACTTGATTTTCCTGACTAGGTCTCAGCTCATGGGATATTGTTAGGCTTCCTCAACTTGATTTTCCTGACTAGGCCCCCAACAATGACAGAACAAGACCAAACTTGGCACACAGACCCCCCAAGAAGCACCCTACATCCTGGTGCAATTTGAGGAAGGATGGACCATGGATGATGGGACTTGCAATACTTTAATTTACTTCCTTAGAGCACTGTGGCCCACACCAATGACGAACTATGGCACACAATGCCTTCCTCAAATAACCCAGGCACCGCCGGGTCCCCAAGCGAGTAGTTCCATAAATATTTCTGTTTTTCTGCTGTTCTTGTAACCATCAAATTGGCTGACACAATTTGAGGGGACATTCTTAAATTGCTTGTCAGATTTAAAAGCATCATTCAAGCAGTTGAGTTATCCTTTCGCTCCCTGATTAACATCAACAGGAAATCATTTCAAAACAAAGCTAAAGACAATCTTCTACTATGCTCAACATCAGAGAAAGCAAGGAAAGAAAAGCTTTTTCTATCAGCAAAGTCCATGTGATACGAATTTAAAAACAATAACTGTCACCTTGCAATATTGATAGGTCAGCCAGTTAGTTGAAAGTACTTGATGTTTGGACTAAATGCACTAACCCCAAACATGTCAGCAAAAGCATTCCAGATGCATTCTTGTTAGTTTACTTGTTCTTTCACTTGCTGCAAGAAAAGCATTCTCTTTATTCTCTTTCTCTTAAGAAAGATGGTCTCTCATCCTATGAATATATAGTGTCATTACAAAAACAGAACATTTCAAAAATCTTGTAAAATGCCACTGAATGTGAGCCATTCAAGATGCATAATACAATTTATTTCTATTAAGATGTACATAGTGGCCTTGAAAATGGGATATTTTCTTGTGCATATGCTATTCATCTCTTCAGTTACAAGACCCACACTAATTTTCTATTCATGGACAAAACAATGTGAAATGTTCTTATGTTTGGTCTGGCTAGTCACAGTTATCAGAGTGATTGTCAGAGTATAATAGTTTGCATCTTTGAAATATTTTTTAAAAACTAATAACTCATAAATTAATGAGTTTAATTAGGCACATTGGTCTAAGAAATGTGCCTGTATGTCATCTTACACCTTGTGATGCGATGTACTGTATTTTTATGTTTTTATGTTTTTATGTTTTTATTGTAGGGCTACATGCCTGCGACATGCAGCCCATTTATACTGTTGTTATCCGCCCCGAGCCTGCAGGGAGGAGCGGAATACAAAATTGAACAATAATAATAATAATAAATCACTAAATTAAAAGTGGCATCAGAGTATAACAAAATATTTGGCCTGGTGCATAACTATAAAACAAATGAATTCTAGTTAAGGCTGTGTATGTGTGTGTGTGATATGACCCCATGTTTTATTTCCCCAAATTTCTATTTGACAATAAATCACTTCAAATATACTAATAATTTAAAATTATTTTAAGTGTGTGTTTTAAATGTTATAGGCCCTGTAAGATTATGATGATGATGCAATGTACTCCATACAAGTAGTTTGGAAAAGTACAGGTTACAAGTAACATATCTAAGAAGTAGAAATATTATTTATTTATTTACATCATTTATATTCACTCAGTGATGTATTTCAATGCCAAACATGACAATGAGCTTACAATTGGTATCACCCTCAGGCCCGAACTCATCCTGGTCCTTATGGCTGACTCCCAGCCAGCTGCGCCACATTCCCAGTGTCACTGTGATGTATTAATTAGAAAATGACTCTTACTTTATTCACCCCATCTGCCATGGCTTGTAAGGTGAGCTCTCTTGGTCCATCCACAGTTTTACCATTGTCAGTAGGGCCCCAGCTGGCACTGTAGATATCTATCACTTGAGGCATGTGGCTGATAGAGGAGGCCTCTATAATGTCAGTCATAAATGGCTGATCCAGCATCCGAATACCTGTTAATAGAATCAACAAACCTATAAATAATGAACTAAAACAAATGCATAAGCACAGATGGTTGCCTTATTTGAGGAGATGCTTGCATAAGAAGGTATCAAAGGCCTCCTTAGGTATACCTGTAAATTTTCCAATATTGCATGGTAACAGAAGTTCCAGCAGTTTTTTGTGATCAAAGTAAAGACGTAAGAAATCTTTCTGATCAACACAAATTAGATTATCTGTGAGTTCATTCCTGTCTATTATTTATCTATACTGTTAAATTTAGGTCTATATTGCATTCCCTTTTACAGTAGTCTTGCAATAGAGACCAGTCCCATTTTGTATTTGTCAGCTCTTTCTCATTTCTTTCCCTTAGGCGGGCTTCGGTCAGTTTTTCCATCTGACTTGTTTCAATTATTTTTTGTAGCCATTTCTCTCTGGAAGATTTAGTGTCCAACTTCCAATAATTTGCATATAGCATTTTAGCAGCAGTCGTCACTAAAATGAATATCCTTCTTTCATTTGGCGCGAAGTCTTGATCCATGATTCCCAACAAAAATGATTCTGGGTTTTTTGTAATATTTTTTTAATGATTTTTTTTCAGTTTCTCTATGGATCATGTTCCAGAAACTCCTAGCTTTTTGGCATAACCACCACATGTGGGAAAAGGTGCCGTTTTGTCCACTACAATTCCATCAATCTGGTTTTGTTATATATATATATATATATATATGCTAATTTTTCTGGTGTTAGATACCACCTATATAATAGCTTAATCCAATTTTCTCTGTATTTATAGCTATAGGATATGTTTATGTTGTTTTTCCATATTCTCTTCCATTCATCCAATTTAATATTATATCCAATGTCTCTTGTCCACTCTCTCATATATCCCTTAATTTGGTCCTTTCTGTTTTCCTCTTTTAAAAGTATCTCATAGATTTTGTGTTGTTTTTCTTTTCTTTTTTCCTCTTTTCCTCTCTTTTATATATCACTCTAGGTATTATGTATGAAAGTATTGGATTATACAAGAAGACTTCGACAACAGATTTAATTAATAATAGTAGAGGAAAGAATAGTAGATATGCCATTGACATCCCCCAAAAATTTCTAGTGCACATATTTTGTAATCTTTTTCTTTTTTCTCTCTTTTTCTTTTTCTAAAATACTTTTTAAATTTCCTGTATACCGTATACATTTCACTTTCAGTCTAGCGGTTGCAACCGCTTTTTATCCTTTTCTTGTGTATCGTAATAAGAAACTCAATAAAATTTATTTTTTTAAAAAAGAAATCTTTCTGATCTACTGATTTTCTGACAAGTTTCCAAAGCCAATGCTGGTCTGATCTCCTGTCAATAAAAGTAGATAAGCTTTTCATGTTTCATGTAACAGATCACTACATACCTTCTCCATCAAAGTCCTAATTTGAATTTGAAAGAAAAATAATTACATGCCAGTGTCCTGAACCTGAGACTCAAAGTCTTTCCACTTCCTCACCACCCCAATTTTAGCTGCCCACTTGAGTGTGCTATAGATTTCAACTTTAACTTGTTGTCTTAAATCCTGGATATGTATGTGAGTAGAGCAATTCCTCAGCACAGTGGCAACAGATAATACTGCCCACTTTCCTGCTCTTAAAATGGGCAACGGAAACTGGACTTCAATTCCATGTGAAATTTCCCTGAGTGTTTCCTGCCAAGAACTATCAAGGTATTTAATTATTTCAAACACAAAAAAATGAGCTGTACAGTCATTTTTCCCCCAAAACCGAAAGCACCATCAAATGTAAGGTGGATTCTGGTTTGGAAGCTTCAGTTTTTGGGGGGAATTTCTTATGTATTTTAAAAGAATTTCCTCTGCATGCACAATACCATGTTTTGGGGTTAAATTGTCTTTGTGGTGCAATCTTTCTTGGGCGCTGAGGAGTGACTGTGAAGAAACTCAGAAGTCATCTTGTGTTGGGCTTGTGGTTTCTTTGGCTACCAGGATTGTGGGATCGGAAGTGCAAGCAGATGCGAGGGATGGGAATGTACAAGAGTTGAGTTTCTCTGGGAGATCTGAAGTGCAAACAGATACAAGGGATGGGAATTTACAAGAGCTGAGTTTCCATGGGAATTAGCCTGTTTGAAGCAGAGTGAGATAACACCCGGGATGATACAATTACAGCTAGCAGAGAAGGAATTTTAATTGGCGACTCCAAGGCCTTTGCTTTTGGGCGGTGGAGGAAAATGCCAATTAGGGGATATCGAAAGTGGTTTTGTTGGGGTACTTTAGTTCAGCTTGCTTTGGAAAGCCTCAGATTCTGGCAACGTCGGTTTTTGGAAGGTCCTTTGCAATTGGGATTGCATTCATGTTCATAGACTTAAAATTCTGCTTTGCCTTTGGAAATTCTAGTTTGAGTCTTTTAGGACTTTGATTCTCTTGGACTCTATTGGATTTTTTTTATCATCTGTGCTGCTTTTGGCTCCTGGAACATTCCTGCTTGGATTATAGATGTGTTTTCCTTTTACCCTTTTTATTCTTCATTGCATTGCTGACATTACCTGCTTTTAATAAATGACTATATTTCAAGTGCTGGTGTTGTGTGATTACATCTAGAGGGTCCACGTTTCTGGAGTGTGACATCTTGTCTGCATGAGTTAATTTTTCGAACTCCATCTAATCATTGGAGAGGCAACGGAAGCAGGAAGTGGTGCTTAGCTCAGCCAAACTAGTAAACAGCTGTCCGGCTAGGGCTGAAAACAAAATGTTTGGGACTGGCAATGTCATTTGATGGCTGAAGCCCCTCCTCCTCCACTTCCTCTCTTGTAGGTCAGACAATTTTTCAATGAAACATTCCCAAAACCAATAAATCAAAGATGCCATCAAATCTAAGGCATATTCCATTTTTGAAGTCTCTTAAACCAGACAAAGTGTGTCATAGATTCAATCAAATGCAGTCATTTTAAGAAGAATATGACAGAATAGTAAAACTATTCACTGTTGGATAATGATGCAATGATGCAGAGCACCCTATAGCACCATCCGTCATACTTTTGAATTTTAATTTTAAAATATTTTGAATTTAACCTCTCAACCCTTCCTCCTCATGCCTGTTGACCACATTGTTCAATGACCACACAGTTAAGTGATCACTGCATAGTCTGCTTTTCTTCAGTTTTGAGTGAGATGGTGGTTGAACTCACGTAGAAAAGCAATCCATAGTATAGTTGATGAAATAAGAGGACTATAAGACAATAAATCCACATACACGTGTGGGCATGTGTCTTCAAATCACTTGTTGACTCAGAACAACCCCATGAATTCCAAAAGGTTTTATTAGGTATGGAATACTCAGAGGTGTTTCTTTCAGTTCCTTCCTCTGAAATGTAACATATATCACCAAGTATTCCTTGGCAGTCTCCCATCCATGGCTAATGAGGGCTGCCCTGAGTTAGCCTCTTGGTGTCTTCTAGTGACTCTTTCCCCCAACAAACCCTCCAACACCTATCCAACCAAACATTATGAATACAATGCAATACAATAAAATTATTGCACTATAAAGTATCTTCTGTAATATGAAATAGCAACTTTTCTAATGAAAGAAACCAAACATGGTCCTCCAATGTATGTCCTACCTGCCACCTTGGAATTATATGCCACTCCAACTCCACAGATGTTGTTGTTTGCTGCAGCAGATACTTCACCAGCACATCTGGTTCCGTGACTGCAGAGAGAGTAAAGAACATCAAGGCTGGTATAAAAATTTAAAAGATAGGGCCATCACTTCTCTTCACTGCTACAGAGCAAACTTGTTTTGAAACAGAGAATAAACTTTTCAGAAGTTAATTGTCATAAGGCATTTGCTGGGCGGGGGGAGAGAAAGTCATATCTGAAGGCATATCTGAAGGACCGCCTTACCCCCTGCCAGCCCCAGAGATCGCTTCGCTCGGAAGATCTAAATCTACTGGAAGTCCCCAGCTTTAAGACTATTTGTTTAATGTCTACGAGATGCAGGGCCTTCTCTGTGGTGGCACCATTCCTTTGGAACAATTTGCCAACTGAAGCCCGGGCCCTACGAGACCTGTCGACATTTCGCAGCGCTTGTAAGTCACACTTGTTCTGGCTGGCCTTTGAATAGTAGCTTCTCTTCTCAAATTTTAGATTCTGTCTTAATTAATCTGTTAATCTCTTTGTTTTATGGTATGTTTTATTGATTGTTGTGAGCCGCTCCGAGCCCTCGGGGATGGCGGCATACAAGATCAAATAATAAATAAATAAATAAATTTGAAGAAAACCAAGTCAAAAATCTATGCATGTTCAAGACTCAACAATACCAAAGGACTAACTTTGTAAATCAACAAGGACTGCTTTTGGCACATACAGCAATGTTTCTGGGTCCCCAGAACAGCATTGCCCAGATCTCTGTCATCAGCCCCCAGCAAAATAAAAATTTAAAAATCTTCTGCTAGCTCTTATGATTCTCTTGATCATAATTATCAAATCATTGCTCCCATTAGTACTTGGCATTTCTTTGAAACTTTGCAGAACATTTATGTTGCAATTTTGTCAGTGGTGAATGGTAGCTTCCACACTAATGGGAGTGAACTTCTACAGGAGTCATCCAAGGGATAAGAGTTAGCCCTTTGATTAGCTCTTTTAAATTTCAGACCAAATAGCCAAGAAGATTTACAGCATACTAACATGGAAGCCATGAACTGCCAGAATATTTTATACTGTTGATTTTATAGTGCTCATCCATCCTGAGAGTTTTATTGATGGATGACCTTAAAAGTATTTGAAATAAAAGAAATGTATAACAAACAAAGATTGAATTTGCATTTTTGTTGGAGTTTTTTTTGTCGAGTTTGTCCCTGAGAGAAAAATATATATATATGGCAACAAAGTACAGCTCTTGCAAACTCACTCAAGTCCATTGAAAACATTGCATTTATATTCAACCTGTTTTTTTTAAAAATGAAAGGTATGCTTGCTTTGCTTGTTTTTGTTTGCTTGCTTTGTTTAGTGTGCTCTATTTTTTCATTATATGCATCCTTTCCTTTATGCTTCAAAGAAGTACAGGAGCAAGGACAAGAGCAAAGTCATTATTATTATTTTGCAAGAGAGTTTTCCCTGAACCGCAATGTACTCTGCTGACAAATATTAAACAAATAGTGGGGGATACTCTTATGTTGCTTGGCTTATGTGGCCCAGTATCTGCAATGTGTGTAAATTATAGCATTCCACATTTTTCTAAATTACAGATTAAAAAACCACAGGCATCAAAGCTGATACTTCTCTCTTCTTCCTCACACAGAAGGAAATATCAAAATCTGCAGATCCATTGCCCTCATATGCACCTCCTAGGTTAAAAAAAAACCTTTCTGTGCACACTCAGTTCTGCAGTACTGCTCAAATAACATGGTTGCAGTCAGAAAAGTATTGGGAGTATAGAAAATGGGAAGTTACTTAGTTTTACTCATCTGTAACTGTTTCATATCCACAATTGTTACTAAGTTACATTCAAATAACTTTTGCTACAAATGTAACTTCCTTAACCATCCTTCCCACTTCACCAGTCATCAGCTGCATGAGGAGAAGGATAGATTGGAGCAAATATCAGACACATGAGTCCTGCCATGTTCATTTGTCTTCCAACCCCCCGAAATAACGAGACCGACACAAAATATATGGATTCAAATTTGGGCAACTTTTATTGATAGTTACCTATTTAACTTATAACTCAACTAACTTTTTGGTGTCATTCAACTTGGTGTGTGTAAGAGGTAGCGTCTTCTAAAGTCTACCTCTCAGCTCTTCAGGCGTACTACCTGGGTCCCCTGCAGATTTCAACCCGGGCAACCTGTAAGGGAAACATCAGGAGAAATCTTGCTCAACTTTTGAGCTCTCCCCGCTCCTGGGGCATTCACCTTCACCTCACCCCTAAAATTAACCTCTAGGTGAGAGTTTTCAGAATGCCCCACACCCTTAAGGGGTGCCTTAAATGTATACAAACCTTTGAATAACTAATCTATTTACGCTTGGCTAGTTTACCTGCCGACCATTCCATCTAGCCCCTAAGGCGACAGTATAGGATAGGCAAAACCCTCGTGGGCGAATTCCTATCCGACCCCAAATGTTAAACCATTTGACGATCATTATTATACTGTCCATGGGCGGGAGTGGTGGGTGATGTCCTTTTGCAGAATGAGGGAGAAGAGGCTGGCACCACACTATGCCAGCCCCTCCTCCCTTCCAGCAAATTCTGCGAAATTAACCAATCTTTATCTCCAAGGGGAGGAGACAAAAGTGCTCCACCCCCCAACTTGTTGGAGGGTGAAGTGTATTTTATTAGCAAGATGCTTTGCATTGTCTCTGTACTATGTGCACTGGATGATATGCCTTTCCATGCATTTAAATATGTTTATATTTGCATGAATATTACGGCTGATGAAGAATATTGCTTTCTCTCATTTGCTGCTCAGAGTTGTGTATCTTGGTCTGCTAGATTTATGATCAGCTGCAGAGGAAGTTTATTTATAGGCACCAGAAGCTGCAAGGTCATCCCTCATCAATGACTTGATATCAAGGGGGAAGGAGGAGTACCTTTCGGATGTTTTGGTAAAAGGAGAAAAAGGGGAAAACCCACATAAGAGGGAATGGTTTTGCCCACAAACAAATGGGTTGAGGAGTGCGCAATTCGGCAAAAACCCATTCTGTTTTTGTTGTCTGGGTTTCAGCTGCCCCCCGTTCCATTTTTAGGAAACTTCCCGAATTCAGGAGGGGTTTCTGTTTTCAGACAGGAAAGGTTCGTCCATTGGCACCAATGGGGAAACTTTAGAGGCTCAACTCTGTCTCTGGGTTGAGGTGCAGTTGGTTGGGAGTCAGCTGCATTAAAAAGCACTACTGCTTGAGAGGTCATGAATTTGAAGCCAGACCCGGTCGGCATGAGCTTCCAGCTATTTGTGTAGCTTGCTGTTGACCTTCGCAGCCCTAAAGACAGTCGCTGCAGTATATGTGCTGCCGAAGCGAGCACAGTCGCCTCTGTCAAATAGGAAGTTTAGGTACCGCTTATATGGGGAGGCTAATTTAACTAATTTACGATGACATAAAAAACTCTACAGCAGCATGCAAAAGAATGAGGAAGTACTCCATCAGTGTCACAAAGTGGATGGTGAAGTGACAGATACCCCGGTGGGTGGAATTCAAAAAGGCATACCCTCATGAAGCTGGAAAGTTAAATAGCCTCTGTGTCTCTGTCTATATATGTTGTGTGTCTATGACATTGAATGCTTGCTATGTGTGTGCATTGTGATCCGCCCTAAGTCCCCTGCAGGGTGAGAAGGGCAGAATATGAATACTGTAAATAAATTAATAATACATAAATCAGCATGAAACTTGCCTCACATCTTCTATTGCAAGCCTGCCAAGTTTCAGAACTAATCCACTAATTTTTGGAAAGTTTTTACCATAACACTTTTTTACAAAAAGATCCATAAGAGGAGGTTCTGGGAATTGAAGTCCCAAGCGCATGCCACAAGAGAGGAGGAGAATGGTCAGACACAGTCAACCAGGCCTCTGATTGTCTCAGAAAGGAAGAGAGAAACAGAGAGAAAAATCTAAGCTTCCATCATGCTTCGGAAGGGAGCACAAGGCTCCTTCAATGCTTACACAAAACAATGTGCTACTGGGAAAGTGAGTTCCCATTTGCCTCAAGCAGGTTCATTGGCGGGGAGAGAAGTTTCGGGACGGGATGAAGGAGCTTGCTGGGGAAGAAAGCCATGGAGGAGCTGCAGCTTTCCTGATTACCAAGGCTGCCATGACCACACACTGCCGCCGCCTCCGCTTCAGCTAGAGTGCTGCTCAGCCCCATTGGTCCCTGTTATTAGCCCCCATTCCAGCTGCTGTGATCTGTACCGGCTAAGGCTTCGGCTACCCTGCACCAGGCACATTTTCATGCATTCGATAACTGAATCTGCCAAATCATCTGAATCCTGTACACAAAAATGAGTTAAACCCATGAAAATGCTTTACCTATAAATGCACAGTGTAGTTCTTCACCACTTAGACCTAACAACACAGGCTGTATATGAATAACTTTTTTTCTTAAATAAGACTTCCAGACTTTTAAGGGCATTTGCTTCTGGAATTCTAGTTTGCCTGTACATGAATGACACTTCCATCAGGCTTGTCAGGCCAGGAGAAGTTACTTATGCATGCTTAACTAAGTAGTTGATACAGAATACTGTCTAATCTTTACTAAATGATTAGAATTTTAAAAGCTTGGAGATTTATGAATCCCAAAGGTTTGCAAACCAAACTCTTGTTCTTCAGTAATTAATTGCCCTTTATTAGTTAAATGTCAAGTGTCCCCTCATCACCAGATGTGCTTCTGAAAACCTTTACAATAATTTACACTTGGAGAGAAATGGCAGGACTACAAGTGCTCAGTGCTTTTATGCCTCTCAAAAGGCCTGTGGGCCTGAAGCTACGATAGTACAAACAAGACATTATGAAAATATTATGTCCATGTGCTGAGAATGGCCAGCATTGGGAACTCTGCCATCTGTGAAATATGTTTTAAAGAGCCAAACTGAGTACTGAGCAGTGCTTCAATCTCTCATCTCTTTAAATTTCTTTCAAAGGAGTGTCTTTCCTCATTTATTTAGGATTATTATATTTTCCTGGCTGACCTTCAATACTATGGTTGTCTCTTCAGATGAAGAAGCCCCCTGGAATTCCCACTCTTTGCCATGAAAGAAGATAGAAGTGAGGATGAAGACAAATGAAAAATGTGGCTTGCTGTGGAAACAAGGATTCATGTAAAGTTTCAGAGGAGACACCTTTTCCCCCATGATAACTCTTTCAGAAGTGAAATTTTGCGGGGTAGATTTCTCTCACTTCCTGTTGTCTCACCCCTGTTCTTAACTGTGAGTCATTTGTATGTCAGATGTTTGTTACTCAAGGTCTACCTGTATTTGATAATAAATGCCTGTTCTACATTTGGTATCATGTTCAATTTGGCCCATAGCATCTACACAATGCCAATCTCCTCTAAGAGTTGTACAGGGGGGGGAAACCGACTTCACTGCGGTGATGTGACAAAGCAGGGAAAGAATGTGGAAAAATATTGGGGGAAATGGTTGCAAACATATTTCCTAAGTATTGGTTTTTCTTGGTCTCATGGGAATCTTCACAATTTAAGACTTACTCTGAACAGAATTCCCACTTGGCTTTTTGTGTAGGAAAACAATATACTTTTTTCTTGGTTTCCTGCTATTTTTCTGCACACAAAAATCCACAAGAGTTTTGCAATGAATACATCCTGAAATACATGTATGAGCCCCACGGAGGCAATCACATGACATAAGGAGGACACTTCCGGTGGAACTCTGTGTGGCTCTGTTTCCACAGCAAGAAAACTAGAGGGAGAAGCCCAAGAGGAAAGAAATTGAAAGAACTATATAAATAACTGCATTTGTTGAAATTAATGGCAAAATGATGTAGTTCAATATGTTTATACTGAAGTCTAGATGAATGTGATTTGTCTGGCTCATGAGATGCATGATGGAAGTAAGCAGATTTCCTCTCTCATGAGTGCCATCTAGCAGTAGAATAATAATATAGTCAGAAGGTTAGAGACACTGTTACTAGGCTCTGCCTATTGGCTCACTCTCTTCCAATCACAGCGATGAAGAAGGGAGGAGTTTAGAGATGCTGTGGTTTTTCTGCTGTGTGACTCCATTTTGTGTGCCTCATGGTATGTTTCTCCTGTTCTAACTGGTTGAACATGCTGTTGCATGTGCGTTACTGCCTTTATGTTGTTTTTCTACATTAAAGTAGAAATGCTTTAATAACATGGCATGCTTGCTCAGATGTTTTATTTCCAGTTTGAGTCCTCATATGCCACATTTGCTGTAAAGTCTTTTGAACTGCTTCTCTGCTGCAATTTATACTCTGCAACAACCTTTTTTTTGAACAACAGTATTAACGCCAGAATGATAATTTGGAAGTCAACAACCCCCCAACCCAACCCCTTAATCCCTTTTCCATCCTGACCACTACCACTACCCCTTTACCCTTTCCCCTCTTTCCAAGATCTCACCCCCTCCCCGGTCACTTAGTTAGATTGTATTTTATGTATGTTAAAAAAAACCCCAATAAATATTATTTTTTTAAAAAAAGGAAATGGAGCCCTATATCCATCTTCACGAGTTGATTCCAAAGGAAGAAAAGCAGGAGAAATCAAGGGCGGGGGTGGGGGCATCTATGTAGTAAGGGTGTAGGATAACTGGCCATCCCATGGACTTAATGTCGAGCTGCTCGAATCTAGCCCTGGTAAAAAGTTTTCTAATATATAGTGGTAGCATGAAGGAAAGATTCCATGCCCACGTTACATTTAAATTTAGCCAGGTATGGAGTGGCTCTAGCTTGCGCTATGATCATTAGATCATATTTCAGCTCCGTACAAGGCAATAGGGAACTCATTTTCTTTAAGAACCTTCAAAAAGGGACGCAGGGATCCTGGGTAATTGTGATGACATAATTTATGAATTGCCGGTGCAGCATTATCAGCTTTTGCAAAACTTGATTTTAGTAGGCAAGCAATAGAAATTCCTGTCAAGCAGCATAGCTGGACATTGTCCTTACCTGTTAAACCAATCATCTGTATAGCGAGGGTATGGATATGGGTCATTACTGCTGAAATCATAGCTGGCTTGTGCATTCTGGAAAACACAAAGAGAAAAACAAAAAATATGCAGGAAATTGTAATGCAGGTTCAGTTCAATATAATGAGACACTTGGGCAGCCCTTGTGAGATTTTCTGTTGAGAACCAGACATGGCGTTAAAACTCTACTAGAGTCAAAAGGGACAACAAGAAAGCAACTTCATTGTAGCAACTGGTGACTCCATTGCCAACGTACACCGAGTCCATTCCAGATTGTAGAGTTGATTCTGAAGAACCGATCCAAATTCACAAACCCAAAATATGTTTAGCACCTTGGATAGCTCTTTATAAATTTGAAATAAAACCTGGAACAGATTTACTTCCCAACATAATATGGAAGTAATAGTTCCAAATGTAGTTCCTAACCCTAAAACTACATTTGGAACTATTGAAGTCCAAACTACAAATTATCTTAGCTGCATGCCTTTACCTTTGTACACATAGTTGTGGCTTTTGACACATTGCCCATGTTATCTATGGCTTAAGTGTGTAGTGGAGATAAGGCAATTTTTGCTGTGTTCTGTTCAGTTTGGATTTCTGATGTGAGATAACATCATTGAAGCTATTTATACATGGACTCTAGTGGCAAAACTCACCTAGGTATATTTTTTCACCTCTAATTAAAAAGACCGAATCGTGTTAGTATGAATATCCTTGTCTATAGTTGCTAGATTTGAAACTGGAGTGGGATCCTCTCCTTCCCTTGGGGGATGCTAGAAGTTGTGCTCCAAAATTGTTTCCCCCTCTCAACCTTTATTTTGTACATCTTCCTGTATTCAGCTTTATTTCACTGTTCAATTATGTCTCAAATACAAAACAGAGCAGCTGCCTTTTGGTTCTACTACTACTCACCTTTGCCTAGAGCAGCAGGCATGCTGATGTTTGATTTGCCCTTGTAGCGCTCTTGAAAACTAAGCTTGCCAAAGGCAATCAAACCTCTCCCCTATATTATTAAAACATAACACGATGTCCAGTAGGAAAAAGCTCAGCTGCTCTTCCAGCATGGCTGTAATAAGCATAGTCAAAATGGTAAATAAATGACCAAATGCAGAAAATTAAATTTATACATTGAATTTCTCTAGTGAATGAAGTGTTTCTGAATATGGAATTAAAAGAAACCCATGTATTATTCATAGCAAGCATTTTGGAGAGGCTAGAGGAAATTAAATCCATCCATAATTCACAGAAACTTCATTCCTTAATAAATAACAGGTTTTATTTTGCTAAAGGACAAACTCTTGTCTGGCACAAGTGTTTCTTCAACAGATCTTCAAGGGTACCTATTTTAAGATGTGCTTTGCTTGTTCCTTTCATGCATAGGTCCTTTGGGACAATCTCTTCAAGTAAGTGCATGTGAAAGCAGGTTAAACTTTCCTTTTCAATAAGTTATTTATGATATTGCAATAGTTGGCAGTGATGCTCATAGGTCATCCTAAACATGGAGTTAATGCCCATAACTCACCCATACTCTTTTTAAAAATATGTTGTTGTTGATTCTGATTTGTGATGATCCTAAGTTGAACCCATCATGGGGTTTCTGGGACTGAAAATGTGTTATTCACCTGAGCAAAGCCGAGCAATAAATTGAACCCTGGTATCCAGAATATTAGTCCAATTTTCAAACTGTTGCAGTCTTTGTAACTTTCTAGATGTTCAGAACGTAATTCCTGGCAGCCTTAGCCAGTAAAATCACTTGGGAGAAGAATGCTAGGTGCTGAAACCCAAAGACATCTGGAGGAGTGTGTCATTAATCCTTTTAGGCAATTGATAGGTATTTGTGGTGCAGAGAATCACTGGGTAAATATTTCAAGCTAGTATCCTACAAATACATCCTTGACTGTATGTTTGATCCAGCTTTGTGAGACTTATTAAAGAGCACAATAATTTCCCAATATTCCATTTATATATCTATTTCTAAAGTAGGATGACCATGGCCTAACAGGGAGGAATACAGGAAATTATCTGATGATGGCCAAGATCACCTACTCTTGCATAGAAACTAGTGCCATTCTAGCATTCAACACATTATCCAAACAACAAGGCAAACAATTGGCTCTTTTTTCGCAAGTTCCTTTTAAAAAAAACAAGTGGCAAAAGGTATATTAGGATAAGCATATGTCAGAGTAGCAGCTGTGAACGGAGCAGGGAGAGATAAATAAGAAGTACTTTGTGCCCAGAATGGACAATTTAGGACTTCCGGTTGTTGCTGACTGTGACTACAACTCCCAGGAGCCTTAGCCAGGATCTGTGGGAGCTGAAGAACATCTAAAAGACCACAAAATACTCACTCCTGTTGTTTGAAATACTCACTGTGTTACTATCACTTTCAGTACCATGCATGAGAAATTAGAAGCAGAAATCTTGAAAGTTAACAAGTTTGGCACAGATACTTGTTACTTTACAAACAAACAACTCTAAAGCGTGGGTGGCAGAGGTGTTGAGCATAAATACAAAAGCAAACTACTGACCTTTGATTTTTAATTTTACTTTGAATAAGGGGCTTTCTAAAATAGAAATGAGAGCCCAATGTAAAAATTAGAGGGTTTGTTGTTAAGTACACTCCATATGACCAGCACTTAGGCACTCTAATCACAAAATGTTCCTTCTGTTGATTTCTTTGAAGCTTTATAGGTATGATGTTATGCAGGTTCATTTCATGCTCCTGAAAACAAGCTTAGTTTGCCCAAACACAGAGCTGCCAAACTGAATATATTGTGCCTTTATATCTTGGCCCTGTCCTGAAAGCTCAGACCTGCTGGTGATCTTTCCATAGACAATGGGTTGATCATGGTGTGAACAGAAGGTTCAGTCTGTCACTCAAATCTAGCAAGATTCTTACGTTCTTAAATGAGCTTTCCAGCTTCAATTAAAACGTTGTGCTTGGACCTTTCTCTTCCTGTGATCCCCATAACCTCAGCCAAGGAAATCCATTAAACCAGTGAAAAATACAGGTAAACATTCAAAGAAGCATAATGACATCCCCCAGTATCTTTCATTTAACATTATTTCCTCTCCCTCAAGAGCACGTTTTCATTTATGTTTCCCCAACAAGATGTTCTCAGCAAAACTAATAGATCGGATCATAGACAACATTTCAACAGCAATTTACTAGATGTGTAAATTGATGGAATCCCTGCTATCATTAGCTGAGTCAACCCGAATTACATTAATCAGACACAACGGTTACTGCAACTGATTCAAGTACCACTCACTTCCTCTCTTGAAGAAAAAGAAAGAAAACTTATCCGCCGTTCAAATGAGAAATGTGCAAATGAAACAGTGTTCTTGTCAGATTTGCATTCTATCCTTTCAAGGAGTATAACATTGGGTAAGCAGCCGTTGCAACTGGTCTAAGATCAATAAAGCATATTTGATCTTTGGACTCTCTAATATAGCATGGCTGTATCTCCACACTGGTGACCTCTAAAAACTATGTATGGAATATTGTTTCTATTAATGTCAATGCAATTGGTTTTCCCAATGGGAATTTCTTTCATAAGCAATTCATTTTCTTTTAGATAAATTTAAGAAAGAGCAAGTGCAATCCAGTAGTTTAAGTGTTGGACTAGGACCCTTGGGGACCAGAATTTAAATCTCAGCTCAGAAATGGAAACTCATGGGTGACATTGAGCAAAACACAAATTTTCTGTCCCATAGAATGGCAATGGCAAATTTCCTCTATCAAGAAAACCCTGTGCTAACAAACAAAACAAAACCAACAACCTTGTGGTGGTATTGTGGTAGGATAGAGTTGATTCCTGAAATGCTTGTCCTTTGCAAGGACAAGGGGAAATGGCAATCTCAGCTTACTACTGTGCAGATGAATACGAGGGCGGGTCAATAAGTCTGTGACTTAAAATAAAACACAGGTTTTTGGATAAAAAATCATTTTATTTTTCAATGTAGTCTCCTTTGAGCTCTATACACTTTGTCCAACATTTCTCCAATTTTTTTATCCCTTCCAAAAATAAGATTTGTTGAGGTCATCAAAATAGGTATTTGTTTGTGAAATGATTTCATTGTTGGAGTCAAATCACTTTCCGCCGAGCCATTTCTTCAGGTTTGGAAACAAGAATTAGTCACTCGGGGATAAATCCGGAGAATAGGGCGGATGAGGGAGCAATTCGTACCTCAATTCATGAATTGTTGCCATGGCAACTGCACATGTGTGCACCCTTGCATTTTCCTAGTGTAAAAGAACTTTTTTCTTGGCCAAATGCAGTCTTTTTTTCAAATCCTCAATAAATCGACCCAATTAAGTTGGCATAATATTCGCCATTGATTGTTTTACCCTTTTGAAGGTAGTCAATGTGGATTATACAACGTGAATCCCAAAAACAGTCGCCATGACTTTATTGGCTGACAAACCCACCTTGGCCTTCTTTGGCGGCAATTCACCCCGAGAAATCCATTGTTTTGAGTGCTGTTTGGTCTCTGCTGTGTTGTGGTGAATCCATGTTTTGTCCACGGTTACGAAATGGCTCAAAATCTCGTCTATATTGCGGTTGAACAACGCCAA
Source organism: Anolis apletophallus (assembly GCA_030556195.1). Taxonomy (NCBI): domain Eukaryota; kingdom Metazoa; phylum Chordata; class Lepidosauria; order Squamata; family Anolidae; genus Anolis; species Anolis apletophallus. Next base: position 48,150,271 of record JARBWK010000003.1, on the reverse strand, counting down.
ACATTCCTGCGAAATTGTCACATGATTGCGTTTGTGGTTGATTGTGGGCAAACGTGGCACCCATCTTGCGGAAAGCTTTCTCATACCCAAGTAATCATTTAAAATTGAAACCACTGAGCCATGTGAGATGCCTATGGCTTCCACAATCTCTCGCACTTTCAATCTCCGATCGGCCAACACCATATCATGATTTTTTTCAATTGTTTCGGGTGTAGAGACTTCAACTGGGCATCCAGAACGTTCAGCATCTTCCGTGCATGTACGGCCATAACAAAATTCAGTAAAACCCTTTTTACCATTGAAATTGATGGTGCAGAGTCCCCATAGTATTTATCAAGCTTAGCCTTGGTTTGAGTGATGGTTTTTATCCGCAAAAAATAATGCTTAATGAGCACATGAAATTCACTTCGTTCCATTTTCTCCTCAAATCACGCGGTAGTCTGCTATCAATGGCTGTCAAACACAAACTAAATGACGCAGCTTATTCAAATTTTGACAGGAATCAACTGACAGATGCCTGTTGACAGGAGCAGTGTTGCCCTTTCAGTTAAGAGGCGGGAAATTCTAAAAGTCACTGACTTATTGACCCGCCCTCGTATTAGAAGAAACTTACAGGAGGAACTGAGAATATTGTTTTTGTTGTTGTTGTTGTTGTTGTGTGTGTGTTAGTTGGGCATGCCTCACAACTGTCTCTTCTAAAGATGGCTATAGTGGAACAACATTAATATACATCCTGCCAGAGCCGGGTTAAAAAATAAACCTGGTTTACTCATAACTTGGTTAACCAGTTAAAATTCTTGAGTAAACCAGGTTTTGGGGAGGTGGGGATTAGAACCTTTGGGGGGGGGGTTAGAACCCTTAACCCCCACCCACCCCCACCCTGGCTACTACCCTGCATGAGCCTGCATTTCAGATATTTACATTATTAAGTAGCAACAAAGAAAAATTTTGGTTGGGAGTTACCACAACATGATAAATAGAATTAAGGGCTGCGGCCTTAGGAAGGTTGAGAACCACTGCTCTAAAATGTACATATGAAAGAAATTGTGTATCAAAATAAACATCCAGGCAAGATTTGGAGAAATGTGATAACAATGAGTCTGAGAGATGTCCATCATGCTCTCTGTATATGTCCAAGGCAAGTTCACCTTTACAGAGCATTTGGCTACACTGAACAAATACTTTAAATGCCCTGAATGGCATACAGTTGTTTCATTCCTAGGATTTGTATTACATGTATATCCACTATCTTAAGTCGGAGGTTCCGAATTTGTTCAGGCCATATGGTATTGATTCTCTTGCTATTGTGTTCATATATCAAACTGTAGGTATTGTATACCACTTCCCATTACCTCCTTGGTCTAATTGACGTTTTGTTTTTATGAAAACTGGCCACTCCTCAGAGATCATTTTGTATTCTCAGTGTATTCACATTGCCTTCTTTGTTCTCAAACCATATGCATTTTCAAAACCAATACTTACACACCTTTCAAAGCCTTTGATTGTCTAACAAAAGATGATAAATCTCCAGGGGAGCAAAACTATATCCTGAAGCATGCAGGCTAATGAGAAAAATAACTTCAAAATGCCAATCTTTGGCGTTTTGATATTCTATCTTCTAGCCTTCAAATTGCAGAGGGAGGAGGAAAAAAACAACAATGATCAACTTCAGTGAGACATTAATTACATAAATAACAAGCCTGGCATTTCTGTTCCCAGGTGGGGCTGCAGTTTTGAGGAGCAATTCTATTGTTGTTATATGATTATGCACCAGAATTGCTGAACACGGGAAAGTTTCATGCCTATTCCACAAGGACTGAAACCTTTTCATAGGGAGGATTTTTTTTAAATTAAAAAAACACATTTCCCATGATTTTCTTCAAAGGAGAAGTAGCCCAATTCTACATCTCTTAGTCCATGACTCACACATGTAATTTGGGGAAAAATTCCAATATCTGAAAGTGTGCTTATTATGACATACATATAGGAAGGGAAGCTTATGAGCAATCTGTACACAGCCAGAAGAGGACTTCCCAGCCCCTGCACAGTTGGAGCTGGGAAGGAGATTTGCCTCCTCTCCTGAGAAGAAGACTTGAAATTAGATCCAGCAGGATCTGCTTTCCAGAGGGGGGGGGGGGGCTACACCAACCAGCTTCCGCCCCCTCTGCCCTCATTCTAAAGAAGACGTTGACCCGCCATCCAGCCGCTAACAGTATAATTTAGGTTGCTGACTGGGGCCGGATAGGAATCCCCCCCTATGTTCTAGGGGGTGTTTTCACCTACCCTATACTGTTAAAAGGCAAATCGGGAGTGTTGGGCCATTAAAGAGGCATTGGCCGAATTAGAGAAATAACCATATTTTGGCATACACCAATGACAACCTTTGTTTAGGTCATGAACAGAAACCCTCACTTGCGGTTCTTATAAACAGATGGGGGCATACCCAAATGACCTTGAAACGGGACATTTTGACCTCAATTTCCATGGGACAGAATATCCATTATGTTTCTATACATAGGTCATCCAGGATTATTTCACCCGGAGACACTACCTCCGCTTTAGTTCTCAACAAATTTTTAGGTCACTTTAGATTTAGATGAAAATGCAAGGTTTAAGGTTTCTTATTTCTCTAAGGTTTCTTATGTCTCTTATTTATTTATTCAAATTTATCTGTTGCTACTCCCATCCGGCTCGGGGCGACTTACACACAATAAACACAAGAATTAAAACAGCATGTACACATGCATTAAAAGGGATAATAGGATTAAAACAGCAATCTGAATACGCATAGGATCAGGAAAAGTCAATATAATGTCAGAGAAGCCTGCAGTTTTAAGGGCCGAAAGCCTGTTGAAACAATAAGGTCTTGCAGACCTTCCGGAAAGCCAGCGAGCTCGAAAGAGCGCTGATTTCAGAGGGTAGCGCATTCCAGAGTGTTGGAGCAATAATACAAAAAGCCCTCCTCTGAGTTGTGGTCAGATGGTAGGTCTTAGAACTTGGGGCCACAAGGAGGTTTTGCATCTCTGAGCGCAAGGGTCTAGTGGGACAGTATGGGATGAGGGGTTGGAAAGCAAATAGTCAGAACTACCTGACATTTCAGGACTTTCACCTACTTCTCACATTAAGACTGGGCAAAGAGTTGCTGATGGCAATAGCTACTGAGGAGCCCACAAATCCCAGCAGCCAGATGACCCTAAACTATCCTCTATCTGGGCCTTAAAGCAGTTTGGGAAATAATAATATGATGGAAGAAGAAAAGAAAGAGTTCACTGACCCAAAAAAGAAAAAAGTTAAAAAAAACACCAGAAAAAGTAATATAAATAAAGTTTGGGTTATCAATATTTTATGTCATGAATGAACCTAAGCCCCTTCTAGTCCGGCTTCCGTTCTGGGCATGGGACGGAGATGGCCCTGGTCTCCATCACAGACCAACTCCACTGCCAGCTCGACCTCACAGCAGCGTTTGACACAGTCGATTACAATCTTTTGACCCACCGCCTTACCATGGCTGGAGTGAGGGGGACAGCCCTGAAATGGCTGACCTCCTTCCTCTACCATCGACTTCAGTGAGTGAGGAGGGGAGAGATGGTCTCCGAGGGCTCCCCATTAGTTTGTAGAGTCCCTCAGGAAGCCATTCTCTCCCCCTTGTTATTTAACATCTACATGCAGCCACTTGCACATCTGGTGTGGAGTTTTGGGTTGGAGTGTCATCAGCACGCTGATGACACTCAGCTCATTCTGAGGATGGAGGGCAGACCTGAATCTGTACCCGATAATTTCCAACGTTGCCTCGAGGCTGTTACTGGATGGCTGCGAGCCAGTAGGTTGAAGGTGAATCCTGCGACGATGGAGATCTTGTGGCTGGGCCGCCCGGGCGATGGGGATGTCCAGCTTCCGACCCATCGCCTTCTGTAAAGAGTTTGGGAGTTCATTTGGACTCCCAACTGACCATGGAGACCCAAATCTCCATGGTCAGTAAAACAGCTTTTTATCCATCTAAGACAGGCAAGGCGGCTGGCCCCCTATCTATCCCGGAACGACCTGGCCACGGTGGTCCAAGCCACGGTCATCTCGAGACAAGACTACTGTAATGCACTCTATGTCGGCCTTCCTCTGTCGTTGATCCAGAAGCTCAAGCTGGTGCAGAACACTGCCACCCGGCTCCTGTCTGGTACCCCAGCAGGTTGCCATATTACACCTACCTTGCAGGATCTGCACTGGCTTCCAATTGAGCACCGGATCACCTTCAAAGTGCTGGTGCTTACCTTTAAGGCCTTGCACGGCCTGGGGCCAATGTACCTGAGGGACCGGCTTACCCAATATTGCCCTACGGCAGGGCTGTCCAACTTCTTCGGGCCCAAGGGCTGGAATTCAGGTGACTGATCACCTTGGGGGCCGGAGCAGAGGGCGTGGCCGCTCACGGGGGCATGGCCGCAGCGGGGGCGTGGCCGCTCGCAGGGGGCGGGGCCGCTCCGCCCTGGCGCGCATCCCAGTGTCCTGCGCAGCCTCCCCTTTTCAGCGGGGTGACGTCAGGCGCCACGCCTGACGTCACCAAGCCCCGCCGAAAAGGGTGGGTCACGCAAGATACCGGGCTTGCGCGCCAGGGCCAGGATCGGCGAGCCGCCCTCCGCTGTGTCCCTAGCTCTTGCAGTGGCCACGCCTGAAGGAAGGTAAGCTCCGGGCTTACCTTCCTTCAGCGCCGCTGCAAGAGCTAGGGTCATGGCGGAGGGCGGCTCGCCGATCCCCAGCCTGCCTGCCGCCCTGGTGCACATGCCCGGCATCTTGTGCGACCTGCCCCTTTCGGCGCCTGACGTCACCCCGCCGAAAAGGGGCAGGTCACACTAGATGCCGGGCATCTTGCAGGGCGGGATCGGCCACGCCTGCCGTGTCCTAGCTCTTGCAGCGGCCGTGGCGGAAGGAAGGTAAGCTCCCGGGCTTCCTTTAGGCGTGGCCACTGCAAGAGCTAGGGTCATGGCGGAGGGCGGCTCGCCGATCCCCCGGCCCGCTTCCCGCCCTGGCGCGCAAGCCCGGTGTCTTGTGCGACCCGCCGCCTGAGGATGAAATTTTTGAATTTTTTTCCAAAAATTTTTTTTAAAAAAACTGATGTCTTGCAGGGGGTTAGGGAGCCATAGGGAAGGGGCTCGGGGCCGTGTACGGCCCCCGGGCCGCCTGTTGGACAGCCCTGCCCTACGAGATCACTGCGGTCAGAGAACATCAATCTATAGGCAATTCCCCCTGTCAAGACGCTTAGGCTAACTGCGACCTGAAGGAGAGCGTTTTCAGTGATAGCTCCAACTTTATGGAACGCTCTTCCAGCCGAAACACGAGCCCTCCAAGATCTTATGTCCTTTAGGAGGTCCTGTAAGACCTTCCTCTTTCAACAGGCCTTTGGCTTATAAGACGGCATCAGTGTCCCAGTCTTGCCTGCTGATTTTATCTTTTATACTGTATTATGCTGTACGTTTCGTATTTCGTACAGCACATTGTGCTTTTAATGTATGGATATTTTAGAATGCTTTATGTGTTTATGTGTTTTAATGTGTTTTATTGGGAGTGACGGCCTAGAAATTCGACAAATAAATAAATAAACCTGCAATGTTCATTTACTGTTCCATCTTACGGTACAGGGGAATATGGAAACTTCAGGGAGAGAGGACCAGGGCTTGCCTGCCTTTTCATTTTGTCAGTACAATCATGATATAAACCCTGCTATCTCAGTTTTTCAGATGCTTTTAAAATGTCCCAGTTTTTTCTATCCTTCTCCCTTTATCTTCAACTTAAGTTGACTCCTGCAAATTGGGTACAAAGTGCAGAAGTAGTTTGCACTCAACAGCAAGGGTGGGAGGCTGAATCCTGTCCTTCCCAGTAGTCTCAGGCAAAAGCAAACTGCTGCAGCCTCACAAATATTTTTTGTTATCTTGACCACACTTAGGTCTCTTCTACATTGCCATATAAAGTCCAAATCATGTGCTTTGAACTGGATTATATGGCAGTATAGACTCATATAATTCAGTTCAAAGAAGATAATGTGGATTATCTGCATTGAGAATCTGGATTATATGGCAGCCTTTGTTATACATATCCTAACCCTCACTTATGAAATGTTGGAGGGTATGAACATGTTAACCTTGCCTAATAGTTCTATCTGATCTGCCCGTCCCCACCCCCGGCAACTAAACTTCATCCTAGGCTGCCAAATGCATTAAGCTCCTAACATGTTCCATTCCCTGCTACTCACTGGCTCCACTAAATTATGCATAACCATGTATCTCTGAGGCTCTGTTTTCAATGCGTTAGGGTCTGAGGCTCAATGGATTCTGATGGTGACTTTCTCTTGCCACTGAATAATAGTCTATCTGCACATGTCTCTGATTACAGCAGCCTTGTAAGAAGATCATTAAAGGTAATGCCTTTTAAATAAAATCTCCCGTTTACTATCTTGCTTCCTGAATAAGCTTGTTGACCCTTCTCAGCCCATCACAAGCAAGCAATAAAGTGCCTTGGTTGAAAGCTCTCATTGGAACAGGATTTCCAAGTAGGAACATATCATGCCACAAAATGTGACAGAAGCACATAGGAAGAATCGTGAGGTGTGTCTTACAGTGCATCTACATTGCAGAATTAATGAAGTTTGATGCCACTTTAACTGTACGCACTTTAATATATCTTGTAAGCCACTCTGAGTCCCCTTCGGGATGAGAAAGATGGCATATAAATGTTGTAAATAAATAAATAATGAGGTTAAAGCATGATCTCCATTTGATTTAATGCATCTCTGTTACAGAACAAAAGCTGCATGGCAAATCCCCCCTCACTTACCATCTTTGCCTACAATTATGAATTCAGTTGAGGTTCACACTGAAGCAAAAACTCAAGGAGAAAATGTCACAGCAATCGTTTCGATTTCCAAAAGCAAATTTGATGTTCAAAAGAACCTAAAGCTTTCTCCAAGACTTTGAACTTTACACCATATCCCTGCGTCTGAAAACAACAGAGAATATTCACTACTGAGAAACCTTTTTTTGTAAAGTCTTTTAGATGCTTTTCTCTTTCCCTTGGCCGTGCTCTCAATAATCTAGATTTCTTTAAGAATTGGATGGAAACAAAAGGAAATAGCAACCATGGAGGAATGGATGTTGAAAATAGAAGAGATAAAGGATATGGACAAGTTAACGTATGCTCTAAAGATATCGTATGGTAGACCAATAAAGAACACGAATTGGGATCTATATGAAGAGTTTAGAACAAATTATTTAAAAAACGACTAAGACTGTATAAATGACCCAGAACAAAAAAAATAAATATATATATACAGAAGAGAAGCCCGTAGCTGAAGAAAAGGAAGGACTAAATGTAAAAGATAAACAACGCCCGAGGGATAGCTCGGAAGTCAGAGACCCTTCAACCCCACCCACCGTTCCCCAACCACCCACATCAATCCCACCCCCATCCAATACCCTGTCCCCCATTCCCCACCTTCCCTTCCCCATTCTGTTCCTTCCCTACCCCCAGACCCCTTAGTTAGTGATTTTTATGTATGAAAAAAGGTCAATAAAAAATTATTTAAAAAAAAGAAGAATTGGATGAAACAATGCAGTCTCAGAGAGAAAATAAGGGCCCTTCCACACAGCTATATAACCTAGAATATCAAGGCAGATGATCCACAATACCTTCTTTGAACTGGGTTATCTGAGTCCACACAATGTCATATAATTCGGTTCAATGTGGATTTTATACAGCTGTGTGGAAAGGGCCTATGTAACAGCAAAATTTAAGTTTAGATACTACTTTTCACTTGTGAGGAAAGGCATATTGCTTCCCCTGGAACAGTGATTCCCAACCTATGGTCCATGGACCACCAGTGGTCTGGAAGAAAGAAAACATGGTCCACAGCCTCACCATTACTACACCGTGCCTTCGAAAGCACACGGCAATGAGACCGACTGGCCTCGTGAAACCCTCTTATAGTGCCGAGTTAATGGGGATGTCAGGAGAGAAGAGGCTGATTACCTACGAAAGATTACTACTACCACATCAGCTCTAGATTATTAAATATGGTTTCTGTGGGTAAACAGATGGTAACTAATAGATTGCATATGTTCTGTATCAGAAACAAGAACCGATGTGGTCTATCCCAGTGTTTCCCAAGCGCTGTGCCGTGAGCAATCATCAGGTGTGCCATGGGAATACCTCCTATATACCCTTTCTTACCCTTCCTGCCGAACTCCTGCTGCTGCTTGCGGGGGGAAGAGGAGGAAGGGCCGGGCGGCGGCGAAGGGGCTGGGACACCGCCTCCTTCGGCCGTTTCCCCTCTGTGCGCGCCAGCCAGCCTCCAATCGAGGGGCGGAGGAGGGAAGGGTGACGTCACTTGGGCCCCGCCCCCTTCCCAGCAGTCACCATTTAAGGAGGAGGAAAGGCTGGCAGAGAAGCTGAGGTGAGCGAAGGGAGGGTCAGAAAGGGGTGGTGTGTCATCCTCCCCACGAGGAAGAGGCCCGCTCATCATTATTTGAGTCCACAGTGCTCTCTGGGTGTAGGTGAACTACAACTTCCAAACTCAAGGTCAATTCCCAAGCAAACCCTTTCAGTACTTTCTGTTGGTAATGAGAGTTCAATATGCCAGTTCAATTCCATTGTTACAAGAGTTCAGGATGCTCTTTGATTGTGTGTTAACTATAAATCCCAGAAACTGTAACTCCCAAATGTCAAGGTCTATTTTCCCCAAACTCCATCTGTGTTCACATTTGGGCATATTGAGTATTCATGCCAAGTTTGGTCCTGACATTGTTTGAGTCCACAGTGCTCTCTGGATATAGGTGAACTACAACTCCAAAACTCAAGGTCAATGCCCACCAAACTCTTATAGTATTTTCTCTTGGTTATGGGAGTTCTTTGTCGGAAGTTTGATTCCATTCCATCATTGGTGGAGTTCAGTTCTTTGATTGCGGGTGAACTATAACTCCCAGCAACTACAACTCCTAAATTACAAAATCAATGTTTTGACTGATTGTCCCTCCTTGGGTTAGTATTAGTATGTTTGTGCCAGGATATCTATGTTGTGTTCATCAAAGCAGGCCCAGGTTTCACACTGAGTGTATAAATACATTTAAAAACATATTAACTATATCTGTTACTGTGTTAGAGTGTCATTTTGTGTCACTTTGGTTGGTGGTGTGATCCAGGATTTTGTAAAGGTAAAAAATGTGCCGCGGCTCAAAAAAGGTTGAAAAACACTGGTCTATCCAATGCAATTTTCTGAATCAGCACCCCATATAACCAAACCAAATCTACAGTTGACCAAAAACTGATTCATAACCCTTTTGGTACTAATGTTGGAGAGTGGTCCCTGGTCCAAAAAGGTTGGGAACCACTGCTCTGGAGTATGCCTGGTATTTAAGATTTCGTGGTTAAATCTTAAACTCACATGCTCCAGTAGTTATATTCCTTTCCTCGCCAGTGGAAAATGTCCATTGTTATTCAGACTGATCAACTAAGTGTACACTAATGGTCTGATTTAAGTAATAAAAGCCAAATGCTGCTGCAAAGGCCAGTGTTGGTTCTTTTATCCATTGTGCAATGCAATTGACATTTTGTTACGTTTTTCAAAAAGAAGCCTCAAAAGCTATAAAAAGGACTACATGTGTAAGGAAAGGCTTCATAAATCTTTCCACTTGGGACCACTTTTGGCCCAACAAATTTTTACATTACCCTGGGTATACAAGTATATAAAATAGCTATAAAAGCAAACATTTGCTGATAACAAATCAGCATTTGCAAGGCTTGCCAAACATTGCTAATATTTCTTTTTATGAAGTACAGCTGAGCCATCATCTGTAGAGTCCGCTGTAAACAGTGCACAATAGATTTGTGCAAATGTCTAAAACAGCCGCAAAGTGACATTGAGAATTTTTTTCCAGGACTCCAACATTAATCTAACCCACAATTTAAGAAGCAGTGGTCTAAGAAAATAGGGATACAACCTGTGAGATTTCAATGAAGTGGTTTTATAGGTTCCCATCCTAGTTTCACAGGTTTTGTTTTGATTTGTCCTTCAAATTTGAAGAAAAGCAAATAGAACAGAGCTGAAGGCAGCTGGGTGTAAACTGCACCAATATTAGCACGGGATTTGCTTGAGAAAATATGACCAGAACAATGCCATTCTTAGGGTTTATATGATGCATTAGGGGTGGATATCTCCGGTTTAAATACTTTGATTTCCGTTAATTTTTCGTATTTGAAATTATTTTGACCCTATATCGAGCCTCGTCATCCAACCCGGAAGTGACCTTTCTAAATCGAAACCGGGTCAGCCATTTACGTAAAGGGCGTATTATTAGGTCGTTTGCGCCCTTTTTATCTTTAACTGGCTTTTGGTTGTCAGCTGGCGAGAGGGGAGTGGAAGGCAGCATCTCCTCTCACCAGATGACACCCAAACATGGGTTAAAGATAACCCCTGTTTGGGTCTTGGCTGGTGAGAGGAGGGTGCCAGGCTGCCCCTTCCACCCTCCTGTCGCCATCTGACACGCAGATTAAAGGGAACGCGCATTGGTTTTTAGGCTGGCAGAGGGGAAGGGAGGCGCCTCCCTTCGCCCCTGCGAGCTCAGAATCCAACCCGCATTCCTTTTAACCCGGGTTGGTTACTGGGCTGGCAGAGGGGAAGGGTGGCATCGCCTCCGTTCACCCCTGTCAGCTCAGAATCCAACCCGGGTTAAAGGGAACACAGATTGGTTACTGGGCTGCCAGAGGGGAAGGGAGGCGCCTCCCTCTGCCCCTACGAGCTCAGAATCCAACCCGCGTTCCCTTTAACCCAGGTTGGTTACTAGTCTGGCAGAGGGGAAGGGTGACATTGCCGCCCTTTGCCCCTGTCAGCTCAGAATTCAACCCGGGTTAAAGGGAACGCAGGTTGGTTACTGGGCTGGAAGAGGGGAAGGGAGGCATCGTGATGCCTCCCTTCCCCTCTGCCAGCCCAGAAACCAACCCGCATTCCCTTTAACCCACATGTCAGATGGTGACAGGAGGGTAGAGGGGGCAGCCTGGTACCTTCCTCTCGCCAGCCGAGACCCAAACGGGGGTTATCTTTAACCCGTGTTTGGGTGTCATCTGGCGAGAGGAGATGATGCCTTCCACTCCCCTCTCGCCAGCAAGCTCAGAATCCAACCCACTTTCCCTTTAACCTGGGTTGGTTCTGAGCTGGCAAGGGGGCGTGGAGGCGAGCATCCCCTGAGCACTGGCCCCACTAATGAAATAGTAACGAATTTCATTATTATGTTTCAATTACGAAATTTTAAAAATTTCGGATTAATTTCTATAATGACCCAGCAACGGAAATTCCCCTCCACACGAGTTTAGAATCAATTTTTTTATGGATCAACCACTCCTAGTATGCATTATCCTACCTTTTGCTTGACTCAGAACTTAAGGTAATTTGTGTCAGATTCAAACAAAGTATGAAGGGATTTTCCAGTAACAGATGTACAGCTTTGAAAAGTTGCCCTGACTGTGATTGGAAAAGTTAGAGCCAGCTGCCAAGGTCTCTTGGAGCACTAGGTTGAAGCACCATAACAACAACATCAACAACAAAGAATAGGATTTCTAGAGTAAACTAGGATTTGGTAAGTGAGGGGAGAAATCTCAAGGAGAGTGTTGTCTTGTTTTTTTTAAAAAAAAAACATGTATGTGATTCTTCTGCTGCTGATTGCTTCTAGGCTACTACTATTAATTGCACAGTAGTACAGTTTGGTTATGTTCCCCACTTCTCTCAAATGTCTTTTGCGCTGCCTTTTCCATTGCTTCTTGCTGGCTCCAGTGCTCAGCAGGAGGAAGCAGCACCCGTGAAGGCAAACAGTAAGATCAGTGCCAGTTTTGGAGAAAGAAGCAGCAGGCACTGCCACTGATCACAGCACTACTAACTAGCTGGCTGATAGTCATATTCCTAAGACCTTATCACATTGTCTAATGCAGTGTTTTTCACCTTTTTTTGAGCCGCAGCACACTTTTTACATTTACAAAATTCTGGGGCACACCACCAACCAAAATGACACAAAATGACACTCTAACACAGTAATACATATAGTTAATCTGTTTTTAAATGTATTTATACACTCAGTGTGAAACCTGGACCTGTTTCAATGAATACAACATAGACATCCTAGCAGGAATGGCAGAAAGACACAAACTTCCCACACAGAACTCCCATAACCAAGAGAAAATACTATATGAGTTTGGTGGGCATTGACCTTGGGTTTTGGAGTTGTAGTTCACCTATATCCAGTGAGCACTGTGGACTCAAACAACGTTGGATCAGGACCAAACTTGGCATGAATAACAATATATGCCCAAATGTGAACACAGATAGAGTTTGGGGAAAATAGACCTTGACATTTGGGAGTTACAGTTTCTGGGATTTATAGTTAACACACAATCAAAGAGCATCCTGAACTCTTGCAACAATGGAATTGAACCAAACTTGGCATATTGAACTCTCATTACCAACAGAAAGTACTGAAAGGGTTTGCTGGGGAATTGACCTTGAGTTTGCAAGTTGTAGTTCACCTACACCCAGAGAGCACTGTGGACTCAAACAATGTTATGTTATGTTGTTGTTTGTTTTCTATCCAGAATCATAATGTTGGAAGGAGGCTCACCACTTTAAGGTCCCTAAAACAGGCATGGGAAAACTTTGGCCCTCTGGGTGCTTTGGACTTCAATTCCCACAATTCCTAACAGCCTGAGGCCCTTTCCTGCTTAAATCGCTGAAGGGGGGAAAAGGAAAAGAGCCTGAGGTGGCTAGGAATGGTTGGAGTTGGAGTCAAAAACACCTGGAAGATCCAAGTTGGCCCATGCCAGCTTTCGACAGAGACCTCTTCCTCTCCCTTCCCCTTCGCGCCCTTTTCCCCCCTCCTGCCGAACACTTACTTTTTCTTCTACACTGCCGCTTCTGCCGCCATTTTAATCCAAGGGGGCAGCGTGAGCTTGTTCAGGGGGGGAGGGGGGAGGGGGGAAGACGTGACCCGTGCGGGCGCTACTGCGCAGACTCACCCCAGAGCAAAGCGAGCAGAACGAGGCTGGGAAGACGGGAGTCCAAGTGGAGAAGAAAAAGTGTTCGGCAGGAGGGGGAAGAAAGGGTATTGGAGGTTCCAATTTCCCACGGTACACCTGATGATCGCTCACGGCATACTACTGTGCCACGGCACACTGGTTGGGAAACACTGGTCTAATGGATTTGCTAAGCATGGTAGCAAATCCATGGGGTCCTGTTGAGGGGCATGGGGAACCCGTCACCACACCTTGCATATCGGAAGTCCCGTCTCATTGGAAAGAGCCATAGAACTATTCCCTTATGCACTCATCCAGTTAACTACCCAGAACAGGGGTGCTCTCACTGTTTCAGCAAGTGAGCTACTCTTAAAGCAACCAAGTCCAAAAGATCTACCTGCCCCCGCTGCTGTGTGCTCCTGCGCGCTATCGCCGCTGCGGGCTCTTGCCACCGCGCGTGCTCCTGCTGCTGTTTTCCGCCCTCGCAGCACTTCTTCCACCTGCGGGGCATTACAGGAAGGAGAAAGCACGAGGCAGGGCATCCAGAGGGAGCGCTCCGCCCTGCCTGTCTCGCCGGCAACGGAGGCTGCACAGCTGCTTCTGGACGAGAGAGAGAGGCAGGGCGCTCCCTCCAGATGCCCCACCTCATGCTTCCTTCTTCCTGCAATGCCCTGCAGGTGAAAGAAGCACTGCGAGAGCAGAAGCCAGCAGCAGGAGCGCGTGTGCGCGCAGGGTGTGCGCGCGCATGGCAGGAGCAGCCCGTTCGGCTGGTGAGGCCCGAAGATCACCTGGAAGAGGGCCGAAGATCTACTAGTAGCTCCCGAGCTACCTAATGAGCACCCCTGACCCAGAATGTATGAGGATCTAGTCCACATGTGGCAGCTCTCACCTCTTCAAGGATCCTGTCCACATCCTCAGACTGTACAAGTTATACATCCCATGGATGTGATTGAAAGCACATTCAGATCTTACTTGTTCCTTCCACCTTTATTTAGAAGATCTCATTATACCTTCTGTCACACCTCCCAAGTATACATGTTGTTTCCAGAGGGAATTTGAAAGAGCATTTCTAAATGTCATCCATCCTGCACAATACTTCATCTGTGCCATTTCCAATTTTCTTCTCTTGGCTGTGTGTGCCTTTTCTTCCCACTTAACAGAAGGTTTATCATGGGGAGATGTGAAAGATGTGCTAAATCATGGCATGCATGACTCCATCCATCCTCTGCCTGACTCATTGTAGCAGAAAGAGCTAACCTCCTGTTACCCTGACATCAAAATCTGAGGAAATCTGGTAGTGTTGGTAAACAGCTGAATCACTAGTCTTAGATAACTGGACACCTATGCAGGCATTCAACTGGTCTCCATTTATTTTATTTTTCTGACTTTGCCATGGTGATCACCAAGATATGAAAAGGTCAGTACATGAAGTTCAGAGCTGCCATTTTGCTATCCTGCAACTCCTATAAAATTATCATCTTTTAATCAAGGTATCTCATCCTTTTCAAGGACAATGCCACTTTGCTCCTCCCCCAGTCTCTTTCCTGGGATCAGTCTAAATAAATCATATTTGGCATACCTCTGCTCTTGCTTACAATTACTCAGATGCTACTATGGAAAACTCTTTGTGATGACTACATGGTTTAATTCACCAAAGAACCTTGCATTATTCTCAAATGAGTCTCTCTCTATGCTTGCATTGAAGCCTAAAAATGCAAATAAAATGATATAGAACAAGTCTGCGTTTCCCCCTTTTCCTTTTACCTTTGGAGCATGTAGTTATATCCCCCAGTTCTGCTATCTCTGTATTTGCACTGTAAAACCTCACAGAGCTATGTTGACATTATGTTTAATACTTTATGTAAGAATCAATATATACTCAGTGAATAATTCAAGAGGAGGGTAAAGAACTAATCCTTCAGTATAACATATAGTGCAACAGAAAGGTATTTTCCCCCTCCCAACTCCAATCTTTAAAAAAACCCTAAAAATACTTCTGCAGTTAAAAGAATAATAATTCACCCACTTCGTTGGACTGTACATATACAAGAAAATTCAGTTGTACGAAAGATTTTTCCGATACACTGATATTCCAAAATCTTTCAAGTTGGGTTCAGCATTATTTAGACCTGGCTATGTAAATTATTAATCCCTAGCTATTGAACTGCAACTGGAGGTTACAATCCAAAAACATCTGCAAGGCCATGTTGTGCCCTTCTCGATTTAGGAAATATGGATATACTACAGCTTGGAACCCCATGGCTGTAGTAGGTGTAAGCCTAGAACTACAAAATGTTTGATCCTGGATCTAATGGGTCACCTACACCAGGCAGTTTATCCCTGTGTAGATGTGCCCCAGAGCTCATATGGATGGAATGCACAGACAAGCCTCGGATGCAGTATAAATCTTAGCTCTTTCATTTTGCTGTAGCCAGTTCTAGTTCTTTCCCCTCTTTCTTCCTGATTGCAGAGCGATTTTGATATCACCAGAGGCAGCCACTCAACGAGGAAGAAGGAGTAGGGATCGCCTGGTTGCACGGTTGCCTCTTTGATGTCAGAATGGGATGCCCTTGCGATCGGGAAGGAGTACAGGGGATCACCCCACTTCATCATGCTGCTTGCATAAGTATTACATTCTAATGTCAGCAGATGTACCTGCGGTGGTCAGGAGCTTATACCACAGAGAAAATGTGTTATCTGGACAGCAAACTGGGCTGAATTGCACCTAATCTTGCTGTACGAACTGCTACAAAGTTGTAGGATACTCCAGAATTTTTAGCAAATGAAAGAATATGCCCCACATTTGCCTGAAATGGGCAAAGCCAGATGAAAATTTGCATGTTGTTTGATAGAGAACAAATGGAAAGGATGGTAGTTGTAAAGGTATGCTTGGGCCTCAGGAGTAAAACTACTAACAATAGGGAGTTGTAATTTAAAGGTGGATCAAGAAGAGGAAAGGGGAGTTACTCATAGTATATGTAGGTTAGAAAAGAGAATGATAGTAGCACCAAGAGCTCTTCTGAAGGGCTTATGTTACATATGCTGTTTAAACTAAAATGAAAATTGTGCTTCAATTGTACAACATTGTCTAAAATGTGCCTTACCAAACTTTCCTGGTCTGGCAAGGTCAATCCAAAGAATACTCTGCCCTCCGATTTCTCCAACTGCTTTTAGAATGTCCTCCCCCCACCCCCAACTTTCCTACAGTCACTACAAATTAAGCTTAAACCACTGCAAATGTAAAAGTAGTTTGGGCTCAAGTAAGTCTGTAGGGGGAAGAAAAGAGATAAGGGATGGAGCTTTGTCCGTCCCTCTAAGTTTAGGCAAAAGCAACCTCTTCTAGTGCGTATATCCTTTATTATTGATAACTTTTGCCATCTTAACTACATTCCAATGCTGCTTGCAAGTTTTCTTAGGTTTCGTTTCCAATAAAAGGTTAGACAGAAGAATAAAAAAATGTAATACGGAGAACTGTTGACTTACATAATTGGAGGCCAGATCTGGATGAAGATAATCAATCCCTGAAAAAGACAATTACAGTATATAAGCTATGAGGAAGTAAATAGCAGCAACTGCATGTTTCAAATAGAGATCTTTTGAAGAGCTATGAAATCGAATTATGTGTAAATAAGCAAACTACGAGAAGCAATATTGGCCACAGAGATTGCCCAGTTAAATCCAAGCTGGCAGTCCTTGGCTTTTGCATTATACAGGAACAAAACCTACTATTAGATGTTACAGGCCAGATTTGCAAGCTATGTTCTGATATATCTTTTGATCCACCGCCTAGCCATGGCTGGAGTGAGGGGGACAGCCCTGAAATGGCTGCCCTCCTTCCTCCACCAGCAGTCTCAGCGTGTGAGGAGGGGTGGGGTGGTCTCTGGGGGTTCCCCGTTAGTTTGTGGGGTTCCTCAGGGGGCCATCCTCTCCCCTCTGTTATTTAACATCTACATGCAGCCGCTTGGACAGCTGGTGCGGAGTTATGGGCTTGAGTGTCACCAGTACGCTGACGACACTCAGCTCATTCTGAGGATGGAGGGCAGGCCCGAAACCATCCCCGATAATTTCCAACGCTGCCTCGAAGCCGTTACTGGATGGCTGCAAGCCAGTAGGTTGGGGGTGAATCCGGCGAAGACGGAGATCTTGTGGCTGGGCCGCCCGGGTGGCAGGGATGTCCAGCTTCCGACCCTGGACGGTGTGGCGTTATGCCCATCATCTTCCATAAAGAGCCTGGGGGTCCATTTGGACTCCCAGCTGTCCATGGAGACCCAGGTCTCTGCGGTCAGCAAATCTGCTTTTTCCCACCTTAGACAGGCAAGGAGGCTGGCCCCCTAGCTATCCCGGAACGACCTGGCCACGGTGATCCAAGCCACGGTCATCTCCAGGCTGGACTACTGTAACGCACTCTACGTTGGCCTTCCTCTGTCGGTGACCCGGAAGCTCAGGCTGGTGCAGAACACTGCTGCCCGGCTCCTGTCTGGCTTGCCAGCAGGCTTCCACATAACACCTACCTTGCAGGATCTGCACTGGCTGCCAATCGAGCACCGGATCACCTTCAAAGTGTTGGTTCTCACCTTTAAGGCCTTGTATGGCCTGGGGCCAGCGTATCTGAGGGGCCATCTCTCCCCCTATTGCCCTATGAGACCACTCCGCTCTGAGGACACCAATCTCCTGACTGTCCCCTCTGTAAAAGTGGCCAAACTAACGGCCACCCGTCGCAGGGCGTTCTCAGTGATCGCACCGACACTCTGGAATGCTCTTCCTGCAGATGTGCGTGCCATCCGCGACCTGCTCCCCTTCAGGCGGGCGTGCAAGACCCACCTCTTCCAACTTGCCTGCCACTTGTAGGCCCTGGGATGCACCCCCCTACGGGAAGCTACATTTGCCCTGTCGTCTTTGAGTTGCTACTATTGTAACTTTTTAATAATGTTTTATGATGTTTTAGCTTTGTTTTTCCTATGCTGCTGTTTTTACCTTGTGATGTTTTATTATTGTGAGCCGCCCCGAGCCCGCCGGGAGTGGCGGCATAGAAGCCGAACGAAATAAATAAATAAATGTTCAGAGAAGACATAGAAGTATTGCAGAACAGATGCAGAGCGGTTTTTTTAGTTAAGCAAATGGTTGTAAATCAATATGTTTACATACCAAACAATTTCAGCAAAATTAGAGGTTTTGAAATATGTAATGTAGGGCTGGTCAAAGACCTTTCATGTTAAGATCATCCTATAGCTCAGAATATTAGAACATACAACTGTGGTGCCAATGTTACTCCACCTTAAAAGTCATGCAAAATGTCTAATGCAGGGCTCCCCAGGAAGTCGATCGCGATCACCCAGTCGATCCCGGGACTGAAGGAGATCAATCCCAGCCGGTTGGGTCGCTTCTCAGAGGGGGCGGAGCCAGGCCATGCCAAGCCCCGCTTCGGCACTCCCAGCAGCTTCTCCAGGCTTGAGGATGGCAATGCCAAGCCAGTGGTGGCATAGCTAGCACAAGGCTGGCTTGGTACTGCCATCCTCAAGCCTGGAGAAGCTGCTGGTAGAGCGGAAGCCAGAGGGGGCAGAGCCAGGCTGTGCCAAGCCCCTCCCCCTCCCCTTCCCTCCCCTCCCCAGCCTTGAGGAGGTAGGTAGATCTTTCTGACTTGGTTTTGTTCTAAGTAGCTCGCACGCTGAAAAAGTGTGGGAACCCCTGGCCTAATGTCTAAAGTAATTCTAATGTGCCTCTTGAACACAGTATTTTGCACATTGAAGATTTTCCTTCTCTTACCCCCCCCCCCCCTTCCATACAATTTTGACTGCCCAACACAGGTTCCTGCAGCTGTTACCTATGGCAGCCATAAATCCCTATTCTTCACAGGCTCAATTGAGAAGTATAAAGGTACCTTTACTGTTCTTGTGTACTTTTGGCTCTATTCATTCTCATTTTCTGAAACTAGAGTCAGGCCTAGCCTTCCCATCCAGTAAGTTGAGTTAGCTGTTTTCAGAAGATGTTAGGGAGTGAGGAACAACTGTGGGCTGTCACAGAGTTGTGTGTCTTGAAGCTGAACCTATGGTCCCTAAATTAGCTTATGTGCAGTGGAGGATGTTGTCTAATTCTCAGACAGAGAGCCCTTGGTACCCACTAGGGTTCAGTTTGAGACCCCTCCCCCCTGCCCATGGATCCCAGAGCCCTTGGATGCTCACATGCAATTATATACCATGGCTTTGTAAAATGATGTATCTTATATAAAATGGCAAAACCAAAGTTTGCTTTATAAAAAAAATATTTTCAAGCCTTGGATGGTTGAATCCATGGATGAAGTGAGATCCTAGTTGATTCCTAGAGAAAATTCTCTGTTTTTGAAAATAACTTTGAGGTATCAGTCCTTATGAAAGAAATGAGTTTGTAATGCCCACATTTTTGATGCTTCTATCATGATCACAATGGGCATAGGATACCATCATGCTATTTCCTCATCTGAGGCACAACATCCCACAAACAAGTTGCAAGAACACAACTTTTAAGAGTTTGTTGCACTTTCATGGCAGCAATTAAAAGTTAAATTAAGTTAAAGGCACTTCCTCGTGCTGCTTAATGGTTGGGTTGACCTTGGAAAGATGCGGGTAGTGTTCTATATGTTGCATAACAGCTTTTGAAGGCCTCAGATTCCAAAATGCTCAGGATTCTTGTGTGGCTCCTGTGACACACATACCCCTGAAGTCCTTCACTTTAAAAGAATACTGCACTGTCTGCAGCTAAATAATGGTTGATGCCTCATTTAGAACTGTACATTCGCAGCCGTTAGGACTAGTGACATATGTAACTATATTAGCCACGACTGCAGTTTGGAAGACTATAAATATACACAGTTGTACATCAACCAGATCCAAGATAGCCAAGATTCAAGGTGACAAGAACAATGACAGAACAAAAGAGGTGCTTTAGAACAATTCAATCACAAAAAGCCAATTCAATTCCATCTCTGTGGCACGACTGTAATATTTCTTTCCTGTAGCTCACATGGAAAAATTTTTGCAAAAGGTTCTCATTTCACTTTTCTATTTCGTTTCTCTCTTTTAGTTCCCATCCAACTCATATGGCTTCTCATCACAGCAGTTTTAATATAATTGCATTGGGGGGAGGGGCACTATTACACATATCTTTTGAGGACCATGTGACTCCTTTGCCTAGGATGAAATTTACCATTTAAAAATAGGATATTCATTATTTCTTTTTGTAAGGACATTTATTTCAACTTAGAATTTGTGCTCTTTTATTGATTGTCAGGGAATACATGAGAAGAAAGCAATGGGGAAAGTGTTAGAAACACAGATTCTCCTGTTCACAATGTATTATGAAATCAGCTTTTGGCATAGTCATATTTCTTGCACAAAAATCCCAGGGCTATTCTTTCATGTTTCTAGAGGAGTTGAATGGATGCTGATAATTGGCAACCTATTGGGCAATTCTGATTACTATTTGGCCTATAATCCTCTTACTTGCATGCATGCACAGCAGGTGGAGGTGGAGATTAGTATGTAGCTAGTTCTGCTTCAACAGTGGGAGGCTGCCAGTTATGTCTGAGCATTCTCTTCTCTCCTTCTATTTGCAGAAGGCACCAGTATGGAGCTCTTCATGATCTTTGGCTAAGGGTGTATCTGCACTGTAGAATTAATGCCTTTTGACAGTACTTTAACGGCCATGGCTCAATGCTCTGGAACAAAGGGGAATTGTGGATTTACAAGGTCTTTGGCCTTCTGTGCTGGAGCCTCATCATACTATGTATGTATGTATGTATTTATTTATTTATTTACTATATTTGTATACCGCCTTTCTCAGCCCACAGGTGACTCAAGGCTGTTTACAGCGGCAAAATTCAATGCCCAGCATCATAAACATTTAGAAACATTTTCAAACATTTTAAACATTAGCATATAATATACAGTTATAACAAGGTCAAGAAAACATAAACCATTTTTGTCTCCAAAGTCCAATGCCATCATCCAATTGTTCCATATTGCTATGTCTGTTACACTGCCGTACAGATTTCCAAACGCTTCCTCAAACAACCAGGTCTTAACATTCCTCCGGAATGTTAAAAGTGTGGAGGCTGATCTAATGTCCTTGGGAAGGGCGTTCCATAGTCAAGGGGCCACAACTGAGAAGTCCCTGTCTCTCGTCCCCGCCAAACATATTTGGGATGCAGGCGGGATTGAGGTTCATAGGAGGAGATGCATTTGGACAGGCAAGTTTGGCCAGAACCGTTTAGGGCTTTATAGGCTAAAGCCAGCTCTTTGAACTGTGCCCGGTAGCAAATTGGCATCCAGTGGAGCTGGCGCAGCAGAGGAGTGGTATGCTCCCTGAGTGCTGCCCCTGTTAGTAACCTGGCTGCCGACTGTTGGACCATTTGGAGTTTCTGGACAGTCTTTAAAGGCAACCCCACGTAGATCGTGTTGCAGTAGTCTATCCAGGATGAAACCAGAGCATGGATTACCATGGCCAAGTCAGACTTCCCAAGGTACGGGCGCAGCTGACGCACAAGTTTTAACTGTGCAAATGCTCCCCTGGTCACCACCAAAACCTGGGGTTTCAGGCTCAGCGATTAATCCAGGATTACACCCAAGCTGCGAACCTGCATCTTCAGGGGGAGTGTAACCCCGTCCAACACAGGGTGCAACCCTATGCCCTATTCGTCCTTACGACTGATCAGGAGTACCTCTGTCTTGTCTGGATTCAATTTCAATTTGTTCGCCCTCATCCAGACTATCACAGCGGCCAAGCACTGGTTTAGGACCTCGACAGCCTCCTTAGTAGCAGGTGGGAAGGGGTGACAGAGTTGAATGTCATCTGCATACAGATGACACCGCACCCCAAATCTCAGGATGATCTCCCCCAGCAGCTTCATGTAGATGTTAAACAACATGGGGGACAGTATTGAGCCCTGAGGAACTCCACAAGACAACTACATTTCCCATGGTTCCATTAAGTTGAGCCATTTTCTGGAAGGCTTTCATGAAGTGGATGTTATCATAACAGTACTCCTGAATCTTGAGACTTTAAACTGCATTAATTCTACAGTATAAATATACCCTAAGAACCAATTCTCAGCTGTAGTAAATGGAAAGGTTCTTCATGGTGAAAAAAGCAGCACTTATTTCCATATCTAGCTTGGCTCTGGGACACCAATTGTTGGCCTACAGCAGGCATGGGGAAACCCAGGCCCAGGGCCGTAGCCAGGATTTTGATTCGGGAGGGGCTGAGTTTGATTTGGGGGCTGAGTCTGGGTTGGAGAGGGTCTACCCTAGCAAATATTTTGTATCATCATCCCAATACCCCCATGCATATGGGATATATTGAGCATAGTGATCAGATCATGATATGAATAAACATGACAGTCTAAATAATGTACCCGTAAGACCTTCTCGCGGACCACCCTGAGAATTTCGGGAGGGGCTGAAGCCCCCCAAGCCCCCCCTGGCTACATGCCTGCGGATGCAGCCCCTTGAGGTCATTCTTCCACCCCCAGCTCCAGAACCAGCCACATGTCATACCTTCCTCTTGGCAGGAGGAAGCAGCAATCTGCTAGGCCAGGGCAGGGGCAGAGGAATGACTCCAAGGGGTCACATCTCCTAGCGCTGGTGGCAATAAGGCAAGGCAGGCAGGCAGCAGAGCAGCCTACAGGGGAAAGGGAAGGGGTAGGAGAAGGAGGCCAGGGAGGGAGCAAGAGCAGTGGCCGCTACTAAGCATGCTTTTGCTCTTCTCCCTCTCCCTCTGCTCTGCTCCCATCCTGCCTCATAGTCTCTCACACACACTCCCTCCTTTCTTCCTCAGACATTGGGCAGCTCTTTGGTACATTTGCTTAAATATATTGGCTGGTTGATTAGCGGGCATGAAGTTATTATTTGTATTCAACCCCCTGTCTCTGTTCTGTCATTCACTACTAGACTTAACCTCCTTTCAAGGCATATATAGACAGAGTTTGGGTGAAGAGAGTCTCAGCTGTGTTAATTCACAATGAAATTTAATTGCTTGTTTTGTGGATCCCAAAATAGGATGGGCCAAGGCCAAGAGTAAGGCACATGGATGGTGCTATAGGTAGATAACATGCCATCGCTCCCCCTCTGATGCATCTATATTAATAAGGATAAGCCCCTGAGGATCTGTACCAGAAAACAACTTGGCTGAAAAGCTTACAGTGTAAATTTGAAATTTTATCAAATGTAAACTGAGACAAACATTAAAATAGATCTCATGTTGAAAAAAAGGATAGTGACTTCCTACTAAAGTTGTGTGCCCCCGCCCGCCCCCAAATTCTTTCATGTTTCATGCTCTCATGTTATTACTGCAATAACAGTTATAATTGAACTGAAATTGAACTACAGTTCTATTCTGTTGTGTTAGGCACTTTCTAAATTTGCAAAATACGCTGACAGCTAGTGCATGTGAACTAGAAAAACTACTGGCTTTTTTAAAAAGGCATCATAAACATTCATGGATTGTACCCTAGAGGAACTTTTTGTGGATGATTTCTTATTAAAACATGGCTGAATGTCTTACAAAGTTCTCATTAAAGCCTGTGTGAGTCACCATATTAAGCTTTAATTTAAATTGCATTCCTCGTGTTACTGAAAGGGGTGAAATTTACACAGATGCTGTTTCAGTTTCCACTTACCATCATCCATAATTCCAATAGTTACTCCTTTCCCCGTGTAACCCAACTCCCAGGCTTCTGCCACATTCAAATCGAGTCCAGGAGTCCCATCTGCTTGCCCGGTGTTGATCTAGTGCATCAAATTACGAATGAAAAAGCATAAGATTTATTTGTTTGGCACAAAGCAGAATGTTTACATCCACAGAGATTCCGTTTGATTCATCTGCCACCAAATAGCCTTCATTTGCTTGGGAATGCAGCCCAGGAAGAGGCACAGTATCCATAAACACTGACATCAAATAAAGGTTTATTCTAAGACACAAATAGGACTGGTGGATCTCCCTGCTTAATTTAATCTGGAAGCCACTCTGAAATCTCACTGGAATGATAAAGGTCAGCCCTTGTGAACCACCAAAAGAAATGACAAAGTCTTAGTCTGTAAACAGATGTGGTCTCATATAGAAAATAGATGTCTCTGCCTCTCTTTGACATAGCTTGAAGGCTGGGAAACCCAGATACCTGGAGCTTGAATATTCAATACTGATTTGAAACTGTATTAAATTGTCAGTATAGATCCTGCTGCTATGTAAAATGGAAGAGCAGTGAAAATACCTCAATGGGCATCAGGACTGAAAAAGAGAAGATGGGGGAGGGAAATAAAAGAAGTAAAAACTAAAAGATCCAAATGAAAGAGAAGGAACACCATACTTTGAGAGTCTAAGCTATTTCTAACCTTTCTGAAAGCTGTGTCCTTCTGATGGCCAATGGAAACCCATAAGAAGAAGGGAAACATCTGAAAAGAGATGGCATGCTTCTCCACCAGAAAGGTTACATCCAGACAGATTTGAGCCCTGTGTACCTCCATAGGGTCAACTTCTCAATCAAATTAGTGATTCATTTGAACCACAACACCACTGCTGTTTTGTCATCAAGAAGTAGCTCCCCAGAAGGTCCTTGTTAGTTAGGTCATTTCTGAGGACATCACAACAGGGCGGCCAGATATGTGATCACCAGGAGCAACGTCACCAGGAAGGCCCTGTGGGGCGCTACTTCTGTGGACACTGGGCCACACTGGATCCAGCCCAATCCTGCTATCCATAGGTCGAAAACTCAAGGAATCACTCTGGAGTTTCCTGGAAGATCTGAAGTGACCCGCTGTCCTTCTTGTGATGGATTAAAGGCTGGAAGCAGCACTTTGTGAGGTAGTGGGGGTGTGGAGGGATGGGTGTGTTGTTTCGTGGTATGTGCGGGGAAAGGCATCTAATTTAATTGTGCAATAGCACGATGACAAATAAAGCTATTCTATTTACTGAGTAGCTGGCCATACATCATGTATTGAGTGAATTCAAGGTGAGTGTATATTATTTGGCCTTTGTAGAGGGCCATAGTAATATAGCTTTGTTACAAATATTGTGGGAATGCTGTTCCAACCTAGAGTGCTGTGAAGTTATATTTTTGAACTGCAATGCCTGGCAGCAGCCATGCTGGCTGAAGGACTCTGGTTGTTAAGAATCCAAAAAGTCACTTTTTCAAGGTCTTCTATTACATCATTAGGATACCATATGAACGTTCCCTTTAACAATGGGGGAGAGGGGGTGGGACTGAGGGAATCAATTTAAAAAGTAAACAAGAAATCATTTAATATTACTAACTCTCCTTGTTTATTTTCTTTCTATGCAAATGGGTTAACATTACCTTAAAATGATTAAATGTTGCTTACCAAGTACCACTGCTTTGTGAACAAGGGATCATTCATGTTGATTTCAATTTCATTGATATCTCTGTAGCCTCTCTTCTTCCTCCCAAAGCCTATCTGCTGCACAGCTTTCTTCACCTGCAATGTTAATTTTCAAAAGGTATTTCATACACCATGGATACTTGTAAAAGAACAATGCGGTGTCATTTCATTTAGAAAAGACAAAGCAAAGACATAAGCAAAAGTCATTACACATGATACTAGTTATTTTCTACTAGCCTGGGCAGGGCCGTAGCCAGGATTTTGATTAGGGGAGGGCTGAGTTTGATTCGGGAGGGGCTGAGTCTGAGTAAGAGAGGGACTACCCTACCAAACTTTTTGTATTGTTATCCCAGTAACCCCATGAATGTGGGATATCATGAGCATGGTGATCAGATCATGATATGAATAAACATAACAGTTTAAATAATGTACCAGTAAGACCTTCTCACGGACCACCCTGAGAATTTGAGGGGGGGGGGTTGAAGCCCCCTAAGGTGTCCCCCTTCCCCCGTTACATGCCTGAGCCTGGGGTTCACAAACTAAGGTTTGCAGCCCAGATGCAGCCCTCCAAGGCCATTTATCCACCCCTTGCGCTAAATGTTAGACTTAGGGTTGCCCTAAGTCTGAAACAACTTGAAGGCACACAACAACAACAATCCTAATTAACCCATCATCAGATAAAAGCAGGCACACACTTCCCATTGCAATACAGGTCAGTTTATGTTAGTTAAAATCGTTCTTCATTTTAAATATTGCAATGTTCTTTCTTGTTTGTTTGCACTACAAATAAGGTATGTGCAGTGTGCATAGATATTAATTCATGTTTTTTCAAACTGTAGTCCAGCCCCTCAACAATCTGAGGGACCGTGAATTGGTTCTCGGCTTTAAAAAAATTGAGGACCCCTGTTCTAGACCTTACAGCATTCAGGTTGAATGGATCCACCTCCCGCATGTACCAGCTCCAATCCTGATTTTTGTGCATTCAATGAGAATGTCTAAAAGAAGGTTTAAGTACTGTTAGATGATATGTGAAGACGTATGCCAGATTCACCTACGCAACTCCATGTAACTTCCAGGGGATGTATACCACAGAATTTCCTGGAGAACCTAGGCAATTCATAGAGATGTCATTTTCCTGCAGGTGCAGGTACGTGAAACAGTGGGTATGGGTTATGGGTATCTTACTGAACAGGCAGCTTTTCTTTTTATCTCCTGGTTAAATTCATTTTTCATGTAATGGCAGTTTTTTTTACCTTGAACAATGCTAAAAGGAAAGTATTAAAGAGCCATGCCAAATAAAACCATGACAAATTAAAATTCCTCAACTAAATACAGGTAAACTTCTTTTAACAAAGCCAAACAAAATGATTTTTTTTTACAGATTCGTTTCTACGCTGCCCATTACACTGGTTTCCTTCCTTCTCCTCTAAATCTGTATTTATTTATTTATTTATTTTTAGTAATATTAGCATTGGGGTGATGGTTAGGGAGGGCTGGAAATACACAGACTTTCAGGATCAGGCTGCAGCAATCTGTCTGTAGATAATAATAATAACAACAACAACAATAATAATTCGTAAGCCACCTCTCTTAATAGCTTGAGGTAAGGTAAAACAGAGTCTAAACATATGACCATAAAATAAATACAATAAAATAGATAGATAAAAACATACACCAAACACGAGGTACAAAATCAAGATATGGTGGTAATATAATACGAATTCAAAACTCATAGGTTTCTACTCCAGTTTGTGCTGTGGTCTTTATAGTAGTAGTGTTTTATTCATTTGTAATTGTTTGAAACGGTCACTAGACTAATTCAATAAATTGATCTGTCCTCTTTCTACTCCAGTCAATCCTACTCTAACTGACCACCAAAGTGGAAATAGCAAGGCTTCCCTAACCCGGTTGATTCATTTCATGTATGCGCACACTATTAGTTCTGAATCGTTTGCTCAAATAGGTTCAGCAATTTCTTTTTTTGTGCTGTAGGAACCTATCCCTATTCTTTCCATATTATTTCTGCTTCTGAATTTTCTATTAAAGAAAAAAATGCTTGCAAACACATCTACTTAATTAACTGAGGTGTTCCTGTAATTGAAACAGTATGTGATAAACTGTTTTGGGGGGAAATTCTCTCTGATACTGTCAACAACATAAAAGTATGTGCACAAATGGTAAATGCAATTGCTTACAATATAAAATAGAAGCATATAAGAGAACTACTAATGGCATTTATAAGAAGGTATCAGTTAAATCAGGGGTGGGCAATTATTTTTTCCAAGGGGCCACACGAGAGCCAAAAAATATTATGGAGGGCCGCACCTAAAGGCTGAACTGCATTCTAATCTACATAATTTATTTATTTATTTAATATATTTACAATATATTACACATCATTAATATTAACATATTAATATAGCAAGAAATATTCATATATTATTAATATTAATATCATAATTATTATATTATAGTATATATATAGACATTATAATACATTGAAATAATAATATAACACTATATTATACTATTTATTATATTATTATAATAAAAATATTATAAAATAATACTAAAAACCACTAAAATAAAATAAAATGAACTAACAGTGGGGGAGCTCCCACTGTTAGCCCCAGCTTCTGCCAACCCAGCAGTTTAAATATATGAAAATGTGAGGTCCTGCTTCTACAAGAAAGGAACATATACCAAAGTGCATTCACAGTAATAGACCCTGAGGAGGGACAGGCAAGATTTATTATTATTATTATTTCCAGACTTTTCCTATTGGCAATGCTCTTGGAAAAGTGGGTCATTCAGAACCCAGTAATTCGGTTTTACTAGGAAACCAGAGGTTGAGCCAAGCCCTTCTGAGAATTAGAGCAGTGGGTTCAAGCGCTGAGATGCTGAATTTCCTCACTGAAAGATTGCCAGTTCAAATCTGGGGACTGGGGGGAGCTCCCACTGTTAGCCCCAGCTTCTGCCAACCCAGCAGTTTAAATATATGCAAATGTGAGGTCCTGCTTCAAATACTACTATGTAGCAGTTCAAACTACACACAGAGACCCCAACCCGCCTTTACCTCTTCCTTTTCTTTCCTCCTCTTTCTCGCCTGCGGCTTCCTTGCCCAGGAGAGGGAGGCGGGGGCGGCTGCGGGGTGGCATGGTGATTTGTGTCCGGCGGGGGAGGGGGAGCAAAGTGCCTTCTATCCCGCGTTGTGGCTCCAGGGGAGTTTCCGCGGGAGGCCCCGCCTCCCTGAGGGTCATTGCGCGATGCCGCCTGTGACCTCATCGCGCAGAGACCCTTGGAGAGGCGGGGCCTCCCGCGGAAGCTCCCCTGGAGCCGCAACGAGGGACAGAAGGCACTTCACTCCCCCCCACCAGACACAAAGCACCACGCCACCCCGCAGCCGCCCCCGCCTCCCTCTCTTCGGCAAGGAAGCCGCAGGCCAGATAGCATCACCCGGAGGGCCGGATGTGGCCCGTGGGCCATAGGTTGCCCACCCCTGAGTTAAATCCACCATGAGTGTGTGTGTGTGTGTGTGTGTGTGTAGCAACATTTCAGAAGATATTCCAACAAATAGCTGGTGCAGCAAAAGTGTAGCTATGGAAGATATAAACAAAATGGGGGCATCACCTTCCACAAATAAGAATTCTGTCCATATTGTCCATCTGTCCTGATGGACAATATGCATCCTACTTTTTGTGTTTGTAGATCGCGAATGGAGTGTCATCATTTGTTCACTTCTTCTCTGGTGGAAGCACAGGAAGAAGGCAGAAGAAATTCTTCGTAATAAGCAAGGGTTTCTATAGAACAGCTAAATGAAGCAATGGCTGAATCTTCCAAATAGCAGGGACTGGTGTATTAACATTTATTAAGTGTAGTCAAGGGCTGGACAAGAAGAACATAAATTGAACATTGAATCATTAAGAAAAGGTGACTCACAAGCCTCTGCTCATTCTCTTATATACAGGGAAACCTAATTGGTAAAGCTAGAAGCCTACAGCTGGAGACCAAGACCAGCCCTTTCCCCCTCAAAGCATATAATTAAGCATGGGAACATTGCCATGCCTCGAGGCATTATTAAGGCAGGGTACAAAGAATGGTTCAGAAAGGGATTAAAGGTTTAGATGAATGAGAAATTTTATTATGAGGATGAACAAGGTACAGAGGAAATGAAAGTGCAGCTGCTCCTTTGGCCAGAAGCCATCCATGATGGCTTTAAAAACCAATATATATATCAACGTATAAAAGGCAGACAGTATGGGATGAGGTTAGGTCTCATGGTTTATGTATCTCTCTAAACTAACCAAAGAGCCATTCACACTAGAAAGGCAGAAATCATGAGGAGGCAGTAATGGAAATCATAGAATCATAGAGTTGGAAGAGACCTCGTGGGCCATCCAATCCAATCCTCTGCCAAGAAGCAGGAAAATCGCATTCAAAGCACCCCCAACCAGCCTCTGTTTAAAAGCCTCCAAAGAAGAAGCCTCCACCACACTCCGAGGCAGAAAGTTCCACTGCTGAACAGTCCGCACAGTCAGGAAGTTCTTCCTTGTGTTCAGGTGGGATCTCCTTTCCTGCAGTTTGAAGCCATTGTTCTGTGTCCAGTCTCCAGGGCAGTGGAAAACAAGCTTGCTCTCTACTCCCTATAACTTCCCCTCAGATATTTATACATGGTCATCATGTCTCATCTCAGTCTTCTCTTCTGCAGGCTAAACATGCACAGTTTGTCAACATCTCCCTTCAATTGCAGTGCCCAGAATTGGACACAGTATTCCAGATGTGGTCTGACCAAGGCAGAATAGAGGGGTAGCATGACTTCCCTGGATCTAGATACAATACTCCTCTTTATGCAGGCCAAAATCCCATTGGCTTTTTTTGCTGCCGCATGACATTGTTGGCTCATTGGATCCTGGGACTGCCTTTTGCAACAGCTAAAATCTGAGGCCTTGAGATTTCCAGGTCAATAACCTGATACTAAGGGATGTTGTTCTGGTGATGCCAATGAGAAGGGGGTTCCTGGTTTTGACTTTAAGTATCAAACACAGTTACTTACAGGTTGTCATTCAAGCACAGAGAGACACACACAGAGAATATATTTTTCTTATAGGAAATTTACATCTTTACTAATTGCAGCACTTGATTTATATGTATTAACTTTTGCAAACTGCACAGCAGGTAGCACAAGGCTGTCATATTGCAGATTTATAAATCAGGGCAGACTATATTTTGCATAATATGCAAACAAATTGGTAACATATGCAAAGTATACACTTAATTTGGCACTGCTTGCCCATCGCCTACTGTGTTTCAGCTGTAAAACCATGTCACAGCAAATACAAAGAGAAATACAGTATAGTCTAACACAGAGCTTTCCAAATATTTCATGTTGGGGACGGACTTTTTAAATCAGCTGCTTAGGTAAATGAAAAGGTTTCCCCTGACATTAAGTCTAGTTGTGTCCGACTCTGGGGGTTGGTGCTCATCTCCATTTCTAAGCCAAAGAGCCGCTGTTGTCTGTAGATACCTCCAAGACCATGTGGCTGGCATTACATGGAGTGCCGTTACCTTCCCGCTAGAGTGGTACCTATTGATCTACTCACATTTGCATGTTATCGAACTGCTAGGTTGGCAGAAGCTAGGGCTAACAGCAGCTGCTCATGCCACTCCCCGGATTTGAACCTGTGATCTTTTGGTCAGCAAGTTCAGCAGCTAGGCACTATAACCCACTGCACCACCGGGTGCTGCTTATAAGAGATACAAACAGAGTGAGGCAAATCATTAGGAAGAAACAGTGAATTGCTCAATGCTTTCCTTTTTGGGAGGGCCCTGTCATTGCTTCTTGCCAGCTCTCTATCCCTATTTTCTCCCTCATTCTTCCCTCCTCTCCCTGCCTTGTACCTTGAAGCCTTTAGTGAGCTTCCCTCCTTCCTCCCTCCTCACCTCAACCCTGGCTTTACATAATGCTGCTGCCAGTCTGCTGCCTACCCTCTGTAGAGCAATACAAAGGGACTGGTGCTGCTTTAGCCATATGGCAGGTTGACAGGCAGTCAAACAGCAGGTATGGCGCTTCTCCCAGAGCCAAGAAACAAGGATAAGTAGGAGAGGGAAATGAAGTGAGTAGGGACATGGAGGCATCAGGAGGAGAAATGTGATGGCAATTTTAAATTTGGGAGGATCATATATGCTCAATCTATATTTGTAATTGAGAATAACGTTAATCTATCCTACAACAGAACTTTTTTTTAAAAAAAGTATATTAAAATGTCTCATTGCAATGAAGTAACCAAATTCACTTGAATAGACCACACTGTCCCTTATTATCTACCATTTCTTCTGAAACAGATGGGAATTCACTGTTATATTTTTTTAGCTTTCTTTTTTGCCAGTGTTTTTTTTTATTTGTCACTTTGAGACATTTTAAATCTCAGTATTGGCATGAATTATAAGGAAAATCCAAATGAAGGTATTGCATTTAATTTTTTAAAACAATATGGTACATAAAATATTCACACATTACACAATACACTTACAGTGGAGACGGCTCTGGAGTTCGGATCAGGAAGATCTCATGAGAATATGCTCACCAATTGAATTGCATTTGAATATAACTCTGCTTTCTCACCCTGCCCTATGACAATGGGCCCTTGGTATCTACAGAGATTTGGTTCCGGAACCACCCATGGATACCAAAATCCATGGATGCTTATGTCACATTATATACAATGACATAGTAAAATGGTGGTCCTTATAGACAATGGCAAAATCAAGGTTTGCCTTTTGGAAAATCTTATTAATAAAACATTTTCAACTGTGAATGGTGGGATCTGTGGATATAGAGAATCAGCTGAACCTACATCCTCAACATTATCCTTCCATGCTGTAGCACCTCTTCTGCTGCAAATTAATGAAAACATATGATATCACACTATATGGATAAACTATTTCATACTGTATGAAAAAGTTCATATGTCAAAACCAAATCATGTGTAGGCATAGTTTCACCCTTCTGACACTACCTTCCCACATTTTGCTTCTGCTTCTCAATATAAACATTTTTTGTACTCACCACCCACTTGCTGCTTTTGTATCTCCATTCTGTACTGCAAATGTATCATAAGAAACCAATTTACCATATTCATGGGAGATATGTTTCTGAATTCCCAGAGAAAACAGAAAACCAGGGATAATATCCTTTAACTAGTTTCACATATTGGCTCCCTCCCAAACCCCAAATGAGTCTGTTGTTGCTTATGATGCTTGTTTATTATTGCTTGTGCTGTTTTTTATGCTATTTTGATATGTTATTGTTCTGTTTTTAATTGTATGTTGCCTTGGGCTTGGGCCCATGTAACCCGTGCTGAGTCCCTTCGGGGAGATGGAGGAGGGATAGAAAAATAAAGTTCTTCCTCCTCCTCCTCCTCCTCCTCCTCCTTTCTCTTCTTCTTCTTCTTCTTATTTCTCCTTCTTGGAAACCATGAGCTTAATTCCCAACTAGCATGTTTAAGATTTTAGCTTTTTAAAGAAGTTAGCACTTTAAATTAATTAATAATTGTCACTGAATTTGAAGAATGCTCTTTACCTTCACACCAGAATTTTTAGAAAAATTAAAATTTTGAAAAACAATATGGTGGACACAGAGGGATGAAAGCCCAATATTTAGCTATACAGAAAGTTCTGTAAGTGTTGCATTGTTATGCTTTTCATTAAAGTTGATTTTACTTAATATATTTACTATTGATATATTTACTATTATGTTAAATTTGGGAAGTGGTAGAAGACTTCCTACACTCTTTGCATCCAAATATCAACACCAATTTGCATACATGGGTAAACAAAACACTTCCCAAGCACCAACATTTAATAGAGTGTACTGTTTATATGCAGAAAAATCTCTCTTTCTCATGACCTGTGTTGTCTGAAAAGTTAAAAAGAAAAGTTTTATTTTTAACAATCAATAATAGTGTGATCATGTTTGTTGTCTGTGTTGCACCATGGAGAATTTATTAGATTCTGAAGCAGTTACAAAAAATGAGACAACAAAGCCACTGAAAACCATTTAGGTTTGCTTTACTATTAAAATCAGCAGGCTTTCTCTCTAAAGGAGGGCAGTCAGTGGGAGCTGTAATTGGAGAACTTGGCTGGACTTTGGTTCAGTTTGAAAGAAAGGGAATGGAGTTTCAATCTGAGAGATATGAAGAACTATCCATGGTGCTGAATTCTGCACAGGCTTTTATTTCAGAACTTCCCTTCAATCCTTTAGAGCAAGGGGTATAGATTTACTTATTTAAGTAAATATAAAACCATATATAATTGTATTATTATAACCTAGACAATTATATGTTAAAAATAAAATGAAGGTTCCAAAGGTTATGCAACATAGGTAGCTGCCTGTGCGTGCACATGCTTACCGGCTTTGGCTCAGCTGGCAAAAACATGAGCAAAAGAAGCAGAATGTGCCTGCATGAGGAAAGGAACCTGGAATCAGCTTGGATCTGAATAGTAAGCAGCACCTGGCCCACAAAATAATCAGGATTGCAGCTCGAAGAAGCAACAGGAGCCAGGTGAGGTGGGTGGCTTGGGGTAGGCATCCTTCCCATGCCATGCCATGCCAGACCAAATAATTTTGCAGGCCTTATACAGCCTGTTGGCTGATCTTTCTCTCTCTACTATTGCATTATGTCCTGCTGGAAAAATCATACCAAAACTGCCACATCAAAAACACCCAAAATTGTAGGACAAATGCCTGAGAAATAAAAGCATTGTCTTTAGAAGCCTATTATTGGCCGCCCTGAGTATCCTTTCGGGGGTGAGAAGTGTGGGTTACAAATGCAGGAAATAAATAAATAATCCACTGGAGCAGAGAAGGAGAGGGACAAGGAGGGAAAGGCCTGAATTTTTAAAAAATATTAAGACAGTATAGGATATACAGGAAAAAAGTGATTAAAAATGAATAATAACATGGAAAGAGGGGGAACAATAATCACATATAGAAAAGTAGGGGAAACTAAAGAGAAAAAAAGAGAAAGAGAAAAAAAGGTCTTCACTTCCACTCCAAACTTGTGTCTTCCATTAATTCATGTCTCTTATTATTCTATTTCCCCTAAATTTATTTCATTACTATTTTCTACAAAGAACCTTTTCGTAGTCCATCAAGAGGTTCCAATTTGTCCTTTTTATTGGTTCACCATCATTTTTCTTTAACAAAAAAGTTAGTTTATCCATGTCTTTTATTTCCTTCTTTGTTTACAGAGAAAGGAATGCCAAAAATTCAATAATATGGTGTCAAGGTCAATTAATTTTGTTCAATTATTCTCCAAATTAGATAGGGGGGGAGGGGAGAAGGATTTTTCAAATATCTTCAAAAATAATACTTTCTATAATTTGAAGGGCTTTCCATGTGTCTCCAAGTTATTTCTTTTCAATGTTTTATATTTTGCCAAATTCTTTATTTCTACTTCTCGATTAAATTTAAATCCAATCAGTCGATCTGTTCCTCCTAATCAAGTTCTTAAGTTTTCTTTGCCAAAGCTTACAGAAGCTTATTTCAATAGTTCATTAAATAGTTATTTGCAATTGGGGCTTGCTGTTGACCTTTGCAACCTGAAAGTCAGTTGCATCTGTCAAGTAGGAAATTTAGGTACCCTTATGGGGGGAGGCTAATTTAACTAATTTACGACACCATAAAAATCTCCAGCAGTGTGCAAAAGAATGAGGAAGTACTCCATTGGTGTCACAAGTGGACGGTGAAGTGACAGCTCCCCTAGCAGCCAGAGTTCAATCATACCCTCATGAAGCTGGAAAGTTAAATAGTCTCTGTGTTTCTGTCTATATATGTTGTGTGTTTATGACATTGAATGTTTGCCATGTATATGTACATTGTGATCCACCCTGAGTCACCTGCAGGGTCGGAAGGGCGGAACATAAATACTGTAAATAAAGTAAATAAATACAATTTCTGAGTATTTGTACTTTTATGGACAGGTGAATACTTTGTCCACAATCCATGTGATAATATTCCTACTCTGTTTTCTGTCTTTTACCAGGGCTCATACTCAATGTCTGAGTTATTCCTCCCTGTTACCTGCTACATGTTCCTCAGAAGGAGGTACTAATCTCTCATTTTCGCTTCAGCATATTCAGTGTCAGATAGAAATACATTTGTTTAGCATTCGTGAATGCCCTCAACCACCCACCATGTGTGCCTACAGCCTTGGGAGTCCTCTAAGCAGCAGAGTTACATCGGTAATTAAAATAGGCTTTCTTTATATATCCTAGGAACACTTTTGCTAGGCTTTGAGCTGATTCATAGCTCAGGATCGTCAGGTGGCATTTCATCCTTGGGAGCTAATGAAAGGCAAAATTTGCTGTATAGCTAGGAATCATTTCCTTATGAATTGGGTCTCTGATCAGAATGATAGAGGCTTAGATAAAATCTGTTGTTTTTTAAAGGTGAAAATCCTACACAATACCAGGGTGGAGATAGCAAAGAAAAAGGCTGGATTAATTTTGTAGTTTGAATGTAATGAAAATCAGTCAGATGAGACATGGACAAATTCAGACAGAGGTAGGCAGGCAAATTGGCTGAAGGGTCTTTGTGTGGACTTGCACTCTTTGGGGTCATGATACAGGATTAACATAGGAATTGATATGTCCTGCGTTATGTGTTGTTCATATATACAGGTTACGCATACCTTATTCAGAAATTCAAAATCTGAAATACTTCAGAATACAAATTTGTCCATGGAGGTAGCTGATATAATGATACTTTTGCTTGCTGGTGGTTTAATATGCACAAACTTTGCTTCATGCACAAAATCATTAGTAATATTGTATGTCACTATCCCAAAATTACTGCCAAAGTCACTAATTTTTGTGCAGAGTAACAGCTTGTTAGCATAAGATGCTGTCACAGTCTTATAGCCTCATCACACTAGAGAATGGATCTACTTCAAATCTGGTTTTCTGCCTCCTGCAGAATTCTAGGGTTTATAGTTTAGTGAAGTTCAGAATATATCTGGTTGATCAGTTTAAAGGCCCCTTCCTAAACGACAAGCCCCAGAATTATGCAGGAGGCAGAAACTGGATTTAATGTGGATCCATGCTCTAGTGCAGGGGTGCTCAGAATGGTGATCTCGATCACCAGGGTGATCTTCGGGCCTCATCCTGGTGATCTTCAGGCCCCTGACCAGGTTTTTTGCTGTTGGTCCTCTTCACGCGCCCCTGCACACTGCAAAGAAGTCCTCCGTCGTTGCTCCTCCCCGCTCCTGCTCGCGCGCGCCTCCAGAGTCCAAGAGGCAGAATGGGCCCCCTCTTTTGGATTCCTCCTCCTCCCTCCGTCCTTCTCCAGCCACTCAGGAGTCGTAGGAGACCAAAGGGGGCGGGCCTGGATGACGTGATGCATGGTTGGCCCCGCGCGCATGCGCAGAAGCGCCCATTCTGCCTCTCAGACTTCTCGTGAGCTCTTGGAGGCGGCACGCATGCTGGCGGCGTGGAAATAGGAGCAACGACGGAGGAGAAGAAGGATTCTTTGGGTCATTTCCTTACCGCATCTCAAAGGTCGGTCTTTTTACTTTGGGGTGGGTGCTTGATTGTTCTGTGGCATCTCTTTGTTTATTTTTAATGTTTAAAAATGGCCTTTTAGCTCCAAAGCCTCTCTGCTTGCTTTGTTCCTTGAGAAATATATGTTGGGAAATATGGAAATGTGGGAGAAATGGGGTGGTTGGATGTATTTTTGCATGCCCCTTTGTTTACCTTGCTGAGTATTAAATGGCCTCTCAGTTCAAAAGCCTCTCTTCTTAATTTCTGGCTGATAATATGTGTGGTAATATGGCAGTGTGGGAGAAATGGGGTGGTTGGATGTATTTTTATGCTCTGTTTTATATTGTTGTTATTAAATTGAAATGTTGATTTTTACAACTTCATTTTATGTAAACTGCCCCGAGCCTGCTGGAAGGAGCGGTACATAAAAATGAATAACAAATATAAATAAATAAATAAGAAAACAGTTATATGTTTTACATTTCTGGGCAGGTGATCTTTGGGACTTGGTTTTTTAATCAGTAGCTCTCATGCTGAAAAAGTGTGAGCACCCCTGCTCTAGTGTGATGAGGTCCATAGAAGTTTTCAATATTTATTTTTGGTTTTACCTTTGTCATCTAAGTATTTAAATGTTTAATCCTGTTTTATCTATTATAGTCAACACTGGCTTTTAACTTAGCTTTTGACAATGTTTCTTAATACCTTAATGCATGTCATGTTCCTGTGTTGACGTTTGTTATTTCTTTCTTTCTTTTTGGTGCTGGTTATTGACAGTAATAATAAATATGTATGTATCAGCACTCCATGCAGGTGTCTATGGACAATGCTGGCTTTTCGGCTTACAAATGGAGATGAGCACCAACCCCCAGAGTTGGACATGACTGGACTTAATGTCAGGGGAAGACCTTTACCTTTACCTACCTTAGGTCATATGTGTAAAAGTTGTGGGAAACAAATGAGTTTTGTGTTTAGATTTGGGTTCTCTCTCCAAGACTTTTCACTATGTAGTTATTCCAAAATCTTAAAAAAGTCCACGTAAGCAATACTCTACCTGTATTACAAGGAAACACAGTAAGTCTCCAGTATTTTCTTAGCCACAAAAACAAAAACGCTCAGGTTCATTACTCAGTGACATGGCTGATGGTGGAGCAGGCACCAATATTAAATTTGCCAAGTTCCAATTCATCACATTCAAGTACCTAATTTTTGGACTATAAACATTAAGCACATTATTGCATTTTTACTACCAAAGATTTTCAACCATGGTAGCTCTTACTTTTGAGACAACAAGAATAATGCAATGGTTAGAACTTGACATTTGTTTGGTCACTATCAAGTGACTTTAGGTCGTTACTGCTCCTCAAGTAATCTACTTTACTTAGTGGTTTTGGGAATCAGTGGGAAGAGTACTATATATATTTCTCCCTCCCCTTCCTTGTAATAGTAATACCAGAGTAGCAATGACATTTTGTTATACACAACTATTTCCAACAGCCTTCTAATTAAATCCCTGTAATTTTTGCCATGAGTTTTTTTACACCATAACAAATACTCTCTGATAAAGTTAATCAAAGGAACAGTCAAAGCAGCAGCATACAGAGTTCTTTTCTTCACTCTTTTGAAACACATCAAATAATGTCAGGATCAGATGGGATAAAAGGGAATGGAGACAAACAGGCAATGGAGAAAGACCATCAGGGATGGCATGGATTAGAGGCGCATTGAAGAAAGAGAGGAGGAAAGACAGGCAATACAACTGAGAGCAGTTTGAGTGTTGGACTTTAGAGACCAGGTTTCAAATCCCAGCTCCGTCATTAAACCCATTGAGAGACCCTGGGAAGTTCACCCTTCCTCAGCCTCAGAGGAAGCCAATCTTCTGAACACATCCTGCCAGGAAAAACCTTTGATAGATTTGCTTTAGTGTCACCAAAGAATAGTAGTTCCCAACCTGTGGTTTGTGGACCACGAGTGGTCAGCAAAAACTAGAACATAGTCTGAGGCCTCACCATTACTACACTGTTGCAACAAGAGCAACTGGTCTCGCAAAAACCTCTTATAGTGCCAAGACAATGGAGATGTCGAGAGGGGAGAGGCTGACTACCAATGAAAGGCATGACAACAAGCCTCCTGACTGCTGCTTCTCCTCCTCCTTCTTCCCCATGAGCAGAGCTATTCCATGTGGCACCTGGAAACAGAGACACCTTGGTGTCTTTGTTTTTAGGCCTGTTCCTGGAGTTATTTGGGGTGCTGATTCAGAAAATTGCATTGGATAGATCACATCGTGTGGTGTTCCAGCCTGGTCAGTCCAGTGGTCAGAGTCAGGCACCAGAGGTCCCAGTTGATCAGGGGCAGCTTGAAGATGACGAATGGCCAGATGGGTATGGGTCTCCAAACGAGAGTTTGCAATGGGACGATGAATGGTTGGAGGAATATGGGGCCGCAGATGAGTTTAATGAGGATTCTATGGAAGATGATTCTGAATCAGATTATGAAAGACCAGGCAGCTTTGGTTCCCAAGAGAGAGTTTCCACTCCCTTCCCAGATCAGCATTCCGGAGAAAGGGGGTTGCCTGGTTCTCACTCTGATAGTGAGCCAGCTGGGCCAACTAACGAGCCGGTGTTTGATAGAAGGGGGAGCATCAGAGATTCTAGGAAATCGTGGAATCTAAGGAAGGGGGGTGAGATGGGTACCTCGAGACTAGCTTCCTTATTAGTCTTTGCTCCCGGACTTTTAGTCAGATCTGAAGCCATGTTCAGCTTGATCACGTCTCACAGCCAAGTCTCCAAGTTCAATCAGGACTGTTGGAGAGGTCTGGATTCCAGCTCATGGTGGCCGCCGTTGCGGTTTGTTTCAAGTACCATTTGACTGCTGGAGCAGTCTACCTTGTTTTGGAACTTTGTTTTCCTTGGAACTTAAGCGATTTGGGCTTGCAGCTACAGAACTTTATTGGACTATTTTTGATTGCTTTATTTACTTCTTTGGACTATTCTTTATCCTTTATTCTAAATAAAAGAACATTTATTGCATCTGCCAGTGTGTGTGTGATCGGGGGGGGGGGGGGCTGGCCGAGTTCTGAGGTGCAACATATCAGCTCTAGATTATTAAATATGGTTTTCTGTGGGTGAGCAGATGGCATCTACTGGGTGGCATATGTGCTGTATCAGAAATTAGAGCTGAGGTGGTATATCCAATGCAATTTTCTGGATCAACACCCCAACCAACAAAACCAAATCTAAAGTTGTCTGAAAACTGATTTGTAACCCTTTTGGTACTAATGTTGGAGAGTGGTCCCTGGTCAAAGCGGTCCCTGGTCAAAAAAAGATTGGGAGCCATAGAAGAATGTACTTGAAGGTAACAAAACAATAACAAACACATAGAACAATTTA
This sequence comes from Anolis apletophallus, assembly GCA_030556195.1. Classification (NCBI taxonomy): domain Eukaryota; kingdom Metazoa; phylum Chordata; class Lepidosauria; order Squamata; family Anolidae; genus Anolis; species Anolis apletophallus. The sequence goes on along the minus strand of JARBWK010000003.1, from coordinate 48,109,950 downwards.
TGGCATGCTGTATATCTACAAATATAATATGTGAATTGGTTTTCCCTTTAAAATATGAGGACTATTTCAATAGGCTCTTATCCTCAAAATAGTGGGCCTAAATATTCAGAATCTTCTTTCGCCATCCAGTATAGGTCACTAGCAAGTTGCCTATTCAATCCACATTACAGAAAAGTATCTACACACTTGTGGCCTTGTGATTATAAAATATCAGTGAGAAAAAATGGCACTAAAGTATTGGGTTTTAATACACTTCCACTTAGGCATAATGCAGAACATATCTGGAATACTAATAAAGCAGCAGGACAGCTTGGCAGAACAAATTAACAAATTCATCAATCGACTATATGGCTACCCCTAGGAGACAAGGGAAAGCATCCTAATATTATCAACCGAAATCATGCTGTGCCTTCCAAAGGATGCCAAGAAAATAGTCTCTGCATTTTAATGGAAAATGGTTATCAGGGCGCATGAGCTGGTGTGGCTAAGAAAATCAGCCTTGCTACCTTCAATGTGTTGCATCAGCAGGAGCCCTGCTGGAATTAGTCAAGGATGAATTTTATGATGATTATTCCAGAGGGTTTATTTTTGCACAGACTGTACAACCAATCCTCCTATTTATAGCACATAGTGGAGGAATAAAGACATCATTATATGTGTGTGTTTGTATTAGTGCACCTATGTCAGATATTGTTGGACAACTATATGTATCTATTTGTTATTGACAGACAATGACAACAATGATGTATTATCTGCATCTCTCTAAGGCTCAAGGTGGGATACAACATAGATTAAAGCACTAAAACTGCATAAAACCATTAAAATATAAATTAAAGACATAAACATAAATGTAAAACACAAACCACTGCACATTAAAATAATCCATACCTATAAAAATATGAATTTAAAAATTGCACCTTAACAATGACTGGGGCCCCTTCCACACAGCTGAATAAAATCCCACATTTTCTGCTTTGAACTGGAATATATGGCGCTGTGAACTCAGATAATCCAATTAAAAGCAGATATTGTGGGATTTTCTGCCTTGATATCCTGGTTTATCGGGCTGTGTGGAAGGGCCCCCAGCCACATAACCCAGAATATCAAAGCAGGAAATCCCACATTTTCTGCTTTGAACTAGGGGCCCTTCTACACAGCCCCATATCCCAGAATATCAAGTCAGAAAATCCCACAATATCTGAGTGTGGGCTCAAATAACCCAATTCAAAGCAAATATTGTGGTTTTTTATGCCTTGATATTCTGGAATATAAGGCTGTGCGAAAGCACCCTGGGTTATCTGTGGCCACAGCAGTTCAAAGCAGAAAATGCAGGATTTTATTCAGCTGTGTGGAAGAGTCCTGAAGCAAATGTCACTCAGAGGGTGTATGGGGTGGGTTGCATGGGGGAGATGATTCTGCAGATAACCTGGTCCCAAACCATGTCAAACTTTCCCTATGTAGATTTGAAGGGCTTTAAATATGTAGGCAATAACCAAAGCACCACACTTTGCCCAGAAATCAATTGGCAACCAGTGGTATTATTTTAATATTGACTTGGATTTATTTTATTTTTTTATTGTTAGCCAGTGTGTGTTTGGGGTTTTATGCTTTTACAACACATACTGACACTAGCAGCTCATTGGGGAAATAGGTGAGCAAACCAGAATTCTGGAATGGAAAGAAAAAACATCACTTTGACTTGATTACCAATGCTGTGAAATATAGCCATGGCTGGCCTTACCATTAGAAAACCTGCACCAGCTGGCAATAACTAGGAGCTCTAGAAAAATAATTCAGGAGATGGTGGACAGACTTGCATGTAGGTGCAGACTGCCCTATAACTCCTAATATTGTCTACTGTCCCCAAGAGCAATGGAACATACTGCCCATTTACTAATTTTGCAAAATGTTTTAGCTGCTGACTGGCTGTTGTATACAGCAATGTTTCTTAAACTGTGGGTTCCAATCTCAATTGGGATCCCCTTGACTCAATGTTGGGGTTAAAAAAAATGACAGTTGCAAAAGTTTTGTGAACACCACCTAGTGGGAGGCTTTAGACCAGGGGTGGGCAATTATTTTGTCCCAAGGGGCCACAAGAGAACCAGAAAATATGATGGAGGGTCGCACCTAAAGGCTGAACTACATTCTAATCTACATTATTTATTTACTTACTTACTATATTTACTATATATTACACATCATTAATATTAACATATTAATATGTCAAGAAATATTCATATATTATTAGTATTAATATCATAATTATTATATTATATTATAGTGTGTATATATAGACATTATAATATATTGAAATTATAATATAATATAATATTATATTATATTATTTATTATATTACTATATTATTATTATAAAATTATTATAAAATAATAATAAAAACCACTAAAATTAAATTAAATTCAAGAAGATAAGGTGCGAACCAAGATGAAGGCTGACATCCTCAAGAGAGGAAGGATCCCAAGATGGAATGGCCCAATGGCCCCAGCCCAGAGGATAGCAAAGCGGACCCAGCCGCCGCTGCAGCAGAAGAGAGCAGAGCAGCAGGCGATCGGAGGCTGCAGGCCCCCGCCCGCTCTCGCCCCCATCCGTTCCCCAGCTGATCACCCTGCGGGGCCAAGAGGAAGGGGTGCCACTGCCGCCATCCCATTGCGGGCTCCGAGTGCTCCCGCTGCAGGCCTGGATCGCCTCCAGGGATGGCAGGCACTCCAAAGCCGCCGCTCCTCCAGCCTGTCTGCTGACACAGGCCCCACAGAGCCCGCGATGGGATGACATCAGCGGCACCCCTTCCTCTTGACCTCGCCCCCGACGCCCTTCTCCCGGGCCAGACAGAATCAGCTGCCGGGCCGAATCCGGCCCGCGGGCCGGCTGTGGCCCACACCTGCTTTAGATATATACATGAAACTGTTGTGCAGTGTTTACAGCAGAGTCTGCAGAAGATGTGTCAACTATATTTTATTAACAAGAAAATTAGCCTGTTTAGCAAGCCTTACAAATCCTGATGTATTATCAGTAAATGTTCAATTTTTATATCTAGTTCATATACCTATGTATCTGAGGTCACATAAAAATCATGCCAAAAGGGATCTCAAGTGTATATATTTATGAATGCTAATCAAGCTTGCTAATTGCAACATTCACACTTGCTTCAAACAGACAAGGTTCTTTCTCCAACCCTGGACATTTCATACACACACACACACACACATACACACACTCCACTTGCTTAATTTCCAACTAACCTCTGAGGGTGCTTGCCATAGATACAGGCTAAATGTCAGGAGAGAATGCTACTGGAACATGGCCATACAGGCTGGAAATACTCACAACAACCCAGTCATTTTGCCCATGAAAGCCGTCGACTACAGCGTATTCTGTTAATTTATTATTTTGACACATTTGAGGTATTTTGACTAGGCCCTCCTGCTAAAAGGATTTCCAGTTACACAAGGCACATGACAAACAACAAAGTCCCTGTCTGCCTAATATCAAAAAGATACAACACTAAAGGAAAAAGTGGTTGGAAGGGGAAGAGAAAAACAAGCAACCCAGGTGCTATTATCAAAATTCTCCATACAATGATCAACTGCAATGGAAAATGGAAGACAGCATTCTTAATGTTCCTTCTGTCCAAACCAAGGACTTTTTCATACCACACCACTATTCTGTTACAGTCACATTAGCATAGACAATGGATAGATTCTAAGGACCCCATCGCATGGAGGTCCTTGATGTGGGAAATCTGTAGAGCAGCGGGGGAAATTGTGGGACAGCGGGGCAAATCCGTTGCCCAGGATCCTGCTTCACCTGCATCACATGCTTGCTTATCACACACTAGGAACCTTTCTGGCTTGGTACCACACTGTCCCCAACATTTTCTATCTGAACATGTGCAGTTTCCCATGTTTCGATTTCCTGTCATAGACCATCTAGTTGACTCAGCCAGCATGGAGCCCCGGTGGAAGTAGCTGTGTGTTGTTATGAGATCTGGCAGGCTCCATGCTAATTGCATCGGCAAAGTGTTCCACGATAGGGAAATTTGTCAATGTGATGAGATTTTATGTTGAGTACCTTTAAGATTGTACCTTCGTTCAGTAGCACAATTTCACCAATTCATCATTTTGTGGGCCTGCGATCATACACCCCCTCATAACTCCATTTCCCTGCACTACCGTGATTCCTTTATTATTATTATTATTTCATTAATGTCGATTTAATTAATGAGACGCTGGTATTGTGTTTTTAACGTTGAATGCTAATTTGTATATGTTGGAATTGTATTGTATTGATAATTGTTGATATGTTTGTCTTAAGCAGTTTTTGCTCTTGTACACCGCCTCGAGTCGCCTTCGGGCTGAGGGAGGCAGTCTAGAAGCAAAGTAAATAAATAAATAAATAAATATTATTATTATTTGTTTTTCCTATTCCAGCTTGGGAGTAGTGGGAGAGGGAGAGAAAAAGGAAATCCCACTCACGGATGTCACATGACATCAGAAGTGGAAAAGACCCATTGCACGATGGTAGGTGATTTGAACAGGGCATATGATAGACCCAAATCTATTTGGAAACAAAACTACTATATAATGGTCAAAGGTGATCTTCAAGCTTCCACCTTTTGGTCTTCTGTGCTGGTGATCTGTTGACAGGGAAGATTCCAAATAGGGGAGCATTTAAAAAGTATAGCTGCCCTCCATCAGTCTGAGGTGGATCAATACATTCTTTCATTCTCCTTTGCTTATATAGTTCAGACCAGATTATGTTTTCATCACCACCATCATTTTTAGTATTCTGAGTGTATCCCATAAAGTTGGAGACTTTGAAATGCTTAATCCTTTAAAAATAAACCAAGTTTACTTTGTTAAAAGCCTTGTAAAAGCTTCCATCTTATTATTTTTTTTTTGAAGTTTTGTTATAATGATTTTTGAGAAAGCCTGAAGAGCCAATGAGTCTGTGAAAATCAATACAGTCTGTGGAGGGAAGTTCACTGTAAAAGGAAAAAAATATATAGCAAACTGTAACTTGTGATCTTCTACATATAACACCCACTACACAAAATCACACATGCATATGCACATATGTTTACATTTAACAGCCACACTCATGCTGCATGAGCCAGTTATACAGAAATTTATATAACAGTATACAAAAATGTATACAACTGAATGTGCCAGAAATGTGCCAGTCAAATTAATCAGTTTAGGATGTCAGGGGACTAAAAATAATGTTTGACCACTTCCTTTTCTTCAGCACAATATCAGTGCTGACAAAAATGCTAGTTGTGTTGTATTCTTTCAGAGAAGATCCACAGAATTTGTGACCCTCTAAAACAAAAGCAGACAACCTTCAGCTTTAAAAGGAAGTCCACTGAAAGTCTGAGAGACTTTATCACATGATGCTGACGAAGTGAAATTACAGCAGGATGAACGTGCCTTTTGATGCAGCTTTCTGCATGATGTCACATCTCTGTCTTAGTTGCATTGTGCTTGAACCACGATTGTAACATCTCTTTTCATTGATGGGAAAAACACATGAATTAATCCAAAATCATTGTTCTTCAGCAGTCTTCCTTGTGCAATAATGCCCTTCCACTGCAGTCTCAATACTGTGAAACTGAGAAAAGTCTCACAAAACCATCAAAACTGCACAGTTGTGCAGTTGGCAAAATAGAGAGGGAGAAGAGAAAAAAATAGGGACAAGATAGGGCACATACATTGGTTAGAGCAAACACTGGTTGGAAATGAAGCTGTGCAGAAGGCAAGCTGTGAATACTTTTATTATATGATCATTTGCTTAAATAATGGCATTGCAACCTCAAGGAGGGCCTTCTCACCACCATCATGGGCACATTTGGTGAGAACATAGTAGAGACCCATGGCTTTAACTGTATAGTAGAGCTTCCTTATCCACGGATTTGATATTAATGTTTATTCTCACCTACACTCCCCAAAAATATCCCTCCAGGATGTGTTTGTGAGCCTCCCTGTGTTTTCCAGAGCCATTCTATTATATGGTTACAGTTGAAACGTAGTCAAAATATAGGGTTTAATATTATCCACAGTTTCATGTATCCGTAATCAAGCGCATCCCTCAGTTTTCAGTTGGTGGTGATCATCATACAATATTTTATTTTAAATTATACTGTGAGCAGCCTTGGATCCCACATTGGAAGAAATGTGAAATATAAATTATATAAATAAATAAAATCTGGAAGACTGCTCTGGTACAGCTTTATCCATCTGGAATCATGTTTCTTACTGTGGGTGTCTGTCCTGGATTAAAATTGACATGAGTAATCTATGCCCTAGGAGTGATGAAGAAGGACAGAAGTCATCCTCACCAACACATGTGACAATGTTATCATTCGTATTTCCACAAGTTATTGCTATAACATTTACGTTTCCATCCCCCCCCCCCCCACCCCAGTGAATTTTAACTCAATGTTCAAATTCCTCAGTAATTGGATAATTAAGCTTTCTAAAGAAATATACTTTTTCCGCTCACAATGGATTTCCCCACATGTAAATTACATGAATGTAGGGGGCTGAAAATGTAACCAAATAATACTTAAGCGTCATAGGCAGACCTGGTTTTAACCTCTTTGTGACTTCCTAGGATTTTCTTTTTGCCTGGTAAATTAGAGATGTTTTAAAGGGAGAGAGAAAAAGAAAACAAAGGCCTATGAAAAGAATCAATATTTTTTTTCCATTTAGTAGGCCTCTCACTGTGCTGAGCACATATCCATGGAATCATTCTGAACAATGACGCAGAGAGAAACCTTTGGTCCATTCAGCTAAGCAATCAATAGCGTACACCTAATTGCTCCTTTAAAACTCAAAATAACTGTTTATGCTGGAAATTTCAGGTGCTTTGTTTCTCAGTAGACATTCAGAATCTGGCAGCACATGTTCTTTCATATTACTAGGAAACGAAATAATTTCATTAAAATGGTGAGGAAAGGGCATACCATGGCATTTGCTAACAAGTAATCTTCAAAAACTGATGTTAGCAACCCAGATGTGGTTTTCCTTCATAAAATAACCCGGTGTCCTGTTTTACAGAGACACTCCTCTGAACTGAACTGAACTGAACTTTTTTATTTATGAGCCGCCCTCCACGTTTGTGCTCCGGGCGACTTACACAACTAGCAATTAAAATATTAAAAATATTAAAATATTAAATGGTTAAAATACTAAAATATCAGACTCGGTGAATTCCGAGTCGCTGGTTCCGTGTTATGCGTAGGCTTTCCTGAATAGCCATGTCTTAAGTGCAGCCAAGAACTGGGGCAGGTCGAGGGAGGCTCTTTGGTCTGGCGGCAGAGAGTTCCACAGGACGGGGGCCGCAACAGAGAAGGATCTCTGTCTCATGGACTCCAAATGAGCCTCTCTCGGACCCGGGACACAGAGGAGGTTCTCGTTTGCTGGCCGTGGTGCTCTTGGGTGTCCTCAGTTTGTAAGTATCGGCCAAAAAGGTTATCCATTTAAAGGAAAAGAAAAAAGGGAACAGATGTTTGGAAGCTGCCCATCAGTAGCTAGCATCTAAGTAAACAGACAAGACATAGTATTCCATGACCCTAATATGGTGAGATTTACTATATGTATTAATATTTAAACTATGGTGGCTATTTCTCAGTATGCATATGAATTGGTATGTGTGAATTCCATGCAAATCTGATTCCTCTTACATCATTTTTAGGGGTGTGAGATTCATCAAAAAAACCATCGTGTTTTCAATTCCATTTCCCTGGGAAATTCCCAAAATAGGGAGAGGGGAATACCATTCCATGATCCAGGGTTGCTCACACTTTTTCAGCATGCGAGCTACTCTTAAAGCAACCAAGTCCAAAAGATCTACCTGCCCCCGCTGCTGTGTGCTCCTGCGCGCTCCCGCCGCCGCGTGCTCTTGCCACCACATGTGCTCCTGCTGCTGATTTCCGCCTGCGCAGCACTTCTTCCGCCTGCGGGGCATTGCAGGAAGGAGAAAACACGAGGTGGGGCATCCAGAGGGAGCGCTCCGCCCTGCCTGTCTCACTGGTAACGGAGGCTGCACAGCTGCTTTTGGACGAGAGAGAGGCAGGGCGCTCCCTCCAGAGGCCCCGCTTCGTGCTTCCTTCTTCCTGCAATGCCCCACAGGCGAAAGAAGCACCGCGCGAGCAGAAGCCAGCAGCAGGGTGTGCGCGCGCATGGCAGGAGCGCGCCATCCGGCTGGTGAGGCCCAAAGATCACCTGGAAGAGGGCCGAAGATCTATTAGTAGCTCCCGAGCTACCTAATGAGCACCCCTGCCATGATCTGTAGCTGGAGGTTCCATTTACATTCCAGGGAGATCTGGTCCATTGGTTAGAATGGGGGAACTTGCGAGGCTCCTCTCTAAAAAGTACTTCCTCAAGAACAAACAGATAACTTCTTCATGTTTAATTTCCAAACAGGGCATTCCTGTGGGTGGTCTGCTAATGCTCCTTCAGGAAGGGTGGCTCCCACTGAAATAAGCATTTAAAAAGAGTGCCTTAACTATGCTTCAGTGGAAGGGTCTTGAGAGCAAACTATCCCAGAGAGAGTGGTGCCTCAAGAAAGGTGCCTTAACTCTGCTCTAGTGGAAGACTACCTTTGCAAAAACACATGTGATCTGCTTTCGTCTTTTGATTGGCTCTGACAAAGCTAACAGGGAAAACCCCACACACTGCTGTTGCTCATGTCTTGTCAATCATGGGGCAGCCAAATGCAGCCAAAGGATCCGGCCCCATGTGGTCCGTTCTGGCTGAGTCTTCAGCTGTCCCCTGCCAGGTCTGTTTCTGGAGGCCTAGCCGCTGAACTGCCAAATTTCCCAGAATTCCACATTGCAAAACAGTTTCATGCACAACCCTATTATTTTTATTAAATCTTAGGACCACAAGGGCCATTCGTCCGACTCACTGCCGTTTAGGAATACACAACAAAAGCACTCCCAAGAGATGCTCATCCAACATGATTAGATACCTCCATAGATGGAGTGTCCACCACCCACCAAGGCAATTTATCCTCACATCAAAGCATTCCCACATAAAAAGGCATTCCTAATGTTTTGGTGAGATCTGAAGCCATTGTTTTATGATGTTTATTTTAACTTATCTGTATGATTTTCCTTTGGAGCAATTGAATATTTTGCCTTAAATGCTGGAAACTGCCCTGTGTGCCTTTGGGGAGTGTTGTTGTTGTTGTTGTTTCAAGTTCTAGTCTCTAGAGTAGCAGGAAAAAATGCTCACTCCATATTCTACATACTATCCATATATTTTTAAAAAGCTATCATGTCAACTTTCATGTTGTTAGGCTCCCTATGTCATTGCTCATAAAGCCTAGTTTCAACTAGTTTGCTATTCTCTGGACATTTTCCAGCTTGTCCGTATCCTTGAACGGTGTTGCCCAGAATTAAACACAATATTCCAGATGAGATCTGACCAAAGCAGAATAGAGTATGACTAAGACTTCCATCAATTTGGACACATTGGCCTTTTAGCTGGTAGATTCATTTCATATGCATTTCAAACCAGGTATCACCCATTCCACATTATTAATTTTTCCTGCCTATACATTTATCAACATTGACACCTAGTGTTAATTATGGCCCAGTTCTCCAATCTTTTAAAGTCATTTTGAATTCTAATCCTGTCCTCTGGAATATTAGTTACTCCCTCCACCAATTAACTTGGGGTCATTTGCAAATTTGATAAGTATATCTTAACTTCCAACATATAAGTTATTTATAACAATGATAAATGACACCATGCCCAGGACTGAATCATGAGGTATTGTCTAGTTACTTCTCTCCAGGATGAAAAACAACTATCAATGAGCTCTTTCTGGGATCAGTCTGCCAACCAAATGCAGATTCATCTAACTTTAAGTTTTCTAGTCCATCATTCAACAGCTCCAAAAGCTGGGGAGAGGAGAGTACTAGGCATGGTTTAGAACCCAAAAATAGGAAATCGGAAATCTAATGGGGGTTGATTAGTAAAAGACTTACAAAAAAATTTCCAAAAATTTCTAAAATGTAACTTAATTACTAACAAAATTCGTTAGTAGTTCGCATGCCAGAGCATGCGCATTCCAGATGGTTTGGCCTACAACTCCCAGAAATCCTAACAGCTGGTAAATTGGCTGGGATTTCTGGGAGTTGTAGGCCAAAACCTGAATAAATCACACTGAATTCTAGATGGGACTCTCCAAATAGGAAGGAGGGAGGGAAGGAGGGAGGGAGGGGGTATTCTATTCTTGGAAGCAGCAAAAAAAAGAGGAGCCCCCCCTCGCTCCTCGCTGCCTCTTTCTCACCCCGATCCTGAGGGAGCGAGGGCCCAAGTTTGCCCAGGCTGAGAAGAAAAGAGGCCTGAGGCTGTGAGGAATGGTGGGAGTTGAAGTCCAAAACACCTACCTGGAGGGCTGAAGTTGGCCCCTGCGATGGGGCAAGGCAGAGCAACGGGGAAGAGAAGGGAGGGGGGAGAAGCCAGCAGGAAAGATGAGGGGGCAGAGAAGCATCTGAGAGAGTGCAGGGAGAGAGAGGAGGAGAAGCGCGCGCGTGTGTGTGTGAGAAGTTGGCCCCTGCGATGGGGCAAGGCAGAGCAACGGGGAAGAGAAGGGAGGGGGGGAGAAGCGTGGAGGACTACTCTTTCCAGAATGCATTGCCTAGCAGCAGTGTCACTTCCAGTTCCCCATAGAAATGCGGGAAAAAGAAGAAGCTGAATGAAGGCGGGAAGGAAATGAGGGGGAGAAGACAGGGAGAAGTGAGTACGTAGTACAATAATTAAGAATTTATTACGATCATAACGCAAATTGTTGGCCTCAAGGACCGTAAAAGAAAGTCTACTTCCTGGTTAGCTGCCGTGATGCGTATAAACTAGAAAGTCCCATTACATACGAATCACTTACGATTTCTTTTGATTTTCATAACTTTTTTCTCATGCCTAGAGAGTACCTGTGGCCAGGGACGTGCAGCTATGTATATTCCTGCCACTGGTAGTAGCCATGACTCACTGAAAATGACAACACCTGTGTCTGTAGTTGGAAGTCCTACATGAATAGCTTGGTCATGATGTACTTGTGTCTAGGACTGGGAAGTTGTGTACAGCAACAGATGAGGGCCACCATATAAGGAATTTCTGAATCCATGGATTTTGATAGACATTTGGGGTGTGCAATTTGATTAAACTCCATTCTGTTTTTGATATCCAGATTTTGTCCCCCTCCCCCTCCCCAATCCATTTTTTCAGGAGCTTACTAAATTTGTTTGGGGGGGGGGGATCAAGTTTTCAATCTGGCAACCAAAAGATCTGGAAAGATCCAGGCCATTGAGGGCAATGAGGAACTTACATGGCTCCCTTTTTCCTTTGACCTCAGACTTCCTCAAAAACCATTATAACAAAACTACAAAGAAAGTAAGATGGAAGATTTTACAAGGCTTTTAACCTCTTTTCATGTGCCACCAGTAGTCCCCACACCCGGTGTCATCCAGGCTTCCCCATCATCCCCCTCATTGCATGAGGGAAGCCTGAGCCTCAGTAAGCCGTCTCGCATCCACTAGGGAATCACTAGCCTGGGGCAAAGTTGTGCCCAGGAGCCTTTAGCTGCTTGCCATCCAAGAGAACAGAATAAACTATCAGACACATAGCTGCAATCAGGTGGAGCTATACTGGTAGGGTGTTAAGCTCCCTGCGTTCTAGAATTGGACTTAAGCCACTGTTCTTAAAATGTACAAATAATCTATTTTGATGGGTGGATTTATTTGCATGAGACAGAAGACTCAATTTTTATGGTAGATCTCACCTATTTTTATTCTGAAATTTAACCGGACTAACATCAGGCAGAGAATATGGAACAAGGGTAGGTTTATCAGAGGGAGATAGTAGAGTGAACTGTTTCTCTTCAGACTTCATCACATTTAAACCACGTAAATATTGCACACTATAAGATTCTTACCAACCCACATGATAAGTCTATAGTGAACTTCATTCCTAGCTAAATTTATATACTTTGCATAGGATATAACAAAGACTGAAAACTCTGGGCAATGTAGACACCCCTTTGCCCATGAGATCGAGCCTTCTCTTCACTCTCTGCCAGCATTTGCCTTCAAAGAATCATAGATTACTTTTTTTCTGGCTTTGTATTATGATATTTGGCAAGCCCTACATGGTTTGGGTCCAGGTTATCCATTGGATTGTGTCCTTCTGTATAACCCACCCCTACACTCAAGTCCTCTGGGGGACATTCAGTCCATGACTAGGCTGGTGGTGGTCACCCAGAGGACTTTTTCTTCAGCCACCCCGGATTGTGAGATGACCAGCCAAGAGTTGAATGCACTGCCTGAATTTATAATAGTAATAAAGACCTATTTCTTCTGGCAGGCCAATCCTGATTATTTTTCAATTATGAATTTTAAACTATGTGCTGCCTGTTCTGATATATATTGAGCATATATGTTATTTTAAATTGATGTTTTAATTGGGTCCAGTGTTTTGAATTGATTGTATATGTTGTATTTAAATCATCAGAAAGCAAAGATGCCCCTGCCAATGTAGATGGTGTTGAATTTTGGGGTATTTCAGAATTACGGATGCTTAACCTGTATGCAAGTGCAACTACCACTAAATCTTGGCACTGGCTTTGGGCTAGTCTGGAAGAGTCTTCACTCTCTGTCTGTCTCTTCTCCTTTTAATCTTCATGCAAAAGCACAATGCATGCCAAGAACACATGGATGTACAGTATGAGCACCATTTTGACAAATAACCAAATTTCAGTTCTCTCTGAATTCATCAGAATGAATCTTCTTTGTTTTCCTGCCAGATTCATGACCACCCCTTGCTTTGTTTGCAGTCCATACTGCACCATTCAAAGACAGTCTGTCCTGAAAGAAGGTCATAAATTGGTATGTCACGTAGGCAAGAATTCCAGGTCAATCTCTATTTCTCCCAGATTTGTATAAATATAAGATCATCATGCAGAGCAGGGAAATTAGAAGAGGTGTCCTGCTTTTACACGGAACACTTCTCTATTTGAATGCATGTCAGAAAGCAGCTGTCTACTTCAGTGAAAACACTATTTGAAGACAGATTTAAACATAAAGAATTCTTAAAAGATGAGAATTCTTGCACTTCCCTCTAACTCACAATTGTTTTTTTCTAAACATCCATCTATACATATTTTGTCAAATAAATATCATGTCAATCAGTATCTTCTTTTGACTTCTTTTTGGATGATGTACAGTATATTCAGTAAAATAAGGGAAAGTGGGGTAGGTTGGTCTTCGAATATATCTGTTATATTGCAATCTCAAACATTTTTTTTTACCATAATCAAGATAAAAGATTATTAAATTTAGAAGCATATGGGAACAAATTTGGCTGGAATTGATATCTAATGTACAATAAATATAACCAAGATAAAAACTTTAAAAATCATATTATTAAGGCACCCTTATTTAAGATATGGAACAAATACAAAGGAACTTTATATACAAAAATTCCAATGTGGATATCCCCAATTGAAACGTTTCAAATAAAAAACTCATATAAAGAGAATTGGCCTACCTATAAAGATTTACTTTAAAAAGAAGGAAATAATACGTACTTGAAAAGACATGATGAATTAATGATTTGGAATATAAATTGGTATCAATATAATCAGTTAAAATGATATTGAAAGAAGACAATAAAATAGGATGGGAAGAGACAATTAATGGGGGAGAAAAATACTTCTTCATTCGGGGGGAAAACAGTGGATAAACTTTACAAATTTATATTAGTAAATAAATATGATAAAAGGCCAATAAAAGAATATATGAAAAAATGGACAGCAAATATTGGATACAATGCCCTTTCCCTGCTTACGCAGTGGGTGGGGAAAGGTTATTACTTCCTCCCACGAAGGGAGGAGATTGGTTCCCTGGATGGAACCTTCTGGGGAGTGGGCGGAGGTGTTGACTCACCATTCCCGCCCATTGACAGTATAGTGGTCGCCATTAGGGGGCCGGGTAGGAATTTTTTCCCCTTCTACGTTCTAGTTTTTTTTGTTGCTTACCCTATACTGTTATCAGGGGCTAGCTGGGATGGCGGTACTATAAATAGGACAACGTAAATAGTTTAGGGAAATCCATAGACCCATATTCACTCATGCACTCCTCAAAGTTGGTTGGGCCAGTGCACAAATACACTTACCTGGACGGCTGTTTAAGGGTGAGGGGAATATCATTGGTCCAGAAATTTTGAGAGTCCGGTTAAGTAATTTCAGAGAGGTTTTCTTGTGTTTCCTTGAGAGGTTGCCCAGTTTTGTGTTATAGGGGACTCAGGGGTTTCCCAGTGTAGCCAAGCGGTTGTTCGCTCGCGCACGCTACCTTGGCTAGGCCACACCTTGTTCCCTTGACCCCTGAGTTTAGTGAAGTTAAACTTAAATAGGTAACTTTTAAATAAAGTTTGCCCAAATTTGATCCAATTACTATTATCTGTCTCATTATTTCGGGGGTTGGAAGGTAATATTCCTTTAGAAGATTGGGAGAGAATGTGGAGATCGAAACTAAAATACATATATGCATATTAAAAGAAAATATATTAAAAGCGATGTATAGATGGTATATTACTCTGGCCCAACTAGCAAAAATATATAAAATGATGAATCAAATTGTTGGAAATGTCAGAAAAATAAAGGGACCTTTTCCACGAATGGTGGTCATGAGAAATAGTGGAAAAAATGGAAAATGGTTCATAAAACAACGCAAGAAATACTTCAAATTGACTTCACTGTAAAACTTGAACTGTACCTTCTAAATATTGCAGTTTTTTTAATGGAAAAGAAACGGAAAAGCTTCTGACCTTCATCACAGCAGCAGCAAGGATTACATTGGCAAGATATTGGAAAACAAAGGAATTACCAAGCAAAGAAGAATGGCTCTACAAAATCTTAGAAATTGCAGAAATGGACAGATTAACAACTTTATTAAGAAATAATACATCAAAACAAATCAATGAAACTTGGAAACCGCTAGTGACTTACATAAAAAATAAGAAAAATGCCAATATGAAAGGTCTATGGATTTAAACATTAGAAACTCTAATCAAATTATTTGATCACATAATTCTTCTAGCACTACATGAAGTTCAACTGTTTTTAATCACTTTTTATGTCTCATTCACATGTCTTGTGCTTCCTCACCAACAACCTTTTCCCACTCTACCCCTGTGTAACCCTAAGGCTAAAACACCGGTGCTGTGTTTATGTATATGTTTATGTACATACATGTTTATATGTTGTTTTTGTTTGTCTATAATAAAAACTATTTTTAAAGTTTTAAAAAATCATGATTTTCAATCCATCAAGTTGTTCTTATCTTCCTTCTGTATTTCACTTTGTCCATAATTCTTTCCACTGCTTTGTCCTTAAATTGCCTATCATTCCACTTGAATAAAAACATGCTGCCCACTGAACATCCATCTAAAACATGAGTGGTTTCTACAGCTGTCAGGATTGGGAGGCTTGAGCTTGGGTGAAGTTCAAGCTCCCAGCCTGGCATGAGATTGCTTCGACCTTTGCCCTAGTTCTTGGGTGACCTTGGGCTCCAGTTATATAAGACTGTGCTGAGTCATGTGGAAGTGAGGTAACTTCCACATGTGTGCAAGGCTGCAGGGGGAAGTGATGTAACTCCTCTGAGCCTGGACATTGGACAATTGGACTCCTAATGCTGATTCATGGGGCCATGAGGTCACATCCCTTTGGACTATGGGATATGCTGAATCACCGGATATGGTGCAACCCTACCTGGACATTGCATGGGCGATGGGAGGGGGTAGGGGTATATAAGTGGTGTTTTGGTGGCGGGCAGGTGCTTTTGCTTCACATGTGTCGTACCTGCAATAAAATCGTGTTGGACCGTGCTTTCAATCTACGCGTGATCCTTACCGAGAGTTGGAGAGTCGTTACAACAGCATTACCTCTGCCACAGACTTCTTTCTTAGGTTCTCTCACTCCACTATAATTGGCATAATGGGCATTCTTAACATGTGCAAACCTTTCCGAAATGGTTTCTCATCAAAAGCAACAAATGCTTCTAGGTAGCCAGCATGAAGCATCACAATAGGATGAAATAGTTATGGCTGAGCTCATTTCCGATTTGCTCAGATTGGTTTACACTTAAAAGCCCATTCTTATTTTTAAGCCAGTTATCTGTAGGTTATGCTATTGGAAAACATCTACCCACAAATAGTTTTGGGTTCCATATTTCCTCAGTTTTCAGAAAAAAAGAGATTTCACATCATACCTAAAGAGCAACTTGAAAGAGACTCATAATGCCTTCTCCTTTAGCTATAACAATACAATTGGGTTAGTTGGGATTTATAGTGGTCTGTCCTATATAGAAACCTATCCTCCAACTATCCATGTTCTAAAGTAGTATCTGGCATGTACTGGTTCTTTTTATTATACATACAATGCAGAGTTGTGACGCAACTGTTTAAAATAATCATTTGCCCCTTTTATTAATTAAGGTAAACTGCTACTATATTGTGATGGTATATTACAGAGGATGACCTAACTCCTTCATGGAGTAATGGTAACATTATAGGTGCTTTCATAATTATAATAGTAAACTACGAAGCTACTAAGGGAGAACATTCATTTTGAGTGTTGGTTTCCATCAGTATGTTGATGATGCTCAATTCTATGTATTTCTATTTGTCATTTGAGTCTGCTGGGTTTGTGTTGTCTGGATGAAGTTGGATGTCTGGATGAAGTTCCAACACAATGAATCTGAATTCCAATGAAAGTGTGATATTGGTGATGATTCCTGGGTAAGCAAACTGCCCTGGATAAAGTTGCATCTCTCTGCACCCGAGAAGTGATATGTCTACAGTAAGAACCGGGTCACCACAAAAACCTGTATCCAAAATTTAACTTACTCATATTTCAGTAAAAAACACTTTTTTTGAAGAAGTGTCATATCTACAGATTCTACATCCATAGATTCAACCGTTTGTAATTCGAACGGTTTGTAATAACAAACGGTTATTTTGTCATGTGCAAAGGACTGGTGTCTAGGAATACCATGCTGTAGTTTCTTGCCATTGTTCACCATTTTTTAATAAGTAGTGCCATTTTAGTACACCAATGTGTACTATAAGGCTGTACAACTCGGCAAAATGTGCTGTTTTTGGTCCTGTTTTCAGCTATCCTCCAATTCTGTTTACTGGGAAATTCCTGAAATCTGGAGGGAAGTGCTGTTTTCGGTCCAGTAAGATTTGGTCCATTGGCACTAATGAGAGAACCTTTAGAGGCTCATTTCTCTATCATTTTCAGGCCTATCAGAATAAAACTTGCCACATTTGTAGGCTACCTTTATGACTGCAAGTTTCACAATGTTTGATCAATCCACTGATTTTTGGGATTTTTTTTTAAAGTTTTACATTAACATTTTTTTAAAACCACAGGAGTGGGTTCTGGGAATTGAAGTCCCAACCAGGAGACAAAAGGAAAATGGACACAGTCAACCAGATCTCTGATTGGCTGAGAAAGAAATGTGAAAAACGGAGAGAGAAACTTCAGCTCCTATCATGCCCCAGGAGGGAGCACAAAGGTTCTTTTAATGCCCGTGCCGAGCAAAGTGCTACTGGGAAAGTGAGTTTCCGGTAGGGAAGCTTTTCCTGCCTTATTTGAGTCACCTTTGGGGAAGATAAAATGGGGTATTATTATTAATGATAATAATAATTGCTTCAAGCAGGTGCTAGACTACTGGGGAAGAAAGAAGAGGAGGAGCTGCTGCTGCCAGGTGCCTTCTCTTGCCTGATTTGTGAGGCCACCCAGACACTGTGACCTCTGCCTCAGGTAGAGTGCCGCTCAGTCCCATCGCCCCCATTAGCCAAAAGATCTGGCTGTTTGTGATCGGTTTCCGGCTGAGCCTTCAGCTAGGTCCTGTCAGATCGCCAAAGTTCCCCAAATCTGGAATTGCCAAATGAATTCCTGCACACTGTACAATGGAACTTGACCATCCATGGATTTGAGTATCCATGGTGGATCCTGGAACCAAACCCTAGCAGATATGAGGTATTCCCTCTGAATTTCAACTTTCAGCCCAAAGAGATCAACAGGGTTGTTGAGAACGAAACCCTGCCCTGGATTTCAGTTACAAAGGTGGGACAAAGCCATTTCCAGGATGGGCATCATTTGCCCATCCTCATCCCACTCCAGTGCTTTCTCTGTAGAAAGAAACACATTTCCTTATTAATAGGAGTCATCTGGTTCTCCACAAGCATGAAAAATACTTCTTTAAAGAGCAACTAATTACAATTTTGTTGATTCCTCTTAAGTGACTTAATTGCAAAATTAATTGTCTGAATTGCACAAATATATGTGCACCTGTCAGAAATATCTTAAGTATGCTGAGGTGGTGGGGATAAAATACATATGGAGAAAGCAAAGAGTTAATAATGGGCTTCTTTCTATTTAACTTTCAGGAAAAGGAGAGTTTTGGGGAAATGTTCTGTATATGATAAATGCAATGAAATGTTCAGTGTATGTAATTTATTATCTAACATATTAATGCATAGCAAGTCATAGTGTATGCGGGGAGGTGTTAATTTCCACAATGTAAGCATGAATAAATCTGTTTTGCATTCTCCTTTTGTTTTCGTAAGTGCTCAATGAGCCTACCCTTACTGCATGTGTTGGGCCTGGCACCTAAGTAAAAGCTTGGAGATACCACACTAAAAGCAACCTAACTGCCTGTCATTAATTTGGATGTTTGTAATATGTCTGTAAACATTACACTGCAAAAAGTGATATGTGAATGAAAATTATACAATTATAATTTGTAGCAAATGGGTGACATTTACAAACTGATTAAAACATTTTAGAGGCACTTTTGGTAGCATTTTTCAAGTAGTATGCCTTTGCCCTGATCAGATTAAAAGATAAAGGAAAATCAATAAGAAAATCAACTTTTTGTTTGGTAATAACAACAATATAACATATTAATTTTTGGTTTTATATTAAAACATAGGTCCCATAATTGTCTACCTGGCTTAATAAGAAGAAAAATAATGAGTCATTTTTGAAGTACAGATTGAGTATCCCTTATCTGAAATCCTGGGAATCAGAAGTGTTCTGTATTTTGGATTTTGTTTTTCAGATTTTGGAAATTTTGCACATATATAAGATATCTTGGAGATGGAACTCAGGTCTAAACACAAAATTTATTTATGCTTCACATGTATCCTCAAACACATAGTGTTGTAGTTGAGCCTGAAGATGAGAGAGAGGAGTCTGTAGTTAGAAATGCAAAATGGTCTACTCATGAGCAAGAGTCGGATGAGGAGCAAGAATGGAAGGGATTAAAGCAAATACTTAGCAATTCTTCTGGGGATGAAACCTATCTGGGTTTTTCGGAAGATGATGGGAGTGGGGATGAGGAGCAGGCAATGGGAGGTTGGAATGAGGGGTCACAGAGAACTGAAGGTGACTCTAGTGAGATGAATTGGACTGATGTGCAACAGATATGGGATATCTGCTTGGAACTCACCAGCAGTGATTTGTTTGTGGGGTTCACAGGAGATGGAGAATGGGGGAATGGAAATGGGACTCATGGGGACTGCTGGGGAGAGTTAAGTCGCCACAGGAGACGTATTGCTTGGCAAGAGAGACAAAGGGTGGGGTGCTGGCAGCTGAAAAAGATGGGGAAGGGGCATTGCATAATTAAGCCCCAAGGAGGACTGAATAAAGGAAGCTTGCAATTAACCATTGGTTGCAGCTGGCAAGGCATTGTTCTTGCCAGCCAGGCCATTGCCTCTTGGATCACTGCTGGCTGTGGACATGGAATTCTGGAAGTTGGTATTGTATTTCATGGGCATCTTTGTATCCTGTTATTGGCTGCTCCACTTTAAATCCCTTCTGTGCTAGATTCTGCTGCTCCTTCATTTTGGATTCCGGACTGAGTTGACTTCACTGCTTCATTTGCATTCCTCCTGGCTGGACTAAAGGACCGTTTTGACTCTTCTAATTTCTACTCTGTCTGCATTCTTCCTGGCTTGACTATAGGACCGTTTGACGCTTCTACTCCGTTTGCATTCTGCCTGGCTGGTTGTGACCTTGAACAGGTTGAGCACACTCTCTCAGCCTTTTTTTCTGTTGAGAAGAAGTCAGAACTGGGCGTTTACTTTCTGTTGGATTTCCTTATCAATGTGCTGTGTCTCTAGGCTCATTTGAATCACAGTGGGAAAGTTTGGGACTCTTGTAAATAAACTCTGTCCAGCTTACGTGGCGTGTGCCTGCTTCACGGTTTCAGGTCCTTCAGGCCTCTCCATCCACCTGCCTCCCCCAGGCTCTAGGCTCATTTGAATCACAGTGGGAAATTTTGGGACTCTTGTAAATAAACTCTAACTGCTAACCTTACTGTGCCTGGCTTCTTGAGGTGGTCTGGTTCACAACACATAGCCTGAAGGCAATTTAAAATAATTTTGTACATGAAGCATTTTTCATCTGTTATTTTGATTTGTACATTGTTTTTCTTTGTAACAAAAGGCAAATGAATTAATAGAAGTGAACCCGGTGCTGGTTTCATTCCCTTTAAAACTCAGCCCTAGGTAATAACTTTTGAAAAAGAATTGTCCTATTATGGTTCAAATAACACTTGAGATGAGGTATTTATCATTTTGCCCTCCAGAGATGTGTCGTTCCTAATCTTCTAGCATTTTAAAACTACACTGTTGTCATTTTTGGCTATACCTCTTATAGCTTTCTATTGAATGGGGCCACATTCTGATCATACACACAGATAACATAATGGACTTTGTCCAAATGTTCTCTGAAACCTTTCCTTGCCCTCTATCTTGTTCTACTTCAGTAGTTTTATGAATCATAGAGCAAAGAGCTTTTCTTTAATTAAAAGAAAACCCTTGACACAGGGAAAGGGAGCAGTGCTAGAGGGTGTATTCCAAGGAGCAAAGTGTCAGATTAAAAACCGTGTTCAGCCCTGTTATCACTTCAATGAATTCCCTCAAACCAGAAAAGTATAACTATTTCCCTGTACTATTGGGTTTGGCAAAAAAAATCTTAGTAAAGCAAGAGCAATGAGAATAATAAGAGGTTTAGAGAGAAAAATGGGTGGAAAAGTTGCGAAAGCTAGTATATTCAGCCTGGTGAAAAGAAAATTGTACCTCAAGGATTGCTACAGAAAGAAGCCTACATGTTTGGTGTCCACTATATTAGGGACTAGAACCAGGTCTAATGGTTTTAAGTCACAGGAGGGTAGATTTCACTTGAACGTTAGAAGGAATGCCTTGACAGAGAATGTGGTTTGGCAATTAAACCAACTGCTTACAGAAGTAGTGGGGTCTCCCTCTGGTCGGGATGACTTCAAAAACAGCTGGGGATAGCTCCCTGCTGGGAATGCTTTAGCTCAGAAATGCTCACAATGTGCACTTTGGAGCCCTTGGGGCTCTGCAAATTATACTGAGGGGCTCCATGGTCCCTCCTCTTCCTTCCTCTTCATCCTTTCCCTCCAAGCTTCCCCCACTTTCATTCTTCCCCCCTCCCTAGCTCTCTTGCCACCAAAAGCCTTTTTCCATCACCTTCCTTGCTTCCAAAACCCAATTTCCCTCCCACTGCTTTGATTGTACTTTGTCTGCATAGGCACAAAGGAGTTGAACTAGATGGCCCTTGGAGTCTTCCACTGAAATACTGTAAGTTAATTTTTGTTAAAACTGTTCTTCATTTTAAATATTGTATTGTTCAATCTTTCTTTCCTTTTTCTGGCAATACAAACATGATATGTGCAGTTTGCATGGGAATGTGTTTATGTTTTTTTAAAAATTAGTTCACACAAACACTCTCCATCCATCTGCCACTGGCCTGGCCTGTCTGTCAAATTTTAAGACACAATGCATCAAAAAGTTTGCCCGTGCCCACACACACACACACACCACACACACATATAAATCATGTCTTGGGGCTCCATCAGAAACTTTTGCTTTGGAAAGGGCTCAGTGGCTGAAAAAGTTTTAGAACCCCTGCTTTAGCTGAAGAACTTGCATTGAGCAGAGGGTTGGAGCTGATGGTCTATTTGTCCCCTTCCAACTCTATAGTTGGGTGTTAAGAAACTGGTGACAGAAAATAATAGAAGTGGGAACAAGACAGCTGAGAAAAGATAAGTAATTTCTCAATCAAAGCACATTATTCAAAATAGATGCAGAAGAATGTTGAGAGACTGCAGGCGTTACATAATTTTGCTACAATAGCTTATAATGCTTCAGAGTGCAAGTGTCCATGTGAAATATGGATAGGGAAGTATGGATATTCCCCCTCCATCGCTTTTCACCTTTTAATCCCAACTAACTTTGTCAATTTTCAGAAATTGTATTTTTTTATTAAAGTAATACATGAACAACAATTTTACATCATGTATATGTAAGAAAGCCCTATGCAGTACATGGGTTTCCAGAACATGATGGGTGAATTGAAGACAAATGAACACATATACCTAGCTGAGATTCATATTCATAGAATCGGAATAAACCACATGGGCCATCCGGTCTAACCCCCTACCAAGAAGCAAGAAAATCACATTCAAAGCACCCCTGACAGATGGCCATCCAGCCTCCGTTTAAAAGCCTCCAATGAAGGAGCCTCCACCACATTCTGGGGCAGAGAGTTCCACTGCTGAACAGCTCTCACAGTCAGGAAGTTCTTCCTCATGTTCACGTGGAATCTCCTTTCCTGTAATTTGAAGCCATTGACCAGCATCTTAGTCTCCAGGGCAGCAGAAAACAAGCTTGCTCCATCCTCCCTATGAATTCTCCTTGCATAGTTTTATACATGGCTATCAAGTCTCCTCTCAGACTTCTCTTCTGTAGGCTAGACATGCCCAGCTCTTTAAGCTGTTCCTCATGGGGCTTGTTCTCCAGACCCTTGATCATTTTAGTCACCTTCCAGCTTGTCAACATCTCCCTTCAATTGTGGTGCCCAGAATTGGACACAGTATTCCAGTTGTGGTCTGACCAAGGCAGAATAGAGCATGGGGAGCATGACTTCCCTGGATCTAGACACTATACTCCTTTTTATGCAGGCCAAAATCCCATTGGCTTTTTTTAGCTGCCGCATCACATTGTTGTCTCATGTTGTCTGTGATCTTGTGTTGCAGTTAACCATGTTAGATGGACTAAATGTAGACTATGAAATTCTTGTTATTCCTCTAGGAAGATGAGCATTGACAAACCCTAGTTTTCTGAGGAACAGACTAGCAAGTGAATATACTGCTAATCTTGTTTCTATCTTGCATGTCCACGTGCGTGCCTTTGTGTGATGAGGACCAATGATAAAACAGAATGGATTTGTATATCCTTTTTTACATATATTTTCTTGCTCCTATTTTACATGATCTAGTAGTTACAGAGGGGATTCCAGAGAGGTCAAAAACCAGATACTCTGCATACAAGGACAACCACCTTCCCCCTCCATATAGATACAATTACCTTGGCTGAGCAGGGATTTAGATCAATATTCAAATCTACATCACAGTGGCTCTAAGATGAATACAAACCTGTAATTTCTGGTTGCCAATGCATATGCTGTACTAAATTGTCCCCAAGACAACTTGAAAATAAACAGGCAGCCTTTTTAATTGGATAAATGCTCTAGAATGTCGGATTTGTACATTAGGCAATCTAATTGGACCTCATGGACAATTTCTACAAATTTCTTTATTGTGGTTTAAATATTATTTAGCACTGAATGACAGGATTTCAATTATAGCACTCCTTTTCATGGGCCATCAACTTTGAACACTTCCGCATCCCATGTAATATAATTAATTGAATCTTTGGAGAAATCTAAAACTACAACACTTGTTTATAAATATTTTTGGCATGTAGTAAGTATGATGCTCAGGAATTTAGAATGAAATGAAACAAGGAAATGTAATGTCCTATATAACTCAATCAATGGAATACCACTTCTTTTGTTTCTCTGTATATAAAACTGAAATTAGGTCAGCCAAAGAAAATCATATTTGGAGATAATTGAACACTTCAATGTATGTTTGGGAAAAAATCTGTTAGCTTAGTCTGATGTTGGCAATGTTGTACAAAAATGTCTCATTGAGGCATCTTATTTGGTGTGTCTTAGGGGGCGGATTTCTTTTGGTCCAAAGTTATGATTTGAATTTTTTTTGTTTTAAAGTCTTTGATGGATGGTCACAGATGTTCACTTATTGCTAAATTATATTCCTATAACATGGAGTCTAACAGAGTGTTTGAAGTCCATGTAGTTACAAGGAGACATATACTTCAGGGCTGGAATGATAGACATGCCTCATCTATCACTCACTGCCTTGCAATTCTCACTGTTTTCAGGACTTCATTTGGCTATCACTCTAAGCAGGAATACACCACTCTTGGCAGACTGGCATATCCCTGAATTACACCATACTTTGGCTGATGTGGGGAAACATTGCTACCCGCCTGTTAGTGAAATAACATTATTAAACAGACTGGGGGAGCAGAAGCTATTGCAGCTTGTACTGCAATTCCTTTACCCATTTAAATTAATCCTGTTGCTATCCTCGAAAAAGCCATCTAGGTTTTGTTACCTTGAAAATGGGGATCCATAAATAGGTATTTATAGCTTAGAGAACCAATATGGAATATCAGTTGAAGCATTGGACTAAGGACCCGTCTACACTGTCATTATAATGCAGCTTGATCTGCTGATGCTGTAGAACAGGGGTGCTCACACTTTTCCAGCATGCGAGCTACTTATAAAACAACCAAGTCCCAAAGATCTACCTACCCACTACTCAGAGACCCATAAAAGCAAAATATTAGGAAATTTATTTCAGTGAGAGCCATATAATATATTTTAAGACTGAATTCAACTAAATGTGAATATAATAAGCCCCTGAGCATTCCTCACAAATGGCAGGCACACTGTGCCTGTGATCTGCCTGCGATCTACCAAGATGCCCTTCAAGATCTACCAGGACGCCCTTCAAGATCTACCAGTAGATCACGATCTACCTAATGAGCACCCCTGCTGTAGAAGAAGAAGCCAGAAACATCTCCATCCAGCTCTTTTCTTGCTTGCTTCTGGACTTCTTGTGGATAGACTGCAGCCCAGTGTTGCACTCTAAGGCTGGAAATCTCCTCTGTACTTAACACACACTTCAGTCCAAGATAAAATAGTAAAGCAGTTTATTGAAGAATATATGAAAAGAAATTCAGCAAAATAGTATAAAAAACCAAAGTACAAATATCAGGATTAATCAACAGACATCAAAGTACATGAGTAGCATCAAAAGCCAGGAATATAAAAGCAAAATAAATCCAAAACATGAGATTCAGGAACGTTCATTGAAAACTTGGAATCATGAAACATGAACAAAAAAGAAGTATGGAACATCGAACTAGAAATCCCTTGACTTAACCTAAGTTCTATATTCAAACACCAATGTTGCCTTGACTGGCGAAAAAGCCTCCTGGTCTACCTAATATAGGCAGAAAATCATGCCTTCTTTTCCTGGGAAACTGATAAGGACTTCTTGGCTAATAGCATATTGAGCTTCGTAAACTCTCCTGAGAAGCTCTGTGTTGACGGAACATAAATCTCCTCTCTAACTGCTCATTAGTCTGTCCACCTGGACTTTCATTTCCATCCTTTGATCTTAGTTCTGTTTCTGACCTTGCTTCCCTGAAATGAGGCCTTCAGATAGAGACTGCTTATTTTCAGGGCTTAAAATCTATTGCTGACTCCTGCTACTCCTGCTGACTTGCAGACCCAGAATTCCTAATGCAGTAGTTCTCAACCTGTGGGTCCCGAGATGTTTTGAGCTTCAACTCCCAGAAATCCTAACAGCTGATAAACTGGCTGGGATTTCTGGGAATTGTAGGCCAAAACACCTGGGGACCCACAGATTGAGAACTACTGCCCTAGTGTCAGCAGGCTGTCCAACAGGCCCAGAATCCCTAGAGAGTATGGGTGCAGGCACAATCAAAGGCTGAACTACAACAACCAGGCCCATTCCAGCTGAGTATGACTCATCAATCTCCAAGGAGTGAGGAACTTTAAGTTTGGCAGTGACAAACACACAGAGGGATACACTGGTTGTTTGGTTTTTTAAAAAAATATATATCATTATAAATTCTAATCTGTACCCAGAACACAGATTTACCTATGTGATAGCAATGACAGAATTTTGCTCTGTGTCGCTATGCAACTTCAGGTCTTAGGTAGATGCTCAATGAGCTTCAAGTCACATCTGTTTTAAATTTGGAAGCCAAACAGATGGGATTTTATGAAAACAGTCCCTGATGCTCTAGACCTTAACATTTGTTTTGGCACATCCCTGTGTTTCAGCAAGGTTTCTAAATTTTCCTACGCATACGGCATGACGTCATTGTGAGCCTCATCTGTCACAGTGTTTGCTGCGTTGGGTCCAAGAGTCTTGTTTTCTGATAGAGCAAGACACAGGATCAGGCCATTAATTAACACTAGCAGGAGATGAGTGAGGCTGAAAATAAAATGTTAGCCCTCTGCTAAAAAGAGACTGAATTGAAGGAATAAGGTGGGAGGGATCCAGTTATTGTTCAGCCGAACACTGCAGTGTTACATAACACGCCAGCCAAGTAGTCATCGTTGCTTATTTTGCTACAAGACCTATAACATCCAAATATAATTATATCTGGCAATGCTCAGCTCTCTAGGGATTTCAGGATAGAAATAATCTGTGTATGCTACATGACAGTTTACCCTCCTGGAGAACAAAAGAGCTGTGAATCAACTCCTCAGAAAATTGTTATATAGGTCAGGTCAGCAAAAATTTAAAATTCAGCTTTTGATGCAGTTCTAGAAATTTATTTCACTCTTTTATGCAGGCATCAGTTCAATGACATTGCGACACAGAAACAACACACACACACACTGTCTAATTCTATGCAACAAAGGGCAGATATTTAATAACAGCTTTTATAGTAACACAAACAAAACAAAAACTTTGACAGCAGCATGCTAATTTAAAACCGTACTGTTCCCTCTCTCACATTTGATAACATACCTAACACAAAATAATCTCTATGATGCCTACAAATAATTGTGTTGTTGCAATCATATTTATGTTTAGCTGTGTCCCTCTGACAGCCTTAGCTCTCAAAACAAAATCTGGATATTTACAGTCATAGAACCATAGCATTATAGAGTTGGAACAGATCACCAGGGTCATACAGTCCAGCCCCTGCCATGCAGAAACACTCAAGCACTCCCAACAGAGGGCCATCTGCTTAAAAACCTCCAGAGAAGGAACTCCACAGTGATTGTAATTGCACAGTAAAACACTTTTCTGACTTAATTTTAATTAAGGAAAATGTTTGGGATCATGCACTGATGAAAGTAATCATTGCTAAACTGTATTTTGCCAACTTGGCTATGTACTTTTGGGTAAATTGTGAAAGGAGGAATTCGGTAGCTCTTTGCTCAACACCTTTTGCTCTAGATGATCGCTCGCTTGCTGTGGAAGCCCAGCAGACAGGTTGTGAGCAGAGGGTGCCCCGCGAGTGGCAAAAGGGTGCCCTGCCCATGGTGAAAGGCGCCCCATGGGTGGCACAGGGTGCTCCGCAAGTGGTGGAGGGGTGCCCTGCAGGCGATGAAAAGCACCCCATGGGTGGCAGAGGGTGCCCCGTGAGTTGCAGCGGGTGCCCTGCGAAAGGTGGAGGGTGCCCCATGAGTGACGGAGGATGCAGCAGAGGAGGAGACTGCAGAGGAGGCTGTGGAGATGAAGGCAAGGCCTCCAGCTTCCACTGCTGCCACTGCTTTTACCATGACTCCTCCTCCTCCGGCCCACTCCATGGTGCCGATACCTTAATGTGAATATAAGCTGAGAGGGGCTTTTTCAGCCCCCCAAAAGGGGTTGAAAAACTCAGAGTATATACAGTAGTTTTATTCAGTGAATTTCTACATCCAGGGGAACATTCAAACCTTGCTCTTCAGAGTTGTAGTCCAGCCTACAAACCATTGCACCAGGGCCGTAGCCAGGATTTTGATTCCTGAGACTGGGTGGAAGAGGGTCTACCCTAGAAAACCTTTTGTATTGTTATCCCAATAACCCCATTAATGTGGGATATAATGAGCATGGTGATCAGATCATGATATGAATAAACATAACAGTTTAAATAATGTACCAGTAAGGCCTTCTCGCAGACCACCCTGAGAATTTGGGGGGGGGGGGCTGAAGCCCCCTTAACCCCCCCCCCCCCTGGCTACATGCCTGCATTGCACCATGTCACATTGACATGAAATGGAACTGGGTGTTAGTTATTATAAATGGCTCCACTGACCAAGGGATCCCTTTCCTTCTTCTAAGTTGAAACCCTTAAATTGTGTACCAAGTCCCTCCCATTAATCAAACATAATAATATTGCATGTACATGATGAAATATTTTGGGGATTGAACAAAAGTCTAAACACAAAATTCATTTATGTCTCATATGTATCTTATAAACATAGCCTGAAGGTAATTTTATACATAATATTTTAATAATTATGTATGTTGAACCATCATAAAGCAAAGGTGTCACCAGCTCAGCCACTCAGTGGGTAATATTGGAGTATTTTAGATTTCATGATAAAGGATACTCAACCTATATGTAGATAGACTCCCTATGACAGTGGTTCTCAAAGTGTTCTCCATGGAGCACACAGTAATGAAACCTGGCTGTTGCCTTCTGGGTGCATTGTGTGCTGCCAATGTGATTAATGAGATAATGAAAAAAGTTGCAGTTTGAGCAGACCACTAATAGGTAGTAGCAGGAGGTAAAGCTTTCTGTTAAATAGGCAGATTTTCCTACTTATAGATTTGCTTTTCCCCTTATTCATTATACATTTCAATTACTTTAGTGCTCAGGTCTCTTTTTTCCTGAGATTGCCCCAGTGTACAATTTCTAGTGTTATCCAGCACTATAAGCATATGATTTCCAAAACACGTCTCAGTGTGATTACTGTGTATTGGTTATCTTAGCTGGATTTGTTGTTATATTAACACTCAGAAGCTCAGTTTTCAAAATGTATTAATATGTAATAGTAGAGATAGAAGGAGAGGGAGAGAAGGGGGGGGGGGGAGGAATATTGTATACAATATAGTTCAGATTTTGTACCAGCTAAGATCCCACCTTGCACAGGCGGAGCATAACATGCCACCCCTCCAGTTCCACTGGGCTACTGCTTCTACCCCAAACAAAAAGGCAGCTTCCTATCCTGCTTCCCCAAAAATAAGTCCCAGATTTTCAGGATGCTTGAAATATAATCCCTCTTTTTTTTAAAAAAACCCACCCAAGTTACAGTTCATTAAAAAGTCAATCTGGAAATATAAGCTATCTCCTGAAAATAAGCCCTAACCCATCTTTTGGAGCAAAAATATTATAAGACCTTGCAGTAAAGGACCCACACATCCTAATACAAACACAATCTTTTAGTGGCCAGGTAAAGATGTGGGGCACCCAAGCAGCATCTGGCTGCATTCCTGGGCCTCCAGAGACTAAGTTAAACATCTAAAGGTGAGAGCTTGAGTTCTCTTTTGCTGCAGCCAGATGGTACCCAAGCAGCTTGAACTGTCTCTTGGGGTTTATCTGTAAAATGTATGCAGTTTGACACCACTTTAACTTTAACTATGATTACTTCTTCTTAGAAAGGGGGAAAGAGTTAGGTTATGATAGTGGTAACTGATCATTTTTGAGTATTTCTAACTTATAATTGTAAAAATTACTTTTTAAAGGTAATATTGCAAGTTTAGGGATTCATTTCAGTCCTGTAAACACAAGAAGATGCATGCATTTTTTGGGAGCCAGAGTTTTGGATCACACTTCTTGGTCTTCAGAGGGACTTTAGTATATCCACCCCATGCACTTTGATGTCACCATGCAAACTGTACTTTGTCGAAACAAAGAGTACAAATGGCATGTATCATTTGGGAGGCATACGAACAAGAAATGAGAACACATTGGACCTCTTCACACAGTGGCTTTTATGGCCCCCTTTTCCCTCTTCGGGATGGGGCCTACCAAACACCACCAAATGCCCCTGGCTTGGCCCTGCTCCAATTCCTCTCGAAGTAGAGGGGAAGCATTGCAAGGTGCTTCGTCTGCCACAACAAAAAGGAAAGTGTTTTTCAGGTAGCTTCTACCCACATTTTCCTCTCATTTCTCCCATATTATGGGGAAAAGGGCAACTGGGCAACATGTATTGCTGCCCTTTCGCCCATCTGATGGGGACACAGTGGCAATGCCCATTGTCCTGTCTTCACCATAGGATAGGGGAAGGAGGTGGGTGAGTAGGGCACCACAAGTCACCCCGCATGCCTGCCATTTCACTGGCAACTGCCAGTGAAACGGCATGGCATGTGAAGAGGTCCATAGTGATACATTTCATTGAATATTGCTAAAATGTTGCAGGGGGTTTTGGGAGGGGGGGGGGGAGCAAATCACAAAAAAATAATTTGTCTCCATGTGGACCAGGATGATGTAGTTGATTGATTGCTAGATTGTTAAGGGCTCTGAGAGACTGGGGTTTGAATTGTCACTTGGCCACAGAAACTCACTGGGTTACCACTCTTTCAGCCTTATAGAAAGGCAATAGCAAATTCCACTTGAACAAATTTTGCCAAGAAGGCTTCCATGGCAGATTTCCCTTAGGGTTGCTATAATTTGAAAAAAAAAAGTGAAGGCACACAACAACAACAACCACAACAGCAGCAGCAACAACAACAACAACAACCACCTGGCTTTATATAACTAAAACTCATAACTATAATGATTGTGTAGTATAACGGTGTTTCAAGCCAAGTGTTATTTCTCAGTTGTTTCCAAAGATTTTATTTTCTATTGGCACATACCACAAAAGTATTTTCAAACCATTTTGAAAGTATTTATGAATTGTTAACACTTGTGAATATATTACAATCACTAAACAGTAAAAAAAATCAGACTGTCTCCATGGGAGTCTGCTTCTGAACTATATTCGTTTGGAAATATGTGTTAGACACTTGTATTATTTTACCATTAACTAGCTGGGTGGTCAGGGGGTTTTCTGGGAAAGAAGATTTGTATGCAGTCAATGTGTAGCTCCTTCCTCAACTGCTAAGTCTTATGCACCATCATTTAAACATAGTGCAATATTGAAGGAATAGCAAGAAAAGGAAATTGTTATTGGAATTCTTAATTTAATGAGCATATGTTGCTTAGCAATCTGAAATGTAATCTCATTTCTTATTGCCCATATTCACCTCTTTTGCTTTGTCACACACATGCTCAAATGCAGAGACAGGGAAAAAACAGCTGCTTGGCTACTGTTCAGACAACTACATGGACTATGTTTCAGTTCCAAAAGAAAGGTACTAATTTCTGTTTCTGTGCTCCCCTTCTTTCCACATTGCTGCATATTCTCTGCTGCAGGTCCTTTGTGGGTGCATCTAGACTATACAATGGATGCAGTTTGACACATCCATAATTACCCTTATTCTTAACTATAAGTCGTTTGTAAGTCAGATGTTTGCAACTCAGGGAGTGCCTCCACACACCTTATTTTGTAGCTGTGGGGAAAGAACTGTGTAGGGAAGAAACTGGAACAAAAACAGTAACAGTAGGGGCAAGCCATGCTGCAAAATGAAAAGGAATTGATCCTGAAACATTACAGTAGTAAATGGCTGGAAGCAACCAAAACCCACACTCTTGATAACTTCCACAGCAGCCTGAGGATTTAGTGTCTTGTGTTTCATTTTCATTTTCTCTCAACTCCTCTTGGGCATAGAAATGTTTTCTGAGATTTGGCTCTTTGCCTTCAGTTATGGCTTTCAAGTAAAGGAATATAATTATCTTCACTTCTCTAGTTCAATAAGAGAGTTGATGCTGTGCAGGCTGTGGTCCCATTGTGCCTCACGACTCGAGAATTGAGACCATCTGAATTGCCACTTTTTGTTGTTTTCCACTTCAACTTCAGTCCCCACCCCTAGCAGAGGTATTTGGTGTGAATTATGAACACAATTGTATTATAACCCTATGTACCTTTTCTCTATTTCTTTTATGGCTCTCTTTTCCTCAACTATATATATTGAAAGGAATACAAAGACAGAGAACATCCAAGTCTTCAATTCTAACAAAATCATTACTCCATCTCTTAAATACCTGTTATCTTCGGCAATCACTCAGCTGTACTCTGAAAATGGGTTTTAAAAATATGTTTCGGAATGATCTGAAACTTATTTTCAAGGAATAGTCCATACTAATTTGAAACTTCTGTACATTTTCCCAAGAGGTTCAGGACTAACACAAAGTCCCCCATAGCTACATTCAGATCTATTTTTAGCACATCTGCATTAGGGTGAGTTGTTGAAGTAACCTTAGTTCCCAGCATTTTTCACTATTATCTGTGTTGGTTAGGAGTGATGGAAGCTGTAATACTGGAGGGCCCCATGACTTCCAACCCTAAGACTAGACCTGCATAAACTTCATCAAGATGGTTTTCTTTTTCATTATGTTATAGGAATTCTTTCTTATATCATATATATATATATATATATATATATATATATATATATATATTCATTATTGACTGTAAGAGCTGTTCAACAGTAGAACACTCTGGCTCGGAGTGTGGTGGAACTTGTCAGCGCCGGTTGCCCCGTTTGTTGCCCTAACGGATCAAGCCTCGCGCGCCATCAGATAAGGACAGCATCTGGCGGGCTCTGATCTGGGACTGCCCCTTTGAAGTGCCAGGCACTTTCCTGACATTTGATATGCAGAGAGCCGGATGGTCAAGCCAGAGGAAGGAGGGGCTCAGCAGGGGGGCAGGCCAGGGAGGGTTTCAAAGGACTTGATGTAGCAAGATCCCGCGAGAATACGAGGACTTGGGGGAGGTCTTTAGCGAGCGGGAAAGTGACCAGCTGCCCCCCCACCGGAAGTCCGATTGCGCAATTGAAATTGAAAAGGGCGCCAAACTGCCCAGCCCAAAACTGTATGCCCTGTCCGAACCGGAAAGAAAGGCACTGAGAGACTTTATTGATAAGAACATGGACAGAGGATTTATTGAAAAATCTACAAGCCCGCTAGCGGCCCCCGTCCTGTTCCGCCCAAAGGCAGACGGCTCGCTATGTGTGGACTACAGAGGCCTCAACGCCATCAGCGCATCGAGCCCCTACCCGCCGCCTCTGATGTCCGAGATATTGGCCCAGTTGGGAGGGGCGCGGTTCTTCACCAAGCTGGACATCCGAGAAGCGTTCTATCGGATCAGGGTGAAGGACGAAGATTGCTGGAAGACGGCTTTTAACTGCCATCTGGGACAGTACCAATTCCGGGTCACGCCATTCGGGCTTAAAGGCGCTCCCAAGATATTCCAGCAGTTCATCAACGAAATCTTCAGGGACTTGCTCTACAAGGGAGTTCTAGTCTACCTAGATGACGTGCTGATTTACTCGACGTCTGAGGCGGAACACATCGAGCTGACCCGGGAGGTGCTGCGACGGCTGCGGGACAACCAGCTGTTTGTCAAGCTATCCAAATGTGAGTTCCACCGGCAGGAACTGGACTACCTGGGGTACCGCATCTCCACGCGAGGCCTGGCCATGGACCCTAGTAAGGTGAGAGATGTGCTCGCGTGGGAGGCGCCCCGAACCCGGCGACAGCTACAGGGCTTCCTGGGGTTTGCTAATTTTTACAGACAGTTTATCCAGAACTTTGCTAGAATAGCGCTCCCCCTGACTGAACTGTTAAAAACCAAGGGCCTGGGGGAGACGAAGAAAGCCAAGTCCCCTAGCGCCAAGCTCAACTGGACCCCACAGTGTCAGGAGGCCTTCGACAGCCTCAAGCGGAGCTTCACCAGTCAGCCACTGCTGATGCACCCCCAGCCCGACCGGCCGTTCACCGTGCAGTGCGATGCTTCTGAGGCGGCCTACGGGGCGGTACTCCTGCAAAGGGACGAAGGGGGCACCCTGCGGCCGTGCGCCTACCTCTCTAAAAAGTTCACAGAGACAGAAAAGCGTTGGCACGTGTGGGAGAAAGAGTCCTTTGCCGTTCGGGCAGCGCTGAGCCACTGGAGGCACTTCCTGGAAGGCACCGCTTTGCCCTTTGAGGTCTGGACGGACCACAAGAACCTGCAATCGCTACAGTCCCCACAGAGACTCAACGCCAAGTAGCTGAGATGGGCACAGTTCTTCAGCCGCTTCAACTTCGAACTCAAGTACCTGCCAGGCTCGAAGAACGTGCTGGCCGACACGCTTTCCCGGATGCCTGAGGCCGACTACTCGGCGCCGGAAGAAATGGGGACAGTGTTCACCAAACGCCAACTGGGCCTAGTGGCCCGGACCCGGGCAGCAGACAAGGCCCCCCAACCGGCAGTCCCTGGGACCCCTGAATTGCTAGCAGACTTGGCAGCGGCCTACGGGTCGGACGCTTGGCTCAAGGAGCACCGAGAGGACCTGACTGAGGCCGGGGCATCTGGTACTACAAGAACAAGCTGTACGTTCCCCAGAGTCAAAGAGCCCCAGTCTTGGCTCAAGCCCACGACTCCACTTTGTCCGGCCACTTCGGCCTCACCAAAACCCTAAAGCTGCTGGCCCAGCAGTTCTGGTGGCCGGCTATGCGAAAGGACACTACTGACTATGTTGCTGAATGCGAAGTGTGTGCGAAGAACAAGCCTAAGACGGGCCGCCCAGCGGGGCTGCTGCAAACGGTGGCTGATCCGGCCGAGCCCTGGAGCGAAATCGCCATGGACTTTGTAGTTGACCTGCCGCCCAGCGGCGGGTACACCACCATCTGGACGGTGGTGGACTTATTCTCCAAGCAAGCCCACTTCATCCCGCTGCGCAGGCTCCCTACGGCTCCGGAGTTGGCCCGCCTGTTCACCCACCACGTCTTCCGACTCCACGGCTGCCCACGGCGAGTGGTGAGTGACCGGGGCCCCCAGTTTACGTCCAGATTTTGGAAGGCGTTCCTGGCGGGGCTGGGGTCACAGCGGGCCCTGAGTACGGCGTTCCACCCGGAAACGGACGGCGCGACGGAGAGAGTCCAACGAACCTTGCAACAGTATCTGAGGTGCTACTCCACCTACCAGCAGGACAACTGGGCCGAGCTGCTGGACGTCGCGGAGTACAGCTACAACAACTCCGAGCACGCCTCGACAGGAGCTTCGCCCTTCCGCGTCGTTTCAGGCCGGGACTTCCCTCCCTTCCCTGCGCTGGCCCCGGCGACAGACCCGGCCACGCCGCCAACGGACTGGGGTGCCAAGGTCGCGGCGGCCTGGCCGGCGATCCAGGCAGCGCTGCGGCAAGCTCGGGACTCTTACAAGCTATACGCTGACAAGAAACGGGGGCCCCAGCCTACCTACGCCGTGGGGGACCGTGTGTTCCTGTCCACCAAACACCTCAAGTCGACTCAGCAGTCGCGCATGTTTGCGAACAAATTTGTAGGGCCCCTCAGCGTGGTGGAAGTAATTAACCCTGTGGCGGTCAAGCTGGACCTCCCGCACACCTGGCGTAAGGTCCACCCAGTTTTCCATGTGAGCTTACTCAAAAAAGCTGTGGCCAACCGGAAATGGTCCAAGGAAGAAGGCGCTCCGGTGCCTATCATGGTGGGGCCCCACACCCATTTTGAGATTCGAGAGATCCTGGACTCGCGGCGCCTCAAGGGCCGCCTTAGTTATTTAGTCAAATGGACAGCCAAGGACTTGCACCCCGAGTGGGTTTTAGCGCCACACGTGAGGGCCCCGAAGCTGCTGAAGGCCTTCCATGCCGCTTTCCCTGCCAAGCCGGGTCCCTGATTTCTCCCTCCCCTTTGTTCTTTTTCCCTTGCAGGTGGCTACTTCCCGGAGGGGGGCGCTATGTCAGCGCCGGTTGCCCCGTTTGTTGCCCTAACGGATCAAGCCTCGCGTGCCATCAGATAAGGACAGCATCTGGCGGGCTCTGATCTGGGACTGCCCCTTTGAAGTGCCAGGCACTTTCCTGACCTTTGATATGCGGAGAGCCGGATGGTCAAGCCAGAGGAAGGAGGGGCTCAGCAGGGGGATCTTTGCTTAGCCTGGAATAAGGACCCATTAAATGATCTATCCTTCAACCCAGCTTGGAGTGAGTTTGGTTTATTGGACCCCCCTTTCCTGAGCATTACAGAACTCCTTCCTGGGAGGTTTTTAAACAGAGACTGGATGACCATTAGTCAGGGTGCTTTGATTGTGCTTTCCATTCAAGGCAAGGGGTTGGACTTAATGGCCCATGTGGTGTCTTTCAACTCTATGATTCATACAGGGAAATTTAAGTGGGTGACAGATGGGGGGAAGCGCACAGAGAAGCTATGAAGTCTTTTGGACGGTTATAGGGGTTTTTTTTAAAAAAAACCAATCAGATTAAGTAGGACACACAATGCTTTTACCGCTTTTAAATGTATCATTTCTTACTTGGCCATTTCTCATTTGCCCGTTTAGTTGCTTGCTTATTTTGATTTAAAAAGAATTCTGAGTCTAGTTCCCGAGTCTTGTGGCACAGAATGAAGCTTCAGTGAATTGCTGCTTGTCCCTATGTCTCCAGACATGAGACTAAATCTCAGAGTGACAAGTACTCATTGGTGAGAAAATATGATTTCTGGGTGGAAGTTGACTTTAAAGCTGGTGGTGTGTTCTGTTTGTGCAACATAAATGCACTGAAAAAGCATGAAGCAAAGAGACAGGCTTATAAGCTTTCTTGTGCCAGCCCAGTGAGGCAACAGCACCACAAGGTATGGGGAGGTCAAAGGGAAGTCCACAAGAATAAGCATTGGGTACTTAAGTTCCTCTTTACCAAATGGAATGCAAGAAGACTTAGGAAGAACCCATACCTCAAAGGGAGGGAGGGAAGGAAGTAGTGTCTCTGTATTTATCATTTAATTGGATTATGTTATGTTTGAATATTTTGTGTGTGTCCTAACTTCTTTGCATCTTATGGTGTTGTATGCTTTTTTTTCTTTTTGAAAATCAATAAAATATTACAAAAAAGAAATAAACAAGACACATTGGTGCAGTTATTGTTGATGAAAGTGATATAAAATTCTCAGCTACTCTGATGCTTTTGACAAAACTA
Source organism: Anolis apletophallus (assembly GCA_030556195.1). Classification (NCBI taxonomy): domain Eukaryota; kingdom Metazoa; phylum Chordata; class Lepidosauria; order Squamata; family Anolidae; genus Anolis; species Anolis apletophallus. The sequence goes on along the minus strand of JARBWK010000003.1, from coordinate 48,072,859 downwards.
TATGTCCCAGGATTCTATAAGGTGTAGCCGTTGTAAGTGAAGTAGACTCATACTTCTAGAACTCTGCACTGTGAAAAGATTCCATTTGGGAGATACATTTGAACATCTTAGATAATTTCTCAACCCCCTGGATATAGAACAGATTCACCATGCATGGAGACATAGGAGTGACTGATTACCATTAAACATAAATAAACACAGAGGAGTCCTGTTGGATGAAATGAACTACCCATCAACTCTGTTTCACAAATGTTCTCAGGAAAGCAATAAATGGAACATAATGGCAATAGCTCTCTCCTACTAGTCGTTCAGGGTTAAAGGCCTCTAGATCCTGAAAGTAGCCTGTTTTAACCATTATGGCCAGTAGTGGATGGTAGCTTCATCCTTCATGGATTTGTGTAATTCCTTTTCAAAGCTGCCCAAGGGATTAAAATAACATATTATAAGATAGTCATCGACAGTAAAGAAATAAAAAGTGACTTACCCTGGGATCTTTTTCTAAGCGAAGCTGGTGCTGAAGACTGCGCCGCCGTCGACCTTTGGCCAAGCCGTTGTGAAAAAAATGGTATCCATCTTCTACAAAGGGAAGCTGTAGGAAGTTTTGAAAGGGAGCTGTTAAACATGGTCTTTCTAAACATCTATGGTCTAATTCTTATCAATTATGGGTAGGCAAAATGAAGCTCCAGAGTCACGTGCACTTTTGGCTGTTTTTGTGACCCTTGACTGCAGTAGCCTTTGGTCAATAGTGTTATATAGCTTCACGTCAACTCTGGCTTATGGTAACTGAGATGCTTATGGCATTTTGTTGGCAAGATTTATTCAGAGGCCATTTGCTGTTGTGTTCACAGAATCATAGAATTATAGAGTTGGAAGAGACCTCGTGGTCCATCCAGTCCAACTCGCTGCCAAGAAGCAGGAAAATCTCATTCAAAGCTCCCCCATTCGAAGTTCTTTGGAGGTTGAGAGAGTTCAGCTTGTCTGAAGTTGCCAACTAACCTCTCCATAGCTGAATAGGACCTGGTTTCACAACATGGTTTCCCAGCATATTTTTATTATTTAAGAAAGCAGTTTTTCTGTGTTTCTCACACTAGGAAAATTATGTAAATTAGATATGCTGTCTGTATTCCATATAACAGATATTTCTCAGACTGTCTCACTAGGAAAAAAAATCATCAATTTATTCTGAACCAGTCTTCTTCTCCTCCCCCCTTTTTGTGTTTGAAGACAGGCTCTGCAGGAGAGATTCAGACAGACTCCAAACACTGTGATAGATATTCTATCTACCTCATTCTATGCTGTTACAGGGGATTTCCAATTGTGCTGTAGATCTCTTTGCTTTTCCTAGCTTAGAATAATTCATATCCATCTGGTTAGTTACTCATTTTCAGTTCCATTTGTGTTATCCAACTAACTTCTGTCCAATAAGAGCAACCACAACAACAATAAAGATTATGACCCAATCTGGCCAGTTCCTAATGGAATCCTCTGTTTTGTGATACACAATGAAAAATGTGAAAGAACAGGGTGTAATGCAATTGTTTGTTACTCTGCCAGATGATTAACACTGAAAAATGCTTTGCCATGTCCCCTGGGCCTCTGTAAAAAGCCACAGAAGCCATTTAAGTATCTCTGTTAGTTTGTTTTTTTACTAGCTTTTGGACAGGGTCCCGCAGTTCCTTTAAAAGCTGGAGTTCTTATCCATTATATTATTTGTGATTTCAAAACATAGCTGATGGACCCTCTCCCACCTCTCTCTCTCTGTATGTCTATGTGAGATATATTGGAAAATGTGTCATCAAATTGAAAGCTATATGTATTATTATTTTAGATGTGTGCTTCAGTTAATAATTCAAGCTACCTTGCCTCAAATAACCTATTGATTTGTAGATAATTATGACTGGTTGTGTGTCAATATCGTGTGGGGATAGAATTTTTAAAAATTCTCCCCAAGAGATAGATAGAAATAGATAGATGATAGATAGATAGATAGATAGATAGATACAAAACATGTTTCTCAATGGTCAGAAAACCCAGGTGAAAGGAATCCTGGATAAGTGAAATTCTTCACGGTTCATGACTTATTGTGCAAATAGAATGTACACTTTTTGTGCAGAAAACAGAATTTTCAGTAGAGATGATATCATTTTGTTACATATTATTTCAGTGCAGAAAATAACATTTCTTCATAGAAAACCTCTCCAAAATGGCTTTTTAAGTGCAGACACTAAGTCAAATTACAACTAACCTTCAAAAATTGCAAATTTTATTGACTTTCTTGCAGGCCTGTAGCTGGGTGGGGGGGGGGATTAAGGGTTCAACACACACACACACCCCATGTGTAATGTTAAAAACCCCCCTGATTTCCTCATGAATTGGTTAACCAGTTAAAATTCAGGAGTAAATCTTTCTTTTTAACCTGGCACATTGGGCGGGGGAGTTGAACCCTTAACCCCATCCCACTGACTACGGCCCTGGTGGTGGTATACCTATAAGTAGAAACACTTATAGACTTTATTGCAGTAAGCAAGCACCTTCCGTGATGGTCCCTATTGCATGCCACCATGAAAAAAAAGTCTCAGATAGTACAATATCTGCTGGAGCCTCTTAACCAATAGCTGCCATATGGGTGCCCCAGGCCAGATCTTCCTTAACAATGACACCCAGGAACTTAAAACTGGCCACCTGCTCCACTTGATCTCCATGTATGACCAAGGGCTGAATTTCTAGTCTGCTCTTTCTATAGTCCAGTATGAGCTCTTTGGTTTATTGATGTTAAGAACCAGAATATTGTCTCTGCACCATGAGAGCAGCCAATCCACCTCATCCCAATAGACAAATCCATCCTCTTCAGAGATGAGCCCCACCACTGTTGTATCATTCACGAATTTGGTAATGATATTGCTCAGATGGATGGGGGTGCAATCATATGTGTACAAAGTGTAAAGCAGAGAACTGAACACACAGCCCTGTAGCATCCCAGTGTTGAGAGTGAGATCTGAAGAGGTATGATGCCCTAATCTAACCCTCTGGGAATGTCCAGACAAGAATTCCATAATCCAGGATCAGATTATGTCTGAACTTTAGTCTGAACTTTAAAAGAAATTTCCAAGTCGTTAAACCTATGAATTGGTTAGGTAACTTGGAAAGTATCTTCAAAGTTAGGGGTAAAGGCCAGAGAAGATTCCCTACTCATTGACATGGGAGGCACCACAGAATAATAATAATAATAATAATAATAATACGATCTGTCAGCTGCAAAAGGCCACCTTACTTGGATCTGCACGCATCATTCGAAAATACATCACACAGTCCTAGATGCTTGTAATTTTGCGATACGAAATCCAGGATATATATATCTTGTTTGCTGTGACATACTGTGTTTTTGTGTCAGTAAAATAATAATAATGTTTATTATATTTACTTATACCCTGCTTTTTCTCTCCACAAGGAAACTCAACATTAGCGGGGATAATTCTCCCTCAAATATTGCAAATTAACACTTCTTTACTACACTTAATCCAAGTGTTATGCTTGAATAGAGTTTACAGACAAAAAAAAATCCCATTTCCATCCAGTTCTAAATTCCTATTCTCCCTGCCCTGATAAAGCACATTCCCAGATTGCACTGACTTTATTAAATCAATAAACTTGGCAGATATCCTAAGTATAATACATGGACAGAATCTGCTCTGGATTTTAACCTAAACTTTAAAGCAGATTTACAAAATTTTGAATGAGCCCCTTTCCCCTCATTAGAAGCAGATCCCCACTGAGAGCAGATTCACCACCCCATTTTGATCAGAGCCACTAATTGCTACTGTCAAGAAGATGATACAATTCACAACTTCTTGACTTATATACTTTTAAAAGAAAAAATATAGTTCTGTACAGCAGATGCCTAGAGTCCACAGAACCCCCCCCCCCCTAGTTGAATAAATATTTACTTTCAAAACACATTTTAAAAATGGAATTGTGCTGTAGAAAGTCGCCCAAGAAATATAACTCTTTTGAAACCAGCCATGTATGTGTTTTCTTTTCTAGCACCTTTTTTTTTACTTCTAGCAGTCTTGGCTATGACCTGTCCCAGGGAATGCGGAATTGAGACCAAAGATTCACTGGAAACACAGAAGAGTCCAATTAAAAGGTCTGAACATACAAGATAATTTCAGTTGCACCAATGACTTTTTAAAGGGATGGTAATTAGAAAACATACTTTACAAATCTGTTTTTAATTGCTCAATTAGCTATGTCAGTCAAATAAACAATGAACCTTAGACATTCAGGACTTAGAGTCACGTGGTCTATACTTTGGGATACTGAAAGGAAAGTTAAAGGTCACACTGAATTAAGTTTTCCAGATCTCCCCCCCCACACACACACACACACACACATACCAGAAGAGGTTGTAGGATCCAAAAAAACCACAAACACAAATAATTCCGCAATCTTTTGTGGAACACAGATATTTTTCAGGGACACCACAGGTTCTTTGTATGTATTGAGAAGAAGTAGTGGAGGGCATGCTATCACAAGGCCGCCACAGCAGTAGGAACATGGGGCTGAAACTTGGCAAAAGTCATAAATGCTAATATTTTCATCATCAACCATTAGGGGCAAGAATCAATAATGGGGAAGAATAACATATTTCACTGAGGTTTATTTAACAATGTGAAAGCATGATGTATCCAGATCATTGCATTTCCAATTTCTATGTATCGTTGTGAAACAATGAGGACAATGAGGAAAGCTTACATGATGAGACTCAACTCATTTGAAGTGTGGCTGCAGAAGAGTTTTATGGTAAGAGCAAATCGAGCCAGAAGTCAAGATGACTAGACTGATACTATCCTGTTTTGGACAGATGAGGAGACGGGTCTCATCATTAGATGATTTATTAAAAAGAACAGAGTAGGAAATGAGTAAGCCATAGGTGGATTGATCCCTGAGTTTGCAAGATTGAACAGGGCCAATGATCACCAAAGATCTTGAAGGTTTCCAATTCATAGGGTTGTCATTGGTTGAAGTCAATGACACAGTAAATAACAACAGCACAACAAAGTATTATCCAGTAGTTACAGTGCTTAATTGGAACTGGGGAGGTTAGAGAGTCAAAGCTATTTTCAGTCTTGAAACTCACTCAGTGTTTCAAGCCAGTTACTATCCCTAAGGGTTGTTATGAAGACATCATTGGAAAGGAAGAGCAGAATTTCAGATATTATGCTAAACTCCATAGATACAATTGTTTAGATATAGCAAAGGCTGGTAGCTCCAACACCACCATGGCAAGGGATCTTTAGATATATGTGGTTACGTCCCTGAACTAGTGGGCTATTTTCCACTTGAAAATTGGCCTGAAAGTATTCTAAAGCATGTGCAGACATGACATATTGTGTTTTTTTTTCTAATCTCTAAACTCTTCAACTCCTCTCAACCCTGTTATCATTTCCAGTGCAGCGTTGGTGTGATCAGTGGGAGATGGGATGTGAGGGGTGAAATATCTCCTTCATACCTACTTCTATTCTATAGGGGGAAACATATGGGAACTATTTTTAAGGAAGAAATGAAACAGCATATAATTGTTTTGGTTATTTGTAAAAGAGGAAAGACTTGGCAACATAGAAAGGGCCCATTTTTAGCAAGAGCAGCATATGGTTACTGAGAAACATGAAATGTCACTCATCACATTTTGCTGCTGAATGGCTCCTTACCAAACGTGCTGCATCCAGAACATGCTTAATTATTTAGATAACAAAAGTAAATACAATTCCAGCAGCAGATGACATTCTCAATGTTTTTTGCTGAGAACATGACTGCTATTTTTATTTGTCTCATGCATCCTCCCATCAAGTTTCAAAGGGATCTGGCAGTAAGATAAGAGCTATGGATGAGGTTGCATGTGATGTTTATCACATAGCACTGAACTGATGGCTTTCATGCATGTGGGGAAAAGCATACGGAGCACATGTGGCACAATCTACATTATCGCCAGCTCAAACATCCACCTAGTCAGATGCAAGGCATTGAATTGTGAAGAGTCATAATATGAATAGCAAGAGGGAGGCAAGAAGTCTAGGGTAAATCACCAGACAGATCCCCATCTGAAATCAAGCTTCGACACTCCAAGAGCTTAAAGGGAAAAATCAACTATCAGTGTTTTATTCCTATAGAAACTGAAGGACAGCCATTGAACAGAACAGTGACTTTAAATTTATGGTTCCTAAATTCCAACCAGGCCCTGATCTCCAGTTCCCATATAGAATGATATCTTATTGTTGTGTGTCTTCAAATTGTTCCTGACTAATGTCAACCCTAACATGAAGCAATCATGGGTTTTTATAGAGTGGATAATAGGTGACTTGCCAACATCATTCAGTGGGTTTCCATGGCTGAGCATGGAATCGAACCCTTGTCTGGAGAGCCATAGTCCAACACTCAATCCACTACACCACATTGGTTCTCAGGATGAGATCTGCTGATCCTTATTTCTCTCCTTGCAACACCATGGCAGTAAAAAGGGCCCCCTGAATGCTTCTCTTCCTTGGGCTTCTCATCCATCTTAGTCTGTGACAATTCAGGTGTAGGATTGGACACCAGTGTATAAACTTAATAACCAATCCAACCCCCACTTTACCAGGGTACTGTTGTGGCTTCATCTCAAACAGCCCTAATAATGCAAGGACAGGCCCTCGCTCCACTGAACTATGATTGGTTGATTTTGTGTACAATTTAACACATTCAGGTACTTTGCCACCCTGCTGTGCTTATTTAGCTTCCCTGACATAATTCAGCAGAAAAACTCTTTCCTCCATTTCTTCTTTCACAAGGAACAAAACCTGTCTGGAAAAGGGTATGAGCAAGATTTCAGAGTACATGAGGAAGCAGTGTAAGTTGGATTGCCACTTCTAAGGGATATATGTGGGAGTTGAGATCACTCAACAACAAGTCAGGTGCTTCAACCAATGTAATGCAGATTGTTCTTTTCAGTAATGACTGGATATTACTACTAAACCACAACCCGTTTTGCTATTGCTAAATGAATTTGACTCTGTCCAGGACTGGCTCAAGATGTCTTGCTGACACTAAAGACAAAAAAAATCATATGCTGGAGCTGATCAAATTGGTAATCTACTTTTCCTTTGGCATTGACAAAAGGATGGCACAGGGCAACACTCTATCTGGGTACATGTGATGCTACAGGACACATACTGCCGTATCCTTCAATGTCTTGCTTCTGGAGCTTGATCCTCAGTATATGCTTTCTAAGCAGTTGCCTCATGCAGCCAAAGATTCAGACAGCTATGGACCACATAATTCACTCTGTCTACCTCCCAGTTCAACTTTGAGAATTTCTAAAACTGATTTCAGCACTAAAGTTTGTTGTAGCTTTCAGTATGGCACGCCCCCTAACAACAGAGGAACATGGCTGCATGAATGTATATAATCATTATCTTTTACTTTATTTATACTCCGACTTCTTCCTAGAGGGAACTCAAGGAAGATAACAGTCACACCTTTTGATCAATTTAAAACAAAGCAAATATATATATTTTTAAACCAATTAAACTGCTGTGTGTTGTTAAAAATTCAGGTAAATACAATTAAAATGCATTTTAAACTGCTAGTTTGAAAACTAGTCTATAGGAGTTTAAACACACCATATATTTATGTCAACCTCCTTATTTCTTCTGGCGTCACTGTAATTTACAGTTCCCCCTTCCCCAGTCACAAGTACTACATATATTCATGTATACTACACTTGATCTTAGCCAAAAGGCTGAGAAGTTTTAAAGTTTTAAATCTCTCGACCCTTAGACCTGATGTGTTTGTGCGGGACTGTGTCCTTCTCTTGAGCTGGTAATTGACCTAATAACATGAACTATATAATTTTAGTTAATAAATTGTCCCTAAAATCTGGTCAATGTAAGTACAGTAATCCCTTGAGTTAAGAGTTTAATTCATTCCATGACTGAGCTCTTAACCCAAATCACTCTTATCTCAAGTGAATTTTCCCATTAAAATGCTATTAGTCTGTTCTGGGCCCCCAACCCCCTCTGTTTTTGTTACATTTTTAAATGAAAAAAAGTACTTTATAAATAATGAATAATGTATTAATCCGCATTCACATAGAACAATAAAAAATAAAAGTCAACTTTAAAATGGTAGAAGCACAAAGTTGTAGAAAGGAAGCACAAAACACAAACTGAAGAGGCAGAAGCCTCATTTTCTTCATACTGTACTCATTCCAGCCTCCCTCCTCTCTTGTTCTCTCTCCCTAATGAAGCCAAACATACCAGGAATAAATACTAGGAATATGCCAAAAAAAATTGGAAAAGTTGGAAATCGTAAGAAAATTTGGCATTTTTAAAGTCGGAAGCCATATCTGAAGCGTTTGGGTGGCCCACACCAAATATTTTAGAATCAAAACTTACTCCATACTTTTTTGTTTTAGTTTTGTAAACCTCAGAAGGCTCCCAAATTCGATTTCATATTCACTGCATGGGAGCAAAGCCATTAAGCCAAAAAGGCTGCCTGGTGCTTCCTTAGTGCCTCTCCTGCCATTCCTCTCCCTGGAATTAATGGTGTCTCCTCTCAGCATTAGGAGCAGTGAAAAGAGGGAGAAGTGCATTTTGGGAAGGGAGGAGCCCTATGCCAAAGAATTTAAAAGGCTCTGTCCTAAATTACATTTCCCAGACTGCAACAGCATCAGAAAGCACCAGTCAGGATAAATAATAATGAATTACGGTTATACCATAATTGTTGGAGGAAGGAACAAATTACAAATACTGTACCTCATTCATTTTAACTAGCTATTCCAAAACTGCTCCAAATGCCAATTTCTGGGAAATGATGGGTGCTACTGAGTTTACATCATATTTGTGGGCTTCCTACAGACAACTAGATAAGCCTTTAGTCTAAATTAGTAAGGATCTTCTTATATTCTCACGGAAGCCAGATATGTAGAATGTTGAATTACAGCAAAATTGGGGACTGTCTTCTACAGCAGTCATTGTCAACCGCTGTGCCCCGGCACACTAGTGTGCCGTGAGCAATCAGCTGGTGTGCCGCAAGAAAACCTCTTCCCCCCGCCTTTCTTCCCCCTCCCGAGGTTTTCCCGCGGCACACCAGCCGATTGCAGGACAGCGGGTGGGGAACACAACCCTCTCTAGGACCTAGAGAGGCAGGGGAGAGGCAGGGGAGGCTCAGGAGGGGAGGGGCCAGGCCAGGCCCTCCTCCTCCTCCAGAAGTGAGCCCACAGGAGGAGGAGGAGGCGGGAAGCTGGCGCAAAGCGGGAAAATGGCTCCCCGCAGGGCCCAGGCCCTGCCTGGGAGCCGAGTTTGTCCGGCTCGGCTCGCGTCTTCCGCGGAACCTGGCGGAAGAGGCGAGCTGCCCAAACCCGGCTCCCAGGCAGGGCCGGTTCCCAGGCTCTCGCTCTGCTTGTGAGGGAGAACTGGGGAATGGAGCATCTCGGGCTTGCCTCTTCCAAAACCACTGTTTGGGAGCAGGCAAGGCCCCAGAGGTGGCTTCTCCATTTGCCCGAGCCGTTCTCCATTTGGGGCAGCTCGGCAAATGGAAAGCCACCTCTGGGGCCTTGCCTGCTCCCAAACCGGTTTGGGAGAAGGCAAGGCCCCAGGGGCGCCTGCCCGTTTGCCCCCGCCCCCCTCCCTCCTCCTCTTCGCTGCGGTTCCCTCCGGCTCCCTGTCAATTTCCCCCCAACTCCATCTGTGTTCACTTTTGGGCATATTGAGTATTCATGCCACGTTTGGTCCTGATCCAACATAGTTTGAGTCCAGAGTGCTTTCTGGATGTAGGTGAACTACAACTCCCAAACGTCAAGGTCTATTTCCCCTGAACTCCATCTGTGTTCACATTTGGGCATATTGAGTATTCATGCCAAGTTTGGTCCTGATCCAACATAGTTAGAGTCCAGAGTGCTTTCTGGATGTAGGTGAACTACAACTCCCAAACGTCAAGGTCTATTTCCCCTGAATTCCATCTGTGTTCACATTTGGGCATATTGAGTATTCATGCCAAGTTTGGTCCTGATCCAACATAGTTTGAGTCCAGAGTGCTTTCTGGATGTAGGTGAACTACAACTCCCAAACGTCAAGGTCTATTTCCCCTGAACTCCATCTGTGTTCACATTTGGGCATATTGAGTATTCATGCCAAGTTTGGTCCTGATCCAACATTGTTTGAGTCCAGAGTGCTTTCTGGATGTAGGTGAACTACAACTCCAAAACTCAAGGTCAGTTAAATATATGTATTACTGTGTTAGAGTGTCATTTTGTTTCATTTTGTGGTGGTGGTGTGCCTTGGGATTTTTAAATGTTAAAAGTGTGCCTCGGCTCAAAAAAGGTTGAGAAACACTGTTCTACAGAATCATACCATTGGTTCACCCAGCTGAATATTCTCAACTGTGGCCAACAGCAGCTGTTCCAGATAGGATTCTTTTCTATTACTACCTGGAGAGCCTTATTATTTTCCAGTTTTCTTCCATCCAGGAAACTTCAAATTCTGATCAGATTGGAGGTGATCAAATAGAATGGGGTTATCAATGCAGGGTGCAAACCTACCAACTTGTCTTCTGCTTCCACACATTTGGTTATTTCTCCCCTGGGCTTACTATTTTCAACAGTCCATTTTTATAGGTTATCTCAATCAGGCACATGTCTAATTAATGTAGCCACTGAAGCACACATGGTGGTTAAATATGAAGTTTTCTTCCTCAACCCCAAAATTAATCAGCAAAGAATTTCCACTTTTCCTTTTATTTTCTTCTTCCACTCTATTTTAAATCTGTCAGATTTAAATCTGTCGAAATATACCAATTTTGATGAGGCCAAACATATAGGCTCTCAGTAAACAAAGGCATTATTCCAGAGCTAATGTCTACTAATTTTCTGAGAAATTAATTAAAAGTGTTTATTTTACTTGATTGATGTAATAAAGGACCCCATAGCTTATCAGCACAGAGAAGATTAACCCTAATTTAGATGGATAATAAATAACTGCCATTTATTTATTGCATTATTAACCAATAGATGGTCAGCCAGCTATAGCCGCTTCCAAATGATCACACAGAAATGGTCTGGGAGTCACTGAAAACTTTACTATAGGTTACCAACAGGAACAAAGCCAAGAGTGACAACACATTGCCCAGCACCAACTTATATACATTCCCTAAGTGTTTGAATACAACTTTCCTGCTTCCCCTAGTTTGCACGCAGCCATTCCCACCAAGGCTTCTAGCTGTTTGTTCCCACACTCCAGGTTGAGCAGGAGCCTTATCTTTGTTGTGTCTTGTCAGTAATCCGGATTTCGGATGCCGAATATTGGTTCCTGATATTGATGCTTGTATTTAGCAAGGTCAATGTGAACACAGGCTCTATTAATGAAGAGTGCCCTCTTCGCTCTGAGAAAGGAATGGCCTAACCAAGATTTGAAAGCCATCTCCAAAAATATTCTTTACAGCTGGTCACAATTTACAACTGCTTTGCTGTCTTTAAAATTCCCATATCTCAAGCCTGCCTTGAAATGTAAAAATATAAAAAATAAAAAATAAAAGCTGGGCTTACAGTTTAGGAGAAATGAGTCAATTTGTATTGTGCGTGCAAGGGTGACCACCCTTAGATCCAGCTCAAAGACAGTGTTGGGATAAAAAATGTCACAACTTGTTTATTGATAATAACTGCAAACAGGGTTGGCAGCCATACATGGATCCTGGATCAAGGTATAGGGTATGGGGCAGTCCGCTACTGAACCAGTGAACCACAGGATTGATAAGGAGTGCAGTTCCTATCCATAACACTCAGGATCACAGGGCCGGAGGTTTCGCACAACTGTTAAATCAGCAGCTGCTAAAGATCTATCAACCGGAAGGTTGCAAGTTCAAACCCTGGGTTGGCGTGGCTAGCCAACCATCAGCTCTGCCCACTGTTTACCTAAGCAGTTTGAAAACAGCTTTAGCTGTAATTTGAGAAATTAGGTACTGCTAATAAAAAGCAGGGGAGGTTTTTACAATGCCATCAAAAAAAAGAAGACCAGACGCTGGAATGCGGAAATCCTGATAGCTCTTCGTCATAAGAGGATGGAGTGACAGCACCTCCTGTGCCATGACACAAAAGCCTCCTTCTGTTCTGTCTATGTACGTCAATACAAAATGGCATTGAATGTTTGCATCTATGTGTACTTGTGATCCACCCTGTGTCCCCTTCAGGGTGAGAAAGGCGGAATAGAAATAAAGTGTTGTTGTTATTATTATTATTATTATTATCACCTGCACCCCTGCACAACATACCCCTAACAGAGAGGGGGAAATTTTCCATACTGGATCCAGGACCCCCGCCAGCCGCCCCCAGATTGTGATCATGTTGCAAACTAAAACAGCAAAACCAAACAGCAACAACAAGAACCAAGAGTGGGAGGATGGGGAGAACTCGAAGGCAACTGAGCTGGTTGGGAAAAGGCACCAACTTAAATAATCAGAAGAGCATTTGACCCCAAGAGTCACAGATGGAAAATATATTTGATGTAAATACAGAAAGGGAGACAGAATGATAATGAGAAAATGATATAAATACTAACCTACTAACAATCTAAATGAAAGTTGTACAACCTTCTTTGTAGATATTAATATTAAATAATTTAAGAAAAGTTTTGATGTGAATCTGCTATGAAAAATTCAGTTTAATTTCCACTGAAGAAACTGGAAAAGGATATATGGAGATCAGGAGACAAGCTGAAAAGATAGAAGAAGATACAACCAATGGACCTAAAATTAAAATTGTTCGAATCCTCAACATATTATGTAATATGTGTTAAAGAAATAGAGATGAAGACTTGTTACAACAATAATATTGTAAAAAAAACTTCTCATCCCTCAACAATCTTCACCACTTTGTTTTCTCCTTGCAACATACCAGTCATTTGTAAAGATGCAACTAAGCAATAATTAATCTATCTTTCCCAAATTTCCCCCTTTCTTTCCTTTGTCCCTCCATTCCCTACTTTCCCATTCTTTGCAGTAAAAGGCGGGCAGAGGGACGCCCACCACCAAATCTTCCCTGCCCTGGTGAACTTGGTAGGGCCCTTTCTGATCAGAATACACAGCTAATCTACATTGAAAGGATCTCAGCCATCAATGATGAGAAAGAAAAACATTAATATATAACATGGGCTTGCCATTTTTATGAGAATGGTGTCATCTGATTAAGCATGCCCATTGTCTGCACTGAAATCTATCAAATCTTATAACATTCTGAGTAACCAAACAGCAAGGCTCGCTGTGACACATTAAAGACAATTTCCCCTTTTCTAACGAAGTGATTTTGAGTCCCCAAAAAAAATTATACTGTAATTTCTGTCAGTTTCTGTTTGCAAAAAATCCTGGTTCTTTTCACGGCAACTGATGCAACTGAGACAAATGGGAAAGGGAGCCTGTTATGTATTATTCAATCCTGTTTAAATTATTTAACTGAAAGGTTGCTGGCAGGAAAGCCACCTGGGGGCTACTGTACAAAGAATAATTAGTATTGACCCATCCCTAGGATTTTCCATTAGTTCAATGCATATTTGAAGTGAAAAATATCTATTAATGAGCACCGCTTGGTAATAACCGACTTTAAAAAAATATTTATTTCCAATCAGCTCTTCTTTCCATTGAAAAAGTGCAATTATGGTACATTACATTGTATGTTTAAGTTAAGAATTTTTGAGGGATTTTAAATATAACATTAAAGTTATTTCTATAGTTATTGGAATGTGGTTTCACTACATGGTGGAGGAGACAGTTTAAGTGCGAGATTGTACATGTGCTGTTTTTTTCCCTTGTTTTCTTGAGGCATTACAGACATTGAAGGTAGGCGAGGAAATTAACAGTTTTTAAATGACACAGTTTAATTAATACAATTGATGTTTAATTCTATTTAATGGTTTTTATATTTTAAATTGGATTGAAATACTTGTAATGTAAGCCACTTTGAGTCTCCTTTGTGGAGAAAGAAAGCGACGTAAAAAAACAACAACAACAACAACATTGCCGGGGGGGGTAGTACCAAAGGTTAAAAGCCTGTTGTAGCACAGCAGTTCTCGTTTGTGCCTGGAGGGCAGGGAATAGGTCCTGGGGTTCCATTAGCTTTAGGGCCTGCAGCAGCAGATGTGGATTCAGAGGATGAGCTAGATGACTGGGGTGAAGCACAGGGCCCTTCGGATGGGCCTCGTTCGCCTGCAGAGAGCTTGGCATGGGATGAGATGATGTTTGCGCCTAGCATAGATTCCGATCACCAGGTGGAGATGGGAAGCAGCGAAGGGAGTTATGAACACCCGGGAGGAATTCCCAAGAGCTTGAAAGTGATAACATGGACGAGCCGAGTGGGAAAGTGTTAGGGAGGAAAGTTCTCAGGAAGATAGCGACACAGCTGCTGAGAGGCAAGGTCGCTCCTTCGATAGGAGACGGGACATTGAGTCTACCAGGAGGGCTTGGTCTAGGATCCTAGACCGACCGAGGTCCGTGAGCAGAGATTGGAGACGGAGAAGCCTAGAGCGTCGCGGACCTCGGCCGAAGGATTAAGTATAGGATCCGTGGGAACGCATCCTCAGTTCTCCGGCCACGTCTTTCCTGAATAGGCGTGAAGCGGAGTGGGACCACAAGCTAAGCCGTGGTCATCAAGCCTTGCCTTGCATTTGCCTTGCCTTGTTTCTTGATCCGCATTGGATTGCGGAGCCCTGCCTCGTTCTTGAACCGCATTGGATTGCGGAGCCTTGCCAAGCTTCAAGACTATTTGCTACATTACTTTGGACAATCTTGCTTATTACCTTTTGGACAATTGCATATTATTGGACTATATATTCTTTGGAACTGTTTTTATACTCAATAAAGTAGTTAGCCTTCAGTACGTCTCTGTGTGTGTGATTAAGGGGCTCGCTAAGTCCGTGATCGTGACACCTGTACTATTCTGTTTTTAAAAGCTATTTGTTAAGGCAACAAGTTTTGTTACTTCTGGGTAATAGGAAAGGAAATTGTTACTCTTTAAGAATGCAATTATCATAAAAACTGGTGATACTATTTAAGAAATGATAGTGGCTTAGAATGACTATAGAGACTTCCGGGTGAAGGCAAGATGGCGGCTGCAGCAGGAATCTGAAGCTCCGTGCTTCGGGCTACCTGAACCCCCCTTGAGGCTGGTGGACAACCTAAATTTCCACCAAGACGGCTAGCGGGACGAGGCTAGTCGTCCAGGCAATCTCCGTTGGGGTAAGACACAGAGACGGGTCCCCAAGAGACTGGTACTTTGGGTGTCTTCCCAGGAGCAGCAACCTGAGAGGGGTGCGAGGCACGCTGCGCTTCTGAAGCCGACCGCCTTCATTTTAATCACTGGAGAAGGTGGAAGGATAATGAGAGCCAAAAGAAAATAAGAAGAACGGGAAGCGGAGGCCTCTAAGTCAGCTGAAGAGTTGCATGGACATTTCAAGCTAAGAGGCTCCCAAAGCCATTAGAGGGAGCAGAAAGCAGAAGAACTGGTCCGGGCCCTATATCCACGGGCCTGACGGAGAATACAGGCTCTGAAGGCCAACCTAACCTAAACCTAAAAATTGACGTATAAACGGACGGAGAAAAGAGAAAGGAGAGCAAGGAGAAAGTCAGAATCTCACCGGTCTGAAGTTAACCTTCTTTGAAGAATCGCCACAGAGTCGGCTGAAGCCGCAAGGAAAGAGCGGCCCCTTTAAGGAAATGGTGAAGGCTAAACAAAGCTAGAAGCCCAAGCCGAGAAGGAGGAATCCGGTGGGGGCGTGGACTCGCAAGCACGCTCCCCAAAGGACGTAGACGCGGCCAGTGATGCCAGGGACGCTAGCGACTCAGTGAGACGCAAGCAGTGTAAGCAACGAGGGGTCGTAATGGCAAGGACGGGAGAGAGAGGGAGAGAGAATGAACGAGTGACGCCAGACCTACTAAGTTAAGGAAGGACCCGCAAGAGGATATCAACTAACAAATAAATAAAGCAGGGAGTAAGTGGGAAAACAGGATCTGCTGGGTCCAGGGAAAATAGGACGAAGATCACACGTCTACACGGGAGGCGCGGGACGACACTGGCGCGCGGCAAGAAGAGGAGATAAGGACTCAGGATGGCGAGGGTGAGCGCAACTGCAGATGGATAGATAAGAGGGGAGTCCGACAAAGAAGAAGAGAGCTCGAGAGCCTAAGTCCAAAAGATTAAAAGAATTAAAGGACCCATATAAGCAACGAGAAAGGTGAGGCAGTGAAGCTGGTGACCCAGGAGAAATAAGAAGGAGCGAGGGAGGGGGAGCGGGCCTGAACTGACTAGGTTCGACCCGATCTGGTAAAGACAGTAAAGAGGGGGCAAAAAGGAATACATCTAGTTAAGAGAAAGCTAACAGATAAAGATTAAGGATACTGGGAAGAACTGGATGACCACTAGCTGAATTCCTCAATTTATACTGCAAATAAGTAAGGTATTCTATTGCTGTAACTCTAGGGAAGTATTAGAAAGGGAGGCTGGTGCATATAGTACCTGATTCTGTCTATTGTATATTGATATTGACTACTGTATACTGTACATCCAGGAGGGGGGTACAAATCCTATACTGACTGGTTGTGAAGTGGGTCTAGAGTGATCTCCCAAGATGGACAAATTCACTACCAGCTCTAAAGGAAACAAAACTACAATGTTAGCCACTGGGAGAAGACACTCCCTATCGGGGGAGGATCCAATGAAGGACTTATTAGAGGAGATGCAAAAAATGAAGGAGCAGATACAAGAACAAATACAAACTAATAGTGAGAATCTCCAAGTCAAGATGGAAATGATGTTTAAAACTGAATTGGGCAATATGAAAAAACCCCTTGATGCACTCTTATGACGCTCTGGCGATTCCACAGCAACTGGTTGGTTTCCTTGGTGGGCTCTGGGAGGCGTATAGCACTAGGACCGCCAAGGAAACCAACCAGTTGCTGTGGAATCGCCAGGGCGTCATAAGAGTGCATCAAGGGGTGTGCAGACCATATATTTGGACTGGAACTGCATATTGGACATTGGACTATGGGCTATATTCCCTATTGAACTTTCCCTCTGGTCTATACGCACCCCGCCCTCAAGAACCTTTCCGTGATTCCCAGTCTTACTTGGTGATGTATATCGGCTCTGCTTGGCGTTTGAGTATATTTGTGCATAGACATATTGAATTTTGTTAATATATTTGAAAATATGAGAAACTAGTCACTTTGGTGTTTTTTTCTCCCAATCCTATCACTCCCCTTTTTTATACCCTATACCCTTTTCCCTCCCCTACCTTTTCCCCCAACCTTTTGTTTTTATATTGCTGTAAAATCAATTAAAAAATATTCACACAAAAAAAGAATGACTATAACAGTGCTGTCCAACTTCTGGCGGGTCCAGGGCCGGATAAGAGATCACTGATGACCTGCAGGGCCGCTCGGCCCGCCCCCAGCCCCGCCCCCCAGCCCAGCCCCCGCCCCTCCTAAAGCCGCCGAAAAAGGAGGAGTAGGCGGCGCCAAGAGCAGTGCGTCACAGGCCTGGCGTGACGCGCTGCCCCTTGGCACCGCCTACTCCTCCTTTTCGGCGCCCCCCTCCCTTCCTAGGCCGGGGAGCTGCCGAAAAGGGCAGAAGGCGGCGCCAATGGCAGCGTCGTCAGCCCTGGCGTGACGCGCTGCCCCTTGGCACCGCCTTCCTCCTTTTCGCGCCCCCCTCTCCCTTCCTAGGCCGGGGCCGCCGAAAAGGAGGAGTAGGCGGTGCCAAGAGCAGCGCGTCACGCCAGGCCTGACGCGCTGCTCTTGGCGCCGCCTTCTGCCCTTTTCGGCGGCTCCCCTGCCCTAGGAAGGGAGGGGCGCGCCTGTGGCAGAAGGCGGCGCCAACGGCAGCGTCACAGGCTTGGCATGACGCGCTGCCCCTTGGCACCGCCTACTCCTCCTTTTCGGTGCCCCCTCCTTCCTAGGTCGGGGAGCCGCTGAAAGGAGGAGTAGGCGGTGCCAAGAGCAGCGTCACGCCAGGCCTGTGACGCGCTGCTCTTGGCGCCGCCTTCTGCCCTTTTTCGGGCTCCCCCGCCCTAGGTAGGGGGGGCCCTAAAAGGAGGAGCTAGCTCTCTTCCTCCTCCCTGCCCCGCTCCCCCTCCCCCGCCGCCATTTTTTATTTAAAAATTGATTTTTTAAAAAAATTTAAAATGGCGGCTGAGGGCATAGGTGGGGCCGTGTCCAACAGGCTACAGGGCCGGATCCGGCCCTGGGGCCGCCAGTTGGACAGCCCTGGACTATAACAACTACTTTTAAAAACTTCTTTTTCCCAGCATTACTAGGGAGTTAATTAGTTAAACTTACAAAAATGCTGTGTATAAATATGTATAAGTCAATTTCTTGTATAAGTCAAGGGGCGATATTGGAGTCAAAATTTGGGATTTTGATTTGACCTGTAGATAAGTCAGTGTCATTCTGTGGAGACAGGAAAGAGACAGCATCAACTTTGAGGGCCAGCTCTTTCTGGTCATTGCTGCCATTTTTCTACCCAGATAATTAAAAGGACCAGCAGTGATGTTATGGCAGAGAGTACAAGGAGTCAATGCTTCTTTTAGGATTTCCTAAGGCACACTAAGCTCTTGCCTTTTGCCACTCAAGGGAAGACAATGGTTATTTTTTAAAAAAAAAGATACAGTACAGTGGAATCTCAGCTTAAGTGTGTCCCAACTTAAGAGCATTTTGAGTTAAGAGCAACCGTTCAGCCCTGGGTTTTGCTTGAACACACAAGCAGCTTTTTGTGTAAAGAGCTAGTGCCAGAGGGAGCACTAACGTGAGAGTACAAGGCTTTAGGGCTTCAAGGGTGCAGCGTCCATGTCTCATGCTCTTGTCTACTTTGGGAGATGGCAGTCCACTTTGCTATGATCCACTTTGAGGAACTTTGGGTTAGTTGATTTTGTGTGGTTTTTATTCCTGGTATATTTGGCTTCATGAAGAGAGAGAGGGAGAAAGAGAGGGCGGGAGGGAGGCTGGAATGAGTACAGGATGAAGAAAATGATGCTTCTGCCTCTTCAGTTTGTGCTTCCTTGCCACAACTTTGTGCTTTCTACCATTTTAAAGTTGATCTTTCTTTCTGGAGTGTAGATCTGCACATGTGGAGTGACATATTAAATGTGTTGCACCTTTGTATTGAGTGAGAGTGTTGTATAACTGAACTAAAACACCAGATGTTGGGGGGAAGTATTTCACACAGCAGGGAATGATGGCTTTGTTGTCATTGTCTAGGACAGGGGTCCTCAAACCTTTTAAACAAAAGGCCTGGTCACAGTCCCTCAAACTGTTGGAGGGTCGGATTATAATTTGAAGAAAAAAAACAAATGAATTCCTATGCACACTGCACATATCTTTTTTGTAGAGCAAAAAACACTTTAAAACAATACAATAATTAAAATGAAGAGCAATTTTAGCAAATATAAACTTATTAGTATTTCAAGGGGAAGTGTGGGCCTGCTTTTGGCTGATGAGATAGGATTGTTGTTGTTGTTGTTGTTGTTGTATGCTTTCAAGTCATTTCAGATTTAGGTTGACCCTGAGTGAGGACTGGATAAATGACCTTGGAGGACCATATACAGCCCTCGGGCCTTAGTTTGGGGACCCCTGGCCTTGGAGGTTAAGATCATCCAGGGATGCCCTGCTCTCGGTTCCACATACCTCGCAGGTGCGACTGGTGGGGATGACAGACAGGACCTTCTCAGGGGTGGCCCCTTGTCTGTGGAACTCCCTCCCTAACGATCAGCACTCTCCCTTTTGGTCTTCAGAAAGAAAGTAAATTCATGGATGTGGACCAAGTCTTTGGGCAGTAAGCAATGCAAAAACAGGATTATGTGCAATTGACATTTGGAAACATCTTGGATTTCAGGTTCTAGATTATGTGATTTAATGTTTTATTAATATGTTTTTTTAATTCCACGTTTTAAATGTCTACATGTTGTTTGTCTTTTATGTAATATGATTTAATACTTTAATTGATAGTTATATAGTATTGCAGTTCTTATGATAGGTTTTTTAGATGTTTGTTAGGCATTAAATTTTTGCCATGAATATGTTAGAAACCACTTTGAGTCCCTCCTGGGGGAGAAAAGCAATTTATAAATGAAGTAAATAAATAATAATTGTGGTCATTAACCTGCTTTGAATTTTAGTCTAAACTTTACTGAGGCATCTATGGTGCATAACCTTATTCCCAAAAATAAACTCTGGATAATGCCTTCAAAGTTCATACTGGAACCCAGAGCAAGTCATTACTTTGCTGTGGTGGAAAGCAACAATCACAGCTAATAGTGGTGCTGCAATACTACTCCTAAAAGCCTTGCTCCAAACAAATGTAAAATGACACTCAAATATCATGGGATATAACCATGAGGGTGTGTTCAGATTACTTCAATGATCTAATGATGTCTTATAAGGCAAAAGGCAATCTTTTATTTATTTATTTATTATTTATTTATTATTCGGTTTTATATTCCGCTCCTCCCTGCAGGCTCGGGGCGGATCACACAAGGAGTAAAAACATACAATAAAACATAGGTCATAGCAATGATAAAACAACGATTACAGTTCTTGAGATCACAGACATGCGCATACCATTTACAATTCAGAACTTAACAGTAAGCCAGCCTAAAGAGGGCGGTCTTACACGCCCTTTGAAAGAGGGCGAGCTCCGAAATCACACGAGTATGGTCTGGGAGCGAGTTCCAGAGCACAGGAGCCGCAGCAGAAAAGGCTCACTGCCTTGTAGTGGACAGGTGGCAGGAACGAAGTGATGGGATAACCAGCAGATTCTGCTCTTCCAAGCGTAGGGATCTCGGGGGAACATACGGGGTAAGGCGGTCCCTCAGGTACACTGGCCCTAGACCGTGTAAGGCCTTAAAGGTTAAAACCAGCACCTTGAAGGCAATCCGGTACTCAATGGGAAGCCAGTGCAGTTGCCGTAGGATGGGAGTGATGTGCTCCCTCACTGGTGCTCCCACCAGCAAGCGAGCAGCGGCATTCTGCACTAGCTTGAATTTCCGGATTGTTGACAAGGGAAGGCCAACGTAGAGGGCATTACAGTAGTCCAGCCTCGAGATGACTTGGATCACCGTGGCCAGGTCGTCCCTGGACAGGTAGGGTGCCAGTCGCCTAGCCTGTCGTAGATGGAAAAATGACGTTTTGCTAACCATGGAGATCTGGGACTCCATGGATAGCAAGGGGTCCAATTGGACACCCAAGCTCTTTACCAGGGATGACGGGCTTAATTGCTCGCCATCCAGGGTAGGCAACCGGCATTCATCCAGCCCAGGTCGACCGGGCCCCAAGAGCTCCGTCTTCGACGGATTCACCGTCTAACTGTAGCCAACATTTTTAGAGTCCTCCATATGCATAGGTGCTCCATCCATGGATTCAAACAACCATGGCTCAAAAAAAAGGAAGGGGGTATATTCAAGCAGCAAACTTTGATTTTGCCACACACACACACACACACCAAGCATTAGGCTGATGTGTAAGATAGTCTTTTTGTTGCTTCTCTTCTCATTTCATCAATCCTCAGGCTCTCTCCAGCACTATGTGAGTAGTTTAGTATTTCATATAAATGATGTCATCTTACTACACTGTATAATGGGACTTGAGCATCCATAGATTTTGATATCCATGGGGGCCTTGGAACAAAACCACAATAGATTTGAGGGCCCACGTAATAAGAAAAAAACCCTCTTAAACTTAATCAAGTAACATGTATCATGCCACTGCCATTCCTTCTGAAAATAGGTGCATCACTCACAAATACAGCCAAAACATTCTACACCAGCTGCATCTGAAGGGTAGCCCCACATAAAGAATACTGTAAATTTCCAGTGTAGCTATCATCAGAGTCTGGCACTCTTATTAAGTTTGTTTACCCACAAAAGACATCCACTAATATACCAACCAAAGCAGAGAGAGCAATTGAAGTCACTAAGGTTATTTGGATTTTCAGCAACAAAAGTCTCCAAGGACCGATTCCAAGTATGCCACACCCCTTGGTGGATGCTTCTTTATTCATGTGATGTCAAAAGAGGGTGCATCCTAAATCTTTCCAGCAACAAGCTACATTGTTAACCGTCAACCATATTTTATTAGAGTCCAACACAATGTTTCACTGAGGCCCCTTCT
The DNA here is from genome assembly GCA_030556195.1 of Anolis apletophallus. Lineage (NCBI taxonomy): Eukaryota > Metazoa > Chordata > Lepidosauria > Squamata > Anolidae > Anolis > Anolis apletophallus. The sequence continues at coordinate 48,050,686 of JARBWK010000003.1, read as the reverse complement.
ACACTGTCATATAATCCAGATGACCAAAGTAGATAATCCAGATTATCCGATTTAAACGGGATTATCTGCCATATAATCCAATTCAAAGCAGATAATCTGGATTTTATATGGTAGTGTAGATGCCCAGAGCCTGAGCCATCATACTGTCTGATTATTTTGGACCCAGTAGCCTTCCAGGGGAATTGCATTAAGTGGTACTTCAAAATGTAGGAAATCAGCCCTGATAAATCTGGGGGGCCATTCTGCTGAGAGGGGCCTTACGCTCCCATCCCACAGTTTAGCCTGAACAATAACAGTTACAAAACTTCTACAATTATGCCTGGACAGACACATGAATGTGGGCAGCTGTACCTTAGTAGAAGGAGAGCATATGCATATTAACATGTAGCAATGTGTTTTAACAACTGAGATTTGTTTTAGCAATTAGCAAATCCTTATTTTGCAGTTAGCATGCATGTAAATGTCTATTACTGTTTCTTTATTGGATATATATTTTTAAATGAAGTGAATTTGCTTCCTTATTACTGTCTTTGTGAGTGGTTTTATGAAATCCATTTCTTTCCAATGTTCTTCTTTCTCGCTCGTTCAAATTAAGAAAGCAAAATGCACTCCTCCCCCAACCATATAAGCTGTGTGATGTCTTAAATCATTGTGAAAATGAATCTCAAAGGAGAGAAAAAAGCAAACACAACTTGATGTATCCCTGCCATTGGTGGCCAAAAGGATATTATTTCTTGAGTGAACAAAGTAGTTTCATGGCTTTCAGCAGGTGGAATAAAACAGGTTCTTCTTTCTGCAGTTAATTGCAGAAAGAAGAATTATGTGTCTTTGTCTTCTAGAAAGGTCTGCTGTGTAAGTTCTACTGATTTCAACAAGATCATCACAGAGTGGAGTGTGGTGAAAGCTCCTTCCTTGGAAACATTTAAACAGAGGCTGGATGGCCATCTTTCAGGGGTATTTTGATTGTGCTTTTCCTGCATGGGTTGGACTAGGTCAGTGGTTCTTAACCTGTGGGTTGCGGACCACCAGTGGATTACAAGGGCAAATATCTGGTCCGTGAGCCTCCTTTTTATTTTATTTTATTTATTTCTGCTCCTCTTGCATTGCCTTACACTCCTTCCCTGTCACTGACCAGCCCCGACCCCTTGGATAGATCACATCAGCTCTAAATTATTAAATATGGTTTTCTGTGGGTGGACAGATGGCAACTACTGGATGCCATATGTTCCATATCAGAAACTAGAGCTGATGTGGTCTATCCAATGTAATTTTCTGAATCAGCACCCCAAATAACCAAGCCAAATCTAAAGTTGACCAAAAACTGATTCGTAACCCTTTTGGTACTAATGTTGGAGAGTGGTCCCTGCTCAAAGTGGTCCCTGGTCCAGTGGTCCCTGGTCAAAAAAGGTTGGGAATCACTGGACTAGATGTTTCATGTGGTATCTTCCAACTCTCTTATTCTATGATTCTATGAAAACAAGTAGTTAGCAGAATCTGCAAGTAACCCCAAGTCCATATTCCTAGGTTAATATTTGTAACAACACATTGCTAGTTGTATTTCAGTCAATCCATTGTACCTTCACCAAGACTAACACAAACCACTACTTCTCTCACCTTCTTTTTCTTGATACAAGATTTCTACAAAAAGCTTTTACACCACCTCAGGTTATGATACTTCTTCTTGTGGTCAACATGCAACACCTAGAATCATAGAATCATAAAATAATAAAGTTGGACAAAACCACATGAGACATCTAGTCCAATCCCCTACCATGCAGAAAAAGCACAATCAAAGCATCCCTGATCGATGGCCATCCAGCCTTTGTTTAAAATTTTCCAAGGAAGAAGCCTCCACTACACTCTAAGGCACAGAGTTTCATTGTTGCACAGCTTTCACGGTCAGGAAGTTCTTCCTAATGTTCAGGTGGAAACGCCTTTCCTGTTATTTGAACCCATTGTGCCAAGTCTTAGTCTCCAGGGCAGCAGAAAACAAGTCTGCTCCCTCTTCCTTATGACACCCTTTCACATATTTATACATGGCTATAATGTCTCCTCTCAATCTTCTCTTCTGCAAGCTAAACATGCCCACTGCTTTAAGATGATCCTCATTGTAGGGGTGTGCAATTCGCTTAAACCCCATACATCTCCCTTCAAATTGTGGTGCCCAGAATTGGACACATTATTCCAGATGTGGTCAGACCAAGGCAAAAGAGAGGGGTAGCATGGCTTCCCTCAATCTAGACACCATGCAGGCCAAAATCCCATTGTCTTTTTAAGCTGCTGCATCACATTGTTGGCTCATGTTCAACTTGTTGTCCACGAAGACTCCAAGATTTTTTTCACATATACTTTTGTCGAGCCAGATGTTCCCCATTCTGTAGCTTTACATTCCATTTTTTCTCCCTAAGCGTAGTATCTTACATTTGTCCTTGTTGAAATTCATTCTGTTCATTTTGGCCCAGCTCTCTAATCTGTTATGGTCATTTTTAATTCAGATCCTGTCCTCTGGAATATTAGCTATCCCTCCTAATTTGGTGTCATCTGCAAACTTGATAAACATGCCATCTAAACCTTCATCCAAGTCATTAATAAATGTGTTGAACAGAACTGGGCCCAGGATGGAACCCTGCGGCACTCCACTAGTCACGTCTTTCCAGGATGAAAAGAAACCATTGGTGAGCACCCTTTGGGTTTGGTCACTTAACGAATTACAGATCCACCTAATACTAGCATTGCCTAGCTTGCATTTGACTAGTTTGCTTGCAAGAAGGTCATGGTGGACTTCGTTGAAGGCCTTACTGAAATCAAGATATGCTACATCCACAACTTGTAACTCTATAGAAACAAAGAGATAAGATTAGTCTGGCATGACTTGTTTTCGAGAAATCCTTGTTGACTTTTAGTGATGACAGCATTCCTTTCTAAGTGACTGCAAACTGCTTCCTTAATGGTCTTTTCTAAAATCTTCCCTGTTATTGGTGTCAGTCTGACCGAATGGCAATTGTTTTGGTCCTCCCCCCCCCCCTTTTTGAAGATCAGGACAACATCTGCCCTCCCCCAGTCTGCTGGAACTTGTCCTGTTCTCCAAGAATTCTCAAATATTATTGCCATTGGTTCTGAAATTACATCCGCAAGTTCCTTCAAAACTCTTGGATGTAGTTCATCTGGCCCTGGATACTTGAATTCATTTAGAGTAGCCAGGGTATTTTGGGAGAAGGAGATTGGTGTTCAACCTAAACAATACTTGCTGAAATCCCCTCTTGTACATAAACATTAAAGAGACACTAGTTCTGTTCCTTAGTTTGCTTTAAAACCCTAGTGCGGGTGCTGTTGTTTTTGCTATATAGATTGTGCAAATCACAGTCCAGACCTTACAAATAGAAGCAGTTCTGATTCCAGACAAGGAAAGAATAGCACAAGCACTAAGTGAAGTTGGGGCATCAAAACACATACCATGTGACAGAGTTTCCCAGAAACCCATGCCATCCTGTGAGTTTCCAAAAGTCATTGTTTGTCTATGTGCACAATGACTGCAGAGGTTTCTGATTTCTCCCCAAATATAGCAGCTGTGTAACCTATCTTGAACTCATACCCATAGTCTGTAAAGATGAAAAATGATTTACAAAAAGTAGAACAATTTAGAGTGGAACATCCAGCTGGAAATAAATTACAATGGGTTGCTTGAAATTTACTTACACACAAAGTATGTTCCAAACCGTGCCTTTAATTTTCCCCAAACAAAAAGCATCCTGTGAGAAACAGCTCTTTTGTTCTGACAAAAGTCCAAAGAATAGGCCTTAGAAATATGCCTGCGTTTTTCTGATGATGTAGGTTAGAAGAAAATGTTCTGGTAGCTTGAAAGCTGCCTACACATCTCATTTGCTCCCCTTAATAATTTCCAAGATGAAATCATTATACTTGAAATGTGAGTTGACCCAGTTTGTTTAAGGGGAGGCACAAGAGCTGTTGAAGTCCAAGAACATTGTAACGACTCTCCAACACTCGGTAAGGATCACGCGTAGATTGAAGCACGGTCCAACACGATTTTATTGTAGGTACGACACATGTGAAGCAAAAGCACCGTCCTGCCACCCAAACACACCTTATATACCCTGAGCCTCCCCATTGCCCATGCAATGTCAAGCAGGTTGCACCATATCCGGGTGATTCAGCATATCCCATAGTCCGAAGGATGTGACCTCATGGGTCCATGAGCCAGCATTATGAGTCAATTGTCAATGTCAGGCTCGGAGGAGTTTGCCTCACTTCCTCCGGGCCCCACACACAAGTGGAAGTTACGTCCTCCCACTTGACTCAGCACAGTCTCTATGCAGCTGGAGCCAAGGTCACCAAAGAACTGGGGCAAGGTCGGTGCAATCTCCCCCTAGAAAACAAAACATCATTCAATCCGGAGGAGGAAAGGGCCCCACATACTTCTTTAAAAGACTACAGTGAAACGTGGGATGAACCTTCCCTAAATTCTTGGGCAACAGAAGGGTATATGAGACCTTATTCACCGCATTCTCAATCCTAAAAGGCCCAATGTACTTCGGACTTAACTTCTTCGATGGATACCTAATTTCAGATTCTGCGTGGATAGCCACACCAAATCCCCCTCACTGTACTCCTCCCTTCCTGCCTCTTCCGGTCTCCA
>JARBWK010000003.1:47971281-48045932 GCA_030556195.1 Anolis apletophallus | reverse complement strand
TTGACTTTTAGTGATGACAGCATTCCTTTCTAAGTGACTGCAAACTGCTTCCCTTAATGGTCTTTTCTAAAATCTTCCCTGTTATTGGTGTCAGTCTGACCGGAATGGCAATTGTTTTGGTCCTCCCCCTTTTGAAGATCAGGACAACATCTGCCCTCCCCAGTCTGCTGGAACTTGTCCTGTTCTCCAAGAATTCTCAAATATTATTGCCAGTGGTTCTGAAATTACCATCCGCAAGTTCCTTCAAAACTCTTGGATGTAGTTCATCTGGCCCTGGATACTTGAATTCATTTAGAGTAGCCAGGTATTTTGGGAGAAGGAGATTGGTGTTCAACCTAAACAATACTTGCTGAAATCCCCTCTTGTACATAAACATTAAAGAGACACTAGTTCTGTTCCTTAGTTTGCTTTAAAACCCTAGTGCGGGTGCTGTTGTTTTTGCTATATAGATTGTGCAAATCACAGTCCAGACCTTACAAATAGAAGCAGTTCTGATTCCAGACAAGGAGAGAGTAGCACAAGCACTAAGTGAAGTTGGGGCATCAAACACATACCATGTGACAGAGTTTCCCAGAAACCCATGCCATCCTGTGAGTTTCCAAAAGTCATTGTTTGTCTATGTGCACAATGACTGCAGAGGTTTCTGATTTCTCCCCAAATATAGCAGCTGTGTAACCTATCTTGAAGTCATACCCATAGTCTGTAAAGATGAAAAATGATTTGCAAAAAGTAGAACAATTTAGAGTGGAACATCCAGCTGGAAATAAATTACAATGGGTTGCTTGAAATTTACTTACACGCAAAGTATGTTCCAAATCGTGCCTTTAATTTTCCCCAAACAAAAAGCATCCTGTGAGAAACAGCTCTTTTGTTCTGACAAAAGTCCAAAGAATAGGCCTTAGAAATATGCCTGCGTTTTTCTGATGATGTAGGTTAGAAGAAAATGTTCTGGTTGAAAGCTGCCTACATCTCATTTGCTCCCTTAATAATTTCAAGATGAAATCATTATACTTGAAATGTGAGTTGACCCAGTTTGTTTAAGGGGAGGCACAAGAGCTGTTGAAGTCCAAGAACATTGTAACGACTCTCAACACTCGGTAAGGATCACGTAGATTGAAGCACGGTCCAACACGATTTTATTGTAGGTACGACACATGTGAAGCAAAAGCACCGTCCTGCCACCCAAACACACCTTATATACCCTGAGCCCTCCCATTGCCCATGCAATGTCCAAGCAGGGTTGCACCATATCCGGGTGATTCAGCATATCCCATAGTCCGGGATGTGACCTCATGGGTCCATGAGCCAGCATTATGAGTCCAATTGTCCAATGTCCAGGCTCGGAGGAGTTTGCCTCACTTCCTCCGGGGCCCCACACACAAGTGGAAGTTACGTCACTCCCACTTGACTCAGCACAGTCTCTATGCAGCTGGAGCCAAGGTCACCAAAGAACTGGGGCAAAGGTCGGTGCAATCTCATGCATGGCAGGTTGGGAGCCTGAACTGCCTAAGCTCAGGTCTCCCAGTCCTGACATAACGGTCTCCTCCACTACGTCCTCCCCCTAGAAAACAAAAACATCATTCAATCCGGAGGAGGAAGGGCCCCACATACTTCTTTTTGACTACAGTGAAACGTGGGATGAACCTTCCTAAATTCTTGGGCAACAGAAGGGTATATGAGACCTTATTCACCGCATTCTCAATCCTAAAGGCCCAATGTACTTGGACTTAACTTCTTCGATGGATACCCTAATTTCAGATTCTGCGTGGATAGCCACACCAAATCCCCCTCACTGTACTCCTCCCCTTCCTGCCTCTTCCGGTCTCCAAACGATTTGTAAGAACGCTGTGCCTTCCCAAAGCCGCTACTACTTCTTTCCAATCTTCCCGGGCTCGTATCCTCCAGTCCACCCCTCTCCCCCTCCCAACTCAATAGCTGGGGCAAAGGAGCTACCTCCTGACCATCGACCACTTCGAAGGGAGACTTCCCAGTGGAAGAGTGTACGAGCTGTTATAAGCCATCTCAGCATAAGGCAACAGATCAGACCAATTATTTTGCTCCTTGTTGCTGAAAATACGCAAATAAGACCCCCAACGATTCACAAGCTCTCTCCACGCCCCATTGCAACAAGGATAAGAGGTCGTAAGACGCCTCTGAGCCCCAACATCTCCAAAAATCGCTCCCAAAATTGGGCAGTAAATTGGACTCACGATCACTCAAAACCTGCTCCGGGCACCCATGCAAACGGTACACATGCCGCACATATAACTCAGCCAATCTTTCTGCACTAGGCAACCCCTTTAACGGAATAAAATGGGCCTGCTTAGAGAACATATCTAGCACGGTCCAAATATACCTATAACCCCGACTTGAGGGCAACTCCCACAAAATCAGGTACTGACATGTCCACACTGACCTCACAGGAGTAACCACCACTTCTGAATCAACCCCTGCGGCTTAGCAGAGGAACCTTATTTCTAGCACACGTTTCACAACACTCTACATCTCTTTCACCTCAGCCCTCATGGCCGGCCACCAATACCTCTTCTTTAGGGCCAAAAGAGTCTTCGTGACCCCCCAATGACCAGCGGATCTATGATCGTGATTCAACCTCACAGTACCTTTTCTCCCATATACTCTGAGGGACATACACCTTGCCTCCCATAATCCACAAACCATTCAATGGCTTACACTCTTTCTCATGACTCTGTAACCATACATCACCTACATAACCTTTCTGCAAATCTAAACTCCATTCATCTACCACTCCTTTCCTTCTTCTTAACCTCACACGCCGTTTGGGACCTTGTCTGCACGGCCAGACCCCAATGCTCTCTGGCAAACACCTCCCCTGACTTCTGCAACTCATTCTCTCTACACTGATACCGGGACAACGCATCAGCCACCACATTCTTGCCCCTTATATGCTGCAGCCGGAAATCAAACCTAGCGAAAACTGAGCCCACCTCACTAACTTGGGAGACAACTTCTGAGGTTCCTCAGATACTGGAGGTTCTGATGATCAGTCATCACCGCAAAGGAAAGCAGCACCCTCTCAAAACTGCCGCCACGTTTGCAAAGCATTCCGCACAGCAAACGCCTCCTTTTCCCAGACTGGCCACTTCCGCTCATGCTCCAAACTTCTTAGAAAAATAAGCACACGGCCTCAGTCTACCTCGCTCATCCTCCTGCAACAACACTCCACCATAAGCCCAAGCAGACACATCGCACTGTACCACAAAAGGCTTATCCACATTCGGATGTATTAATAAGGGCCCATTAGTAAAAGCTTTCTTAATTCCACAAACACCTCCTGACCATCATTCGTCCAATCCAGCTTAGCACCTGGAGACTTATTCCTCTTCGACTCAACCCTACCCTTGGTTCTCAAACTCTCCGTAAGCGGGAGGGTTATCGCTGAAAACTCCGATATAAAAGTGCGATAAAATGGGCTAACCCTAAGAAAGCCTGTAGCTGCTACGGTCTCACGAGCTTCCCAATTCAACACGTCATCCACCTTAGCCGGATCCATGGCGACTCCTTCCCCCTAATCCTATATCCCAAGAAATCGATCCGAGCCTTAAATTAGCACTTACTCAATTTTACATACAGACTCGCTTGTCGCAACCTCTCTAACACCTCCCTCACCAAACTAACATGCTCATCTCTAGTAATGTCACAATCACAATATCATCCAAATACACAAACACCCCTTTGTATAAAGGGGTGCAACACCTCATTAATTAATTGCATGAAAATGCCTGGAGCTCCCGCCAAACCGAATGGCATTACGACCCATTCGTACAGCCCGAGGTGGCAGGAGAAAGCAGTCTTCCATTGATCGCTCCTCTTCACCCTCACCATATGAAATGCGTCAATCAAATCCAACTTGGTAAAACCTTTACCACCTCCTAACTGACCTAACAACTCTTGATCAAAGGTAAGGGTAACAATTGGTAGTACTAACAGCATTCAAAACCTCTATAATCAATACACAGCCGCAACCTACCATCCTTCTTCTCACGAAACAAAACTGGAGCCGCAATGGGAGACTCGGACCTCCCGAATAAAACCCCTTGCTCAAATACCCGTCTATTTGTTCCCTCAAGGCTTCCTTCTCCTTCACTGTCATGGCATAGATTTTGGGTTTAGGCAAAACAGCCCCTCCTTGACCTCTATACTACACTGTACATTGCGAAGGGGAAGACCTGAGCCAAAACTGGATTAAACACATCTGCATAATCCCAATACTCTGCAGGCACCCCTTGTACTTCACTCTTAACCTCCTTCTCTTTATTAGGAGCACATTGTACAACTCCTGTTTTCCAATCAATCTTGGGGTTTGCCTGCTCTAGCCATGGCAACCCCAACACCACCTCATGTCCTTAATGGGGGCCACCACAAAATCAATGTCCCCTCCCAGGGTCCCACCCGACCCTTCAAATCTTTAGTCCCCACAGAGAACGGGCCACCCTCAATAAAAAGACCCATCCAATTGAGCAAAAGTTATGGGTGTTTCCAAGGGCTTTGTCCCCCCACCCAAATCCCCTATCAACTTTGGAGACATAATGTTCTCCGAACATCCGCAGTCCACTAAAGCTTTCCTTTCCACAATCTTATCCCCTTTATACAATCCCAAGGTACATTGTATATTAGAGCTCACCCCAACACATTTTTTTATCATCATTGTCCCCACTTGCTGCTTTAGCAGAGGCCACCTTCACTGGCTCCAGCACCTGCCTCTGCCGGCATTGGGACGCAAAATGACCGGGTTGGGAACAAATAAAACAAAGGCCCCGTCCCATCGTTGGCCTCCTTGTTACACTGGATCGGTTGTCACCACCACGCCTCTCTCCTCCTCGGAATCGCCCTTCAACTGCACCACGACTGGATCCCCTGGACCTCGCAGGGCTGGAAACGGCGCCGCTGCACCTGGGCAAGGATTCCTTCTACGCTGCCGGCCAACTGGATCCAACCATCGACATCGCCAGGATCATCTCGATGCAGACACCACTCGAGGATCTCCTTCCGCAGCCCGTCCCTTAAACAACTCGAGTAGGGTAGCTGGGGACCATTCGGCAATCTTCCCAGCCAGCCCCATAAACTCTTCCGCATACTCGTGACGGGACCGGGATCCCTGGGTCAGGCAACGCAGCGCTTTTGCCTTAATCCTCTCCAACGGATCTCGAAACCTATTCGACCGCCTGCAAAAATCTCTCACAGATCTCAAACACGGGCCCCGGCGGTCATGGCATTGGACATACCATTCAGCTGCCCTTCCTTTGAACACCGCTCCGATGGCCCGCGCACTCGGCTGCTGTCGCTGGGATAAAGGTGACCGTAGTCCTCCATATGGTCTTGCACCGCAGCGGCAAAGGCTACTTTACAGGCTTCACCTTCAAATTCAACCTGTAATGGCTCTTTCTTCATACGGGCCCCAAACTCCTGGGACAACACTTCCTCCCTTGAGGGACCTCGAGCCTGGTAACACCTCTTCCCATGCCAGCCGGTTGCGCCGGGCGCCTCATCTGAGCCGGACTTCCTCCTGGATGGCCACCAACGGTCCTCACTCCCAAGGGAGATCTAGGACGCTCAACCGATACTCCACCATCCATCCATGAATAGTAAGTGAAGTCTCCTCCTCCCGGGGCACTCCAAATGGACTCCATCGGCTCTCTTCGGGACATGGCCCGAGACATCCTCCTCATGGTCTGCTCCATAGCTTCCAACTTACACTTCATCACTTCCACCTCGAAGGTGATGCAGGTTCCGTGGTTTCACTACCACACTCCATCAGGTTCATCCGAACTGGCCTGTCCTTCGGCACAGTCTCCTTGGGCCAACGCACCTCTGGATCCGCCTGAGCTGACCAGTCCTTCGGAACAGCTTCCACGATCCCTCCGGCCCTCCGGACCTCCATCTGAGCTGGCCTGTCCTTCGGCACAGTCTCCCTGGTCCCGCACACTTCTGGATCCCCTTGAACTGACCAGTCCTTCGGAACAGTTCCTCCGATCCTTCCAGCCCTCCAGACCTCCGCCTGTCTGGAGTCATATCGCTCTCTCCTTCGGGCGGGCCACTTCCAAGCTCACCTGAGCTTCCCACAGTCGCTCCGCTTCTCCAAGCTCATGCTCCTGGGCAACCGCACCTTCCATCATCTCACGGCACTCATCCGGGCACCCCACTTGGTCGAGGGTGGTCCAATCCCACTCCATAGTACGCCGGATTTCCTCAGGAGCCGAATCCCATCCATCAATATACTCTTCCTCTCTCCAAGCCAACCTCTCCATTGCTGGGATAGTGAAAAGGGCTTTTGCTTCTGTAACGACTCTCCAACACTCGGTAAGGATCACGCGTAGATTGAAGCACGGTCCAACACGATTTTATTGTAGGTACGACACATGTGAAGCAAAAGCACCGTCCCGCCACCCAAACACACCTTATATACCCTGAGCCCCCCCCCCCCGATTGCCCATGCAATGGAGCATTATGAGTCCAATTGTCCAATGTCCAGGCTCGGAGGAGTTTGCCTCACTTCCCTCCGGAGCCCCACACACAAGTGGAAGTTACGTCACTCCCACTTGACTCAGCACAGTCTCTATGCAGCTGGAGCCAAGGTCACCAAAGAACTGGGGCAAAGGTCGGTGCAATCTCATGGCAGGTTGGGAGCCTGAACTTCTCCTAAGCTCAGGTCTCCCAGTCCTGACAAACATTTTAAAAAACCACACAAATAACTTGTCCACTCTGATTTTGATGGAAGAAGGGAAGTGACCAAAAAACAAATATGCTAAATGTGGATTTTAAAGATGTGGATTTTAGAGCATCCATATAAATGGGGCTGACTTTGAAACAAGACGGAAGGCTTAAGATGATAAAGAGATGGTTTTGATGTAACTCCCAATGCCTGTAAAAGAAGGGAAAAATGGGGAGATTGACAAGATTTATTACGGTCCATGACCAGCATACAAGTGAGGATCTAGCATGGCAACCTTTTCCATGCTCCATAATCTTTTTTTTTTCATGCTCCATAATCTTAACCCATTCCTGCTTGGAAATTTTAGGAAACGGGTAATACACCTCGTAATGTATAGCAACATCCTACAAATGGGGAAAAGTAAACATAATCAACCATGTTAAAAAAATTGTTGGGTTTTTTGTTTTGTTTTTTGTTTTGTTTTGTTTTTGGTTTCTCATCCTCAAGATAGCACGTTGATTTTGGTGAAACATTTTTATGGGTGCTGCTTATAAGTTGTTTTCCACCACCGAAGACTGTGTTTTGATAGGTCAGTAAGGAGGACTCTTATTAATTGCCTTTTAAATGGTAACCAGTGCCTCCAGACAAGCTGAACTTGACATGAGAAACTGCTGTCCTTTTGTGCCAAATTGCAATCTGTGCGATTACAGATCATTCTTATTAAGCAAAGTTAGCCTTTCAAGTTCTGATCATGCCAAGTACTGAGCTCTAAAGAGCAAACCATTTATGGTTGAGAAGTGTGGGATTATTCGAGCTATTTCCATACGAATTCACTGTTAACAGTAACTGGGAGGTTTTGTTGAAAAGTGTTGTGTGTAGAAATATTTTTATTATGACCAGCAAAACAAATTGTATATCCTTCCAAATCTCAATCATGTTGACTTTTAGAAAGAGCCTTTGAAGGAGGAAAGGATAGCAGTGATGCCTTCCACCTGGAAGTACATCTGGAATATGTTATATTTAGATATAAAATGTTTAACATACCACTTTTTTTGCAAACCAACACATACATTCTATTAATTGAAGAAATAGTAACCTTGTCCTTTCTCGCCGCCACCCTTTTGATTAAAGTTATTTGAAAATGGGGCCTTACCCTTAAGAAACAGCTCATTGAGAGATGAGCATACTCAGTGGCCACAGACTCTTGATTAATTGTTGAGTAAAGAGAAAGAGGTCCATGGAATAAACAAAGAATAGCACATCCTGAGAAAGGGCTGTGCAAAATTTTGATTGTTCATCGTAAATTGGATCTAATTTGTTAGATCAAAGCATACAACGCAATATACTACACGCAGACATCACCCACGCCAAAAAAAATTAAGAATTGGAACTTTCACCTGGTATTTTTTATAAGTTATGTAAATGTTGTAAGTCTCTTTAACACAGTTTTAATTCACAAAGCAACCAAGCACCACCGAGAGGCAAAGCCAAAAGTGTTGCCATGCGTCTCAGCCAATCCAGGGATGGGGGAGGCGGGAGAGGAAGCAGAGTCATGGCCATTGCTCTTTAAATTCCCAAGCAGCATGCCATAGACTCCATTGGTGATTGGGCAGGGAAAGTTAAAAGAGCTCCATGTCATGCCAGGTTCAGTTTGTACTGCAGGGAAGGTAATATTATAGGCAGTAAGGCAGGCACCATGCTGGAAAGAGAAAAAAGAGAGACTAGCTTACAAAGTTTTAGCTTCTTTAGCTAAGACTGACTCTAGTCCATGCCAGAGAAAGAAGAGAGAAGATTTGCATGCTGAGGCTAGGCACTGGCAGGCATTGCTTTCTTGCTTTGCTTATTCTTTTTTTTTTGAGGATGGGTGGGTGCCCTTTGTCTTATGATTGTTTTATCTTCTTGCTGCATTTTAGAAAATCTTTGAGGACTACTGGGTTGCTGAGTACACTGCTGACCTATTTGTGTGTATTGGCAACCAACAGCTACCACACAACATGTTGTTTAAGTCAGGCAAAAACCTTTTTTGTAACATTTTCTAGTGCTACTGCTATGTTATCTGTGTGGGCAGAGCCAAAAAGCACAACCCCATGATATGGCAGCTAAAAAGATTTCATGTTTTTGACAAAAAATTAAAAATTCCCCAAAAATCGGGAGATATGCTAATCTTTCACCCCAACAACTCTAAAAAGGAGTGCAAAAGGAGCCTTGGAAGCCCCCCTTCTGCACAATTACTTAACAAAATAGCAACAAATAATTTGTTATTCCCATTATAATAACAACATGATATTTTAGAAATACTTTAGAAATGACTCGCTGGCACCCCCGAGTTTTGTAATGAGTATAGAAACATTTTTTCCCATTGATCACACAGGCCTACTAGCTAGTTCCTGATATTCCACATGGCAACAATTTGTTGAAGGTCTCAAACTGAAGAGTCATAGACACTTGCCATCTGGAGCATTATACACATGGCTGTGTTAATTTTAAAAAAACCAAATGGAGAGCTGCACAAATAAAGCCCGGGTTTCACAGAAATGAGAGCAGTAAGCAGTTTTGTGGACTGAAAGGAACATGTGTAATACTGGGATTTGTTGCCATTCTGCACACACGCAAGAAGCCGTTGTAAGAAAAGGATGGTCAAGTGTTTGAGATAATTCTTATAAATGTATACAAGCCAGCAATTCCCAAAGGACAATGGTAGGTAACAGATTTACAAGGGCATTAAAGGAGGACTAAAATGCATTTTGATTAGACTCAATTTATTACTTCGACTCTGCAAGAGTCAAAGGAATAAAGCATAAATAAGCATTGTAAAAGGGAAAAAATCTGAGACAGCGAGTGGTAAATTGCAGCCATCTATTCACTATTATACCTGACCTTCAACGGTCTCCGGGGACACCTCTATACTACTTTATAATCCAGATTATCAAAATTGATAATCAACATTATCTGCTTTGAACTGGCTTATAGGAGTCTATACTGCCATATAGGAGCCCCCGGTGGCACAGCAGGTTAAACCACTGAGCAGCTGAACTTGCTGACTGAAAGTTTGGCAGTTTGAATCCGAGTAGCGGCATGAGCTTCCGCTGTTGACCCCAGCTTCTGCCAACCTAGCAGTTTGAAAACATGCAAATGTGAATAGATCAATAGGTACTGCTTCCGTGGGAATTTAATGATGCTCCATGTGGTCATGTTGGCCACAAGACCTTGGAAGTGTCTACAGACAATTCCGGCTCTTCGGCTTAGAAATGGAGATGAGCACCACCCCCCAGAGTCGGAGACAACTAGACTTAATGTTAAGGGGAAAACATTTTCCTTTACTATACTGCCATATAATCCAGCTCAAAGCAGATAATTTATTATTTATTTATTTTATTTATATTCTGCCCTTCTCACCCCACAGGGGGCTCAGGGCAGATCACAATGCACACATACAGGCAAACATTCAATGCCATAGACACACAACATATATAGACAGACAACGAGCTACACAAATTGGTCGAGAGCTCACCCCAACCCGGGCAGGCCTCGAACTCATGACCTTCTGGTCAGTAGAGATATGCAGCTGACTCCCAGCCAGCTGCACCATATTCCCAGATTTTATATGGTAGTATAGAAGGGACCTAGGAAAGTTACTTTTCTGATCCTTTCTAGACATTGAACTACTGTACTCTGACATGATCCATGCACAAAATCAAACCCTAATGGTCAGCATGATTAAAATCAAAACCATGTTAGTATAATTCCCACAATGCACATTTAAAACCATGATTAAAATAATGTTCCCTTTCATGTGAAAGTGGTACGTTCTCTTCAAAAGCATTTCTCAAATATATCAAAAAACCTTCTGGGCAAGGCACATCAGGGCAACAAATACCATGAAACAGAGCAGTGAGTAGGAACCAAAGGCCCTCCAGATGTTGGATCCCAAAACCTATCAACCCATGCCACTATGGCCAATAGCCAAGGATAACAGGAATGGTATTTGAACAAAATTGAAGGGCCACTACTATTGAATAAAGCTAAACAAAATGTGTTCAGCATAAAATAAAGACCATCTATTCCAATTTAATGAAAAGTATTCATAGCCCATTGTTATAGTAAGATAAAGAGATTTAAACTTTCCTGAAATTAAAAAAAAACTATTGGCAGGTGGGGGGAATTTTAAAAGTGAAATTTCTAGGAAAATTGAAAGCTAAAATATTGTTTTTCTGGGTAAATCAATGTAGTGTTTTATGTCTGGCAAGGTTTATATACGAAGGGTATATGTTCTTATTCTTATCCTTCTTACATTTGTGCCTATATACAATTATTTATGTCCTGGGTGGCTATTCAGACAGATATGCTGTGTTATATTATGATAACACTGCAAGAAAGCTTTGCCTTCATGAGATGGAAGACAAATTTGGCTTAGTTGTCAAGTAGGAGCATGTCAGCTGGGATTTGACAACTTCTTCATGTTATTTAAAACATATTCAAAGAAATAGACGTGTTAGTTTGGATCAGTACGTTAAGGGATCTTGTAGCACCCTTGAGACTAACTGAAAGAAAGAAGTTTGTTATATAAGCTCCATCAAATGCAGTGCGTAAGTATGTTACATACAACCTCATCAGATGAGGTGAAATCATGTGATAGGGAAAGCATCGCCAAGAGGGAACTGTGCGTGGGGGTGACAGATTCACCCTGTTGCTCGCTCTCTCCTTGCAGAAGCCAGGCAAAGCAGGATGGTTCACCTGAGCTTTCTGATAAGGTTGTAAGTGATGATCCTGACTTCATAGCATAGACCTTTACCTATAAGCTAGAGATGCTAGCCATGGCTGACGTGAGTCCCACTGTCACCTGCCCACCATGTCCAGAAGAGTACTACGGGTATTAGTATCCAAAAGTCGGCATCTAAAGGTCTATTTCTAGACACTTCACTCAATACATCAGAGGAAATAGCCTGAGCACTTGACCACACAAGACCAGCAAACCGGAATTGCAGCTGGATGCCTATTGCAGTGTTTCCCAACAGGTGTGCCATGGGAAATTGGAACCTCCAAGACCCTTTCTTCCCCCTCCTGCTGAACACTTTTTCTTCTCCACTCGGGCTTCCTTCTTCCCAGCCTCGCTCTGCTCGCTTTGCCTCGCTTTGATCTGGGGTGAGTCTGCTCAGTAGCGCCCGCGTGGGTCACGTCTTCCTCCCTCCCCTCCTGAATACGCTCACGCTGCCCCCTCAGATCAAAATGGCGGCAGAAGCGGCACTGTAAAAGAAAGAGTAAGTGTTCGGCAGGAGGGGGAAGAAAGCGCGCGAAGGGGAAGGGGAAGGAAGAGGTCTCTGTTGAAAGCTGGCATGGGCAAACTTGGACCTTCCAGGTGTTTTGGACTCCAACTCCCACCATTCCTAGCAGTCTCATGCCCCCCCCCCTCAGCCACTTAAGCAGGAAAGGGCCTCAGACTGTTAGGAATGGTTGGAGTTGAAGTCCAAAGCACCCAGAGGGCCGAAGTTTTCCCATGCCTGTTTTAGGGACCTTAAAGTGGCGAGCCTCCTTCCAACATTGTGATTCTGGATAGAAAACAAACAACAACATAACATTGAGTCCACAGTGTTCTCTGGGTGTAGGTGAACAACAACTTACAAACTCAATGTCAATTCCCAAGCAAACCCTTTCAGTACTTTATGTTGGCAATGAGAGTTCAATATGCCAAGTTTGGATCAATTCCATTGTTGCAAGAATTCAGGATGCTCTTTGTGTGTTAACTATAAATCCCAGAAACTGTAACTCCCAAATGTCAAGGTCTATTTTCCCCAAACTCCATCTGTGCTCACATTTGGGCATATTGAGTATTCATGCCAAGTTTTGTCCTGATCCAACATTGTTTGAGTCCACAGTGCTCTCTGGATATAGGTGAACTACAACTCCAAAACCCAAGGTCAATGCCCACCAAACTCATATAGTATTTTCTCTTGGTTATGGGAGTTCTGTGTGGGAAGTTTGTGTCTTTCTGCCATTCCTGCCAGGATATCTATGTTGTGTTCATCGAAACAGGCCCAGCTTTCACACTGAGTGTATAAATACATTTAAAAACATATTAACTATATGTATTACTGTGTTAGAGTGTCATTTTGTGTCATTTTGGTTGGTGGTGTGCCCCAGGATTTTGTCAATGTAAAAAATGTGCCGCGGCTCAAAAAAGGTTGAAAAACACTGGCTTATTGTTTTACTTTGTGCAGATTTCACAACAGTCTGCTTCCTCCCTTTCAACTCACAAATAGTCCCCAGTCCCAAAACACCCCCATCTCATATTTTAGTGCTCCTGTTTTGGCATGCTGGCAGTAAAGTGATGCCAGGGGATACGATAATGTTCTTCTCCTCCTCTACCCATATATAGTCCTATGCCTATGGAAGCTTATGTTACCAACTTCATGTTCTAAGTCTCTAAAGTGCCACCATACCTCTTTGCATATTGATATCCCAGACAAATGGGGGCTATGTATTTGAATTACATCTCATTGTTTTCTCAGGATTTTCTTGAATCTGGGCTTCTCTTTCTGGAGAAGCAAGACTGTCCCCTGTTTAACTGTCCCTCCAGTGGCAGACAAAGGCTTTTTTCATTCCTTAGAGGGGCTTTATTCTTCACTGTTAACGAAGGGGCTTTTAATGAAATGCTGTACCCATTTGAATTGTTTCTAATGTTTTCGTTAATTTTAATGACAATCTTTTGCACATTTTTTTTTTAAAAAAACGCATTTGTTTTATATTGTGAGCCAGCTGGAGTCACAGTTCTCAGAGTAAAGGTGAAATAATAATAATCATACACTTTATTTATATTCCGCTCTTCTCACCCCGAAGGGGACTCAGAGTGGATTACAGGTGCACATACTTAGCAGATTTCCACATACACACATATAGACGAACAGAGGCAAACTCTGGCCATCAGGGGGAGCTGATGCACTCCTCATCTCTCAGCATTCCCAGCATCCCTTGTTGTTCCTTCCACATTCCTCCACATTCCTGGAGTTCTTTAATGGCCTCATAATTCAGTCAAAATTTGCCTCCCCACTTAAAACAACAACAAGGTTCCACCTGGCTTATACATTATCCCTGTAATCCATCATGATTCTATGAGATGAGCTATTCTAAAATCAATGCAAGGAGATCACACACAAATACAGGGATAATTTCTGTGGGGATAAAGTTGGCCCACGAGAGCTAGTGTGGTGTAGTGGTTTGAGTGCTGGACTACAATGTGGAAAACCTGGGATTGAATCCCTACTCAGCCATGAAAATCCATTGGGTGATACTGGGCAAGTCACACAAATCTTGGCAAGAAATCCCCAGTGATAGGATTCCATTAGGATTTCCAAAAGAGAAGAGTTCCATTGGGCTTGCCCAAAATGACACCTAACAAAGAAGTTGTCTAAAACTTTTTTTAAAAGTTATCAGAATAAAAAGGTTGGATGAGGGCATTTCCAATAATGCTTTGTAAAGTAAAGTGATTCTTACTTTATTTATTTATTTACTTTATTTATATTCCGCTCTTTTCACCCCGAAGGGGACTCAGAGCAGATTACAGTACACATACTTGCAGACAATCCCTGCAGTTCAACATATGACATATAGACGAACATACGACATATAGACGAACAGAAGCAAACTTCTGGCCACCAGGGGGAGCTGATGCACACCTAATCTCTCAGTGTTTTTCCAGCATCTCTTTGTTGTTCTGCATTCCTACGCGATTTCTGGAGTTCTTTAATGGCTTCATAAATCAGTCAAAATTTGCCTCCCCACTTTAATGTGGTGCCTTTATCTCTTACTTGACAGATGCAACTGTCTTTCGGGCTGCAAAGGTCAACAGCAGGCTACACTTAAGGCCGAGCACCTACCTTGACCCGGGCAAACCTCGAACTCATGACCTACTGGCCAGAGAGATCTTATGCAGCTGACACTTAGCCAGCTGCACCACATATACAGTATGATGTGTTATTTATGCATACAACTCACTGCCAGAAGCTGTACAGTATAGATTCACACATTATATCCATTTTTAATTCGAAACAAACATTAGTTTGACAGAATTCAAATAAAATCTGTGAATTACTGAGCACGCATGGCATTCCCTGAAGTTAAACATTAACTGACATGCGGACAAAACCATTCCCTTTTCCAAGGGAGCTAAAAAAAATCTTGTTATGAAAGAATCACTCATATATATATATTTTTATATATATATATATATATATATATATATATATATATTGACTCACTCCCATTACAATCAATAGAAGGAACATTTATAAATCACCAGCTAATTGTTTTTTTCATTATCCATTTCCTCCCTGAAATGCTCCTTGCTATGGACCACTCTGAGAAAGCAAAGACAGCTTAACAAGTAAGGAAAAAAGTTCAAGAGCTTTTTTCCCTGGGGATGTTAAAGTGTTTTTGAGATATGTGCAGAAACATGCTACTCAGGAAACACTATGTGGGGATTTTTCTAAGTGAGGGAAGCAGCTTTGGCAAGGCATTTGGACTACTTGCTGCTCACAGAAAGGAGAAACCAAGGACTTACTGCTGAATTTAATCTCATGCAGAGTCAGGGAATAGTGGAGAAGAATGAGATACCTTGTAAATAATGCATATTATCTAACTTTAAATAGAACATACAGGGCTGGAAAAGGAGGAGGTGGGATAGCTCAGAGACTCTCAGCCTCCTGTTTAGAAATGGCAGGGCAGCAATACTGCAATTTCCTAGTTTGTTACCTACTTGCATGCCAAGTAATAAGTTGTGTTCTTGGTATGTACTGCACATTATTATGGAGTCTTTATAAATTCCTGGTAAATATCTATTTAGAAATATTTTCCACTGTGTTCAGTGGCACTTGCATGTACAGGATGGCAGCCGAAATATCAAATGGAAACAAACTAATCACATGGTCATATTTTCCTTGACAAATAGGAAGTCTTCCTCAGATAAGTTATTGCTAGGCACAATAGAAGGAAATTAACTCCTAGTTTCAGTGCTTTGTAGCAAAGCATGTGAAATAAGACCAGCGTTAAGTTCAGGTCACACCCTTGTACTTTTGGACAAGGACATAATGTCAGGAATCTGGACATACAGAAGGAGAGAAGAATGTATTTATCAAAATATTGAAAACATAAATACTTCTACCTTCTTCCTACTCTCTATCCCAAAATGTTACAGCTCATTTTAAATTTCCTGTCCATTTCAGATGGGGGCAGAAGTGGAAACAGTGAGCAAAGGGATGGAAAAGAAATGGGTTTCCTGAATTCATAGGTCAGGGGTGCTCACACTTTTTCAGCATGCGAGCTACTTATAAAACAACCAAGTCAAAATGATCTACCTACCCACTACTCAGAGAGCCATAAAAGCAAAATATTTGGAAATTTATTTCAGTGAGAGCCATATAATATATTTTAAGACTGAATTCAACTAAATGTGAGTATAATAAGCCCCTGAATTTATTCATAATAATAATGATGATAATATTCATTCAGCCTCTACTACTACTTCTACTACTAATAATAGTAGTAGTAATAACAATAACAACAATAGGTTCCTAGAGTAGAAGGAGACCTCCAAGGACCATCCAGTCCACTCTCCTTCTGCCATAAGGAAAAACATAATGAAAGCATTCCTCACAGATGGCCATTCAGCCTCTGATAATAATAATAATAATAACAACAACAACAAGGGGTTCCTAGAATAGGAGGAGACCTCCAAGGGCCATCCAGTCCAACCTCCTTCTGCACCTGGGCGGCGTCAGGAGCCTGCGGGGCGAGACTGAGCCTTCCTCCCACCCTGCCTTCGCTGGCAGGGTGGGATGAAGGACGCCCTACAAGATCTACCAGGACGCCCTACGAGATCTACCAGTAGATCACGATCTACCTAATGGGCACCCCTGTCATAGGTGAAAAAAGAGAGGTGGGGCAAAGTTGTTTGCAATAAGGATGTGTCAGACAACATCCAGTGAGTTTTATGCCCCAAAAGCTCTGCATTTCAAAAGAGAGGCTTTCCCTGAGCATCCCTTCCCACAAACTCCTTGCCATATAATCACGTCACCACCTCATAAAATATTCTCATCAGCCCCAATCTGCACAGGTATCTACGAAACCACAACAGAATGGCCATTTGTTTTGGCTTCTTTCTAACAGCCCCTTGGTCCCTAAAGCCCATTTTTGAGGCACACTTAGAGTATCCTGTACTACAATTTACTTAACATCTCTTCCACTCAACACACATACACGCACTTTGCGGAGCTAAGTCCCACTGAATCTAAAAGGGAGATATTCACTGATGGCAATAAATATTGGATCAGGTCCTTCTTACATAACCTCTGGCAAAGAAATGGAAAGAACCGCAAGGATCACATTGTCTCATTCAGGGAACATATTTGAAGGAAGCTAGCTGTATTTTTCTAAGAACTTCACAGGAACTGTACCACCCAGAAACATTTCATGAGGCTAAATATTCTCCTGCTAGAAGGGATTCCATATTAATCTGATGGACAATGATTCCTGAGTCAGACAAATGAGAGAGAGAGAGAGAGAGAGAGAGAGAGAGAGAGAGAGCTTGTTGTTGTTGAAGTTTCAGCTACAAAGCAACCAAAAGATGCTCTGAAAACAACGTGGAGTCACTGACTAGTTAACACCCATCTGTACAGCAAGCATCTTGCCTCGACTTAAGATCTCCTTTTTAGGTAACAAACAGGGGGTTCTGCCATTGTGCTACATGTTATTAAATTATAAAAAGGTTTTCAAATAAACCCAGTTGCAAAAGGCAGGTTTATCTCCAGGCTGGGGAATTTGGAAGGGTTTCCTGAGTTTATATACCATCTTGATCAGAAAGTGAAGGCTGCTGCCTGAGAACACTCCAGCAGAGGGGACTAAGTTGGAGGGTATGTATATCTTGCCAGAAATCAATAGCTGCCAAACCAATTACCTGGAAGGAGGAGGGGAAGGAGGGGAAGAGGAAAAGGAAGAGGAAGGAAATGAGGAGGAATCATAGAATCATAGAGTTGGAAGAGACCTCATGGGCCATCAAGTCCAACCTAATCAAAATAGAGCAAGGGTAGTCACAACAGTCTAACTACAAGAAAGGAGATTCCACCTGAACATTAGGAAGAGGTTCCTGACTGTGAGAGCTGGATGGTCTAACACTGGTGGTTAGCAAAAAATAGTGGGTCTATACTTCTTCTCTAGAATCAAACAATATCAATATATTTCAAATAGAGTAGACCATAAGCGCATACAATACCATGCAGATATAATATTATATCTGTATGGTATTGTATGCGCTTATGGTCTACTCTATTTGAAATATATTGATATTGAAATTGTTTGATTCTAGAGAAGAAGTACAGACTCACTATTTTTTGCTAACCACCAGTGTTAGACCATCCAGTTCAACCCCATTCTGCCAAGAAGCAGGAAAATTGTATTCAAAGCACCCCCAACAGATGGCCATCCAGACTCTTTTTAAAAGCTTCCAATGAAGGAGCCTCAACCACACTCCGGGGCAGAGTGTTCCACTACTGAACAGCTCTCACAGTCAGGAAGCTCTTCCTAATGTTCAGGTGGAATCTCCTTTCTTGTAATTTGCAGCCATTGCTCCGTGCCCTAGTCTCCAGAAAACAAGCTTGCCCCCTCCTCCCTATGACTTCCTCTCACATATTTATACATGGCTATCATGTCTCCTCTCAGCCTTCTCTTTTTCAGGCTAAACATGCCCAGCTCTTTAAGCCGCTCCTCATAGGGCTTGTTCTCCAGACCCTTGATCATTTCAGTCGCCCTCCTCTGGACACATTCCAGCTTGTCAACATCTCTCTTCAATTGTGGTGCCCAGAATACAACACAAGGTGTAGAAGAGGAGGAGGAAAGGTGTAGAAGAGGAGGAGGAGAAAGGAGGAGGAAAAGAAGAAGAGGAAGAAGACGGAGAAGAGGAAGAAGAAGATGAAGAGAAGAAGAGGAACAGAAGAGGAAGAAGATGAAGAGAAGAAGCAACAGAGGAGAAGGAAGGGGAACAAGGAGGAGGAAGATGGAGAAGAGGAAGAAGAAGATGAAGAGAAGAAGCAACAGAGGAGGAGGAAGGGGAAGAAGAGGAGGAAGAAGATGGAGAAGAGGAAGAAGAAGATGAAGAGAAGAAGCAACAGAGGAGGAGGAAGGGGAAGAAGAGGAGGAAGAAGATGGAGAAGAGGAAGAAGAAGATGAGGAGAAGAAGCGACAGAGGAGGAGGAAAGAGAAGAAGAGGAGTAAGATGGAGAAGAGGAAGAAGAAGATGAAGAGAAGAAGCAACGGAGGATGAGGAAAGAGAAGAGGAGGAGGAAGATGGAGAAGAGGAAGAAGAAGATGAAGAGAAGAAGCGACAGAGGAGGAGGAAAGAGAAGAAGAGGAGGAAGATGGAGAAGAGGAAGAAGAAGATGAAGAGAAGAAGCAACAGAGGAGGAGGAAAGAGAAGAAGAGGAGGAAGATGGAGAAGAGGAAGAAGAAGATGAAGAGAAGAAGCAACAGAGGAGGAAAGAGAAGAAGAGGAGGAAGATGGAGAAGAGGAAGAAGAAGATGAAGAGAAGAAGCAACAGAGGAGGAGGAAAGAGAAGAAGAGGAAGAAGATGGAGAAGAGGAAGAAGAAGATGAAGAGAAGAAGCAACAGAGGAGGAGGAAGGGGAAGAAGAGGAGGAAGATGGAGAAGAGGAAGAAGAAGATGAAGAGAAGAAGCAACAGAGGAGGAGGAAGGAGAAGAAGAGGAGGAAGAAGATGGAGAAGAGGAAGAAGAAGATGAAGAGAAGAAGCAACAGAGGAGGAGGAAGGAGAAGAAGAGGAGGAGGAAGATGGAGAAGAGGAAGAAGAAGATGAAGAGAAGAAGCAACAGAGGAGGAGGGAGGGGAAGAAGAGGAGGGAGAAGATGAAGAGAAGAAGCAACAGAGGAGGAGGGAGAAGAAGTGGGAGAAGATGGAGAAGAGGAAGAAGAAGATTAAGAGAAGAAGCGACAGAGGAGGAGGAAGGAGAAGAAGAGGAAGAAGATGGAGAAGAGGAAGAAGAAGAGGAAGAGAAGAAGCAACAGAGGAGGAGGAGGAAGGAGAAGAAGAGGGAGGGAGGAGTGGGAAGGAAGACAGAGAAGGAGGAGGCAGAAGAAGACAACCCACTAGGTCTTAAGATGCACTTTGCAATACTCTGAACCAGAGAGAGAGAAAGTGAGTGAGTGAGTGAGTGAGTGAGAGAGAGAGAGAGAGAGAGAGAGAGAGAGAGAGAGAGAGAGAGAGAGAGAGAGAGAGAGAGCTGCTCTTTCTGGGAAGGGGTATTTCCATCCTGACTGGGCTAAACCTGCTCTCTTTTAGAGGCTACAGCAAAGGAGGAAACCCCCAAGAGCATCTGCTGTATTTCTCCCAACTTGGTGGGCTTCACAGCCATGGGAGCTTCAGGGGCTGCCTGGATCAGGCTCCAAGCGCAGGCAGCTCCAGCCATCGCCCCAAAGGCTGTGCTAAAAATACCGAGGCGAAGCACTTGGTTCCACCTCCTGGGAGAGTTTCCAGGAACTCTTGTCCAAAAAGCCCTCTCCTCTGCATGCAGGGGTCTCCAACTTTGCCATGATGCCCCCTGCTCCCCTGGGCGCCTTGTCCTCGGTGCCTGGCCCTTCTGTTCGGGGAGAGAGCTCCTTACCTTCCGGACCCCGTGGAAGCCATAGGCGGCTGCAACTTGCGCGGCTTCGGCTTCTCCCCCGTGGTGAAACTCCACCAAGAAATGGTTGGTGTAGACGGCTGGCTCGGAGGCGGAGGCCAAGGCGAGGAGCCCCACCAGGAAGAGGCCGCCCGCCTCCCAGCGGCGCACAGGCTCTGCCTGCATGGCTCCGTGGGGCGAGGGGGCCAGGGACTTTCCCGATACAGAGAGGCTGCGGTGGGAGGTCTGCGCCCGCCTGTCTCTCCTGTCTCCGGCTCGTGGGCTTATGCCGCCCTGCGCGTGTGCATGTGCTGGGTGGGATGCCAGATCTGCATTTTCCAGCTCCTCCTCGTGGGGCAACACGGCGCGGCCGCCAAAAGGAAGCACCAACCGGGGCCGAGGCGGGAGAGACGGCGAGGGGGGGTTGGGCTAAGGGGCTGCCAATCACAGCCAGGCGGGAGCGAGACCTCTCCCTGCCTTTGGATGCGCGAAGGGCGGAGGGAGGGAGGGAGCCTTTGCGCTGCCGCCGCTCACTGATTCAGCACCTTGGAGAGCGCCTCCATCCTTCCCCAGCCCCGAAGGGAGGAAAAGCCCCACGGAGCCAATGGCAGGGAGGGAACGGGAGGGAACGCGAGGCGGGCCAATCAGCAGCCGCGCTGTCACCTTTTTGTGTAACTCGAGGCCAGAGCGAGCATCTCTGGAAGGAAGCACCTATTGACCGCAGGGCATTCCTCCACCCATTGGGGCTCCTACTTCCCTCCCCTCTCGGGCCAAGGCCTGCTGCTCAGAATTGGAAGGGCTTTCCTCTCGACTCACAGCCATCCTCTTCTCCTTCCCCTTGTTTCCTTTCTTTCTGATCCCCTTTCCTTTTCATAGAATCATAGAGTTGGAACAGTAGGGCTGCTTGATGGTTATATTATGTGAATTCCCACTTACTCCCAACAGTTTTCCTATTCCCACTTGTGTTTAGAGGCAACCCTTGCAGAGTTATTATCAGAGAGATTTTGCACAATTCCCCCAAAGAGTGTTGAAGATCAACAACAACAACAGACTTACTAATAGGGTTGCCAAATGTCCCTTATTCTAAGGGACGTCCCTTATTTTGGCCCTAAAATTTGTGTCCCTTATTTTCAGGCCCTGTCCCTTATTTTTGACTAGCAGGACAGGACTGGGCGGGGTTGACCAGAGGAAGGTGCGCACTGCGGTTTCCACGGCAATGCCTTCCCGGGGATTCCAACTCGCAGGGCAGCCTGCGTCCCCGTTGGAAGGAAGGGGCGATACAGGACTTTTTCAAAGTATAGTAGACTATTTAACCGTTACCCAAGGGGAATGTTGGATCATGTTGGATAAAGATAGTTTCTGGTTGCTTGAGAGTTACTCTTAAAATAGGCCTAGCTGTGCATCCCAATACTATACAATGCTGTGTATCCCATACTATACTATACCATTAACTATTGACATAATAATCATGAAAATGTACTGTCTTATAAAATTTATTTTATTTTAATGTTCAGACAGTGCACTTTTAAAGTCAGCAAAGTCAAGTACTAAATACAGATGGAGAAAATTAGGTAGTTCTAATAATGTTTTTTTCTGCATGACAAAACATGCAGAAACATACTATGTCCTGTTAAGAGGGTGTAAGTCAGTTTTTTTTGTGAGTTTCAATAATTATCTCATTATGTTAATAAAACTATTTCTACCTAATGTTTGAGTTTCAAGTTTTTAATGAAGTGTCCCTTATTTTTGTGAAAAATCTCATAAATGTCCCTTATTTTTTATATCAAAAATGGCAACCCTACTTACTAATGAAACTTTGGGAGCATCTGCATTGCGGAAATAATGCAGTTTTGATACCACTATAATTGCTGTGATTCAGTACTATGGAATCTTGGAAGTTGTAGTCTTACAAGGACTTTGTCAGACTGGTGTTAGCAGATTGTGGAAGCAAGGACATATCCTGTTAAAGATATTTTAGCTCCTTCTAATATAGTAAGACTCTGAACTCAAAAGTACACATAGAATCATAGAGTTGGAAGAGACCTCGTGGGCCATCCAGTCCAACCCCCTGCCAAGAAGTAGGAAAATTGCATTCAAAGCACCCCTGACAGATGGCTATCCAGCCTCTGTTTAAGAGCTTCCAAAGAAGGAGCCTCCACCACACTCCGGGGCAGAGAGTTCCACTGCTGAACGGCTCTCACAGTCAGGAAGCTCTTCCTAATGTTCAGATGGAATTTCTTATCTTATAGAAGATACAGGAAGATCCCTGAAGTCAGTGAAGAGGGGGAGCCAGGAAGACAGATTTCCACCATGTGTCCTGGGTCATGGATTGGGAGCCCCTACCCCCACCCCCACCCCCAGCAACAATACTACATCTGCCTGCCACCTCAGGAGGAGAAAGAGGAAATCCTGCTGCTTCTCCTCCCCCCACCCCCAAGCCAGCTAAGAGGAGGAAAGGGGACTGAGGAAAAGACTTTAAAAACACCTGTCTCCTGGCTGTTGCTTATTGTTTCTGTTGTGGTTTTATATTGTATTTAATGCTTTTATATGCATTTTGATATTATGTGTATTACTTGTTGCCTGTAAACCACCTTGAGTCACTGAAAGGCTGAGAAAGGCAGTATACAAATACAGTAAATAATAAATAAATAAATCTCTGAAAATATTAATTGGAGGGTGTCATAAAACTTTCCTCCTCATCCTCATCTTCCTCTTATTTTATTATTATTTATTTATTTATGGTATTTATACCCCGTCTCTTCTCGACCCCAAAAGGGGGACTCAGGATGGCTTACATAGGCAGTAATTCGATGCTGTTACATAAAGTTAAAACAGTAACCTTACCATAAACATAACCATTACACATTAAAATGCATAAATACATAAAATACACAAACATTAGTTAAAAACAGTACAAAATCTTAATTAACAATATATTTGTATAAATCATCCTTATCAATCCATTTCTGCCAAAGTGCTGCTTTAACTCTGTGTGTTGACCAAAGGCCTGGTCCCACAACCATGATTTTACTTTCGTCCTGAAAGCCAGGAGGGATGGGGTCGATCGTATCTTGCTTGGAGGTGTGTTCCAGAGGCAGGGGGCCACCGCCAAGAAGGCCCTATCCCTTGTCCCCACAAGCCGAATTTGGGATGTTGGTGGGAGTGAGAGTAGAGCCTCCCTGGATGATCTTAGGTTATGAGGTGGGATGTAGAGGCAGATCCGTTTGGACAAGTAAGCTGGGCCAGAACCGTATAGAGCTTTATAGGTCAAAACCTCCTCTTTGTCTTCTTTTTCTTCCTCCTCCTGCTGATCTGCCTTCTCCTCTTCCTCTTATTTCTCCTCCCAGAATCATAGAATAATAGAGTTGGAAGAGACCACAGCGGCCATCTCGTCCAACCCCATGCCCTGCAGGAAAAGCACAATCAAAGCAGCCCCGACAGATGGCCATCCATTTTCAGAGCTTTAAGAGGCACCGGGACTGTGGCACAGCTGGCTGGGTGTCAGCTGCATTGAGATCATTACTGACTGAAAGGTCATGAGTTCAAAGCCAGCCCAGGTCGGAGTGAGCTTCTGACCAATTGTGTAGCTTGCTGTTGACCTTTGCAGCCCGAAAGACAGTTACATCTGTCAAGTAGGAAAATTAGGTACCACCTATGTGTGGGGAGGCTAATTTAACTAATTTACGAGGCCATAAAAGAAATCTCCAGCAGAGCACGCGAGGAATGTGGAAGTATTTCATCAGTGTCGCAGATGAATGGTGAAGCGACAGCTCCCCTGGTGGCCAGAAAAGGGGAATGTTAAATAGCCTCTGACTATCTATATGTGTTGTATGTCTATAGCATTGAATGTTTGATATGTATGTGTACATTGTAATCCACCCTGAGTCCCCTGCAGGGTGCGAAGAGCGGAATATAAATACTGCAAATAAATAAATTAATCCATCTGAACAGTTCAGGCCCAACCTGTCTATCCGACTGTATTTCCCAATGTGAACCTACCCAAGCACTATGATCTGTTGGAGAGGCCCTACTCTCGGTGCCACAGCCATCAGGTACGCTGTTGGAGAGGCCCTACTCTCGGTCCCACAGCCATCAGGTACGCTGGTGGGAATGAAAGAAAGGGCCTTCTCAACGCTGGCCCTCAGCTCTGGAACTCACTCCCTAAGGACATCAGAATAGCTCCCGCCCTGCTCTCTTTCAGAAAGCAACGAAAAACTTTTCTTTTGAAGGAAGCTTTCTGGGAATGAGTAATTGTGTTAAATGGCAATGGACTTCAACTATGGCAACAAGATTGATAGAGCAGATTTTAATATAGCTTGTTTTTAATATAGTATTGTTTTATCATGTATTGTTTTTATGAGTTGTCAGAAATGTTTTGTGTTGCTCAATTTGCATGTATTTGAGTTTGTATTGTCCTAGGTTTGAATGGTATTGCATTGTTGCCAACCAGGCATGTAGCCAGGGGGGGGGGCTAAGGGGGCTTCAGCCCCCGAAATTCTCAGGGTGGTCCGCAAAAAAGGCCTTACTGGTACATTATTTAAACTGTTATGTTTATTCATATCATGATCTGATCACCATGCTCATTATATCCCACATTAATGGGGTTATTGGGATAACAATACAAAAGATTTGCCAGGGTAGACCCTCTTCCACCCAGTCTCAGCCCCCCCTCGAACCAAACTCAGCCCCTCTGAAACAAAATCCTGGCTACGGCCCTGTTGCCAACTGTTAGCCGCTCCGAGACCCTCAAAGAGGGAGAGAGGGCATGGTATAAAATGAGTAAATGAATAAATAAAATCCAGCCTTTGTTTAAAAGCCTCCAAGAAAGGAGCTTCCACCACACTCCAAGGAAGGGAGTCTCACTGCTGAACAGCTCTTATAGTCACAACCTTCTGTCGTGCAGGAAAAGCACCATCAAAGTACCCCTGGAAGATGGCCATCCAGTCTTTGTTTAAAAGCCTCCAAAGAAGGAGCCTCCACCACACTCCCAGGCTGCAACTTCTATTGTTGAACAGCTCTTGTGGTCTGGAATTTTTTACTGGTGTTTAGGTGGAATATCCTTTCCTGTCATTTGAATCCATTGCATGGAGTCTTAGTTTCCAGAGCAGCAGAAAACAAGCCTTCTCTCTCTTCCTTATGAAACCCTTTCACATATTTAAACATGGCTATCCTGTCTCCTCTCACCCTTCTCGTTTGCAGGCTAAACATGTTCAGTGCTTTAAGAGGATCCGTTAAACCTTGTGCCATTTTTGGGGTCCAGATTTCAGTGATCCCCATCAGTTTTTCGGGAGCCTCCGAATTCAACTAGGGAAAATATCAATTTTTCAGTTTGGCAGCTGAAAAATCCGGGAAGATCTGGCCCATTGGTGGCAGTGAGGAACTTATGAGGCTCCCCTTTCCATCTTTCTAGGGCACCAGCCTTAACAAACCCCTGGTTCTGGTGTCCTTTCCTTTAATCTCCTTTAGATAGCCCTGGATTAAAGCACTGAGCTTCTAGCATCCTCCTCTTTAATTTCCTTTTGCTAAACCTGGGAAGGAATTGAATTCTCCTCATGGGCAGGCCCGGATTACCCATAAGGCCAACCTAGGCCATGGCCTAGGGGCCCAAGCCGAGGGGGGCGCAGAATCAGGGACCAAAAAAAATGTTGAAACAAATAAAAATGCCATGGCCAGCCCCTGGAGTCTCTCCCAACTCAGCGGCACACGCCCCCAAAGGATGCTCCCGGCCGCTCTGCATGCGCCTGTTTTCCTCCCTCCCCCTGGTCCTTCCCATCCACAGGAGCAGATGGGGAGCCTGCCTTCTGAGTGAGAGAGTGAGTGAGCGTGAGACCCATGTGCGCTCCCCACTCCTTCGCGGGCGCCTCCCCACGCCTCCGCCTCTCTCCCCCTTTCATTGCAGAGCCAGAAATAGCCTTTTATTCTGACCCAAAATGGGCAGGTGGGTGGGTGAGTGGGCTAGCTTCCTAGCCATTTGGGAGGGTCCCTTTTCAGTTGCCTCAGTTTTCCCAGTGGCGCTGACGGAGAGAGAGAAAGAGAGGAGGGGCCATGGGCAGGGAAGGTGGCACCACCGGCCGCTTTGACAGCATGTGTTTTTTCCTCCCCCGTTTCCTCCCGCTATCGCCCCCGTCCCCTTTTCCTCCTTCTCCACTTGCCCCCTCCCTCCTCCCTTCCCCACCCCATCCTCCCAGCTCCCCTCCCTTTGCTTTTTTCTTCTCCCTCCATGCTTCAGAGGCTGGCCTTTTAAATGCTTTCCTCGAGGCGGCCCGGCCCCTGGCTCTCGGTTGCTCGGGAAACTTCTCCTTCTGCCTGGCCATGGGAAGTGCCTGCCGGAGCCTCCTGGTGGCCTTGGCCTTCCTGCTCTGCTGCCCGGCAGGTAAGGAGGGGGCCCAGCCCTTTCCTGGGGGGGGAGGGGGGCTTGCGGTAGAGGTTGGCTTAAAGAGGGCGTAATTCCAAAGTGTGGCCTAGGGCGCAAAAAGGTGTTAATCCGGGCCTGCTCATGGGGACTTAAGAGAGTTAGGCTATGCTGAAACTGACTGACTGGGGAACAAATGAAGGAACCCCTCTTTTATAACTTCTTCACTTTAAAAGCATTGCAGTTGCAGCATGACTACCTTTCTAGAAGATACAGGAAGATCCTTGAAAATGTTAATTGGAGGGGGTGTCATAAAACTGACAAGAAGGACATACAGGACATACAGACAAACCATTTTGGGTGCATGCACGATTATTAGTTCCCCAACAACTTTAGAATGAGTGGAAAGGAAAAAGCATATTAAAATTGTGGGCTTATCCCACAGTTACCCAGCTAAAAAGATAGCATTTCAAAACTGGGATGTTGTGTGGTTTCTGGACTTTGCAGCCATGCCTTAGCAGCATTTTCTCCTGATGTTTCACCTGCATCTCAAGACTCATTTCAAGACTTCTAGAGAGATCCCCCCCTTTACCTGATTCAAAATCTATCAGGCTTGCTCTTAGGCTGAAATTTGCAAAGTAAATAATGATACAAAAATAAATTTAGGGGATCTTAGGCCTGACCAGGTTTACAGCTGACTAGAAGAGGGCTTGTCACAGCCAGATGGATAACAAAGCCACTGGCTCTGCGGGAACCCATTGAGTCTTTTTTTGTAACCCCATCTGATCTTGGTGGCTCAGTGGGTTAAACCACTGAGCTGCTAAACTTGTTGATTGAAAGGTCACAGGTTCGAATCCAGGGAGTGACATGAGCTCCCGCTGTCAGCCCCAGCTTCTGCCAGTCTAGCAGTTCGAAAACATGCAAATGTGAATAGATCTATAGGTACTGCTCTGACAGGAAGGTAATGGTGCTCCATGCAGTCATACTGGCCACATGACCTTGGAGGTGTCTATGAACAATACTGGCTCTTTGGCTTAGAAATGGAGATGAGCATCAACCTCCAGAGTCGGATACGACTGGACTTAATGTCAGGGGAAAACCTTGTCTGATCTGGATCTGGAGTAGCGACATTGAGTTGAGGCAAAAGATGGACCATCAGCCAGGTGGTCGTTTCTGGCAATAAATCAGGGCTGGAAACTATGTGGGCTGCTCCTGCCCCTGGCATCACTGTTCATTTATTAGAAATCACAGCTGAAGTATAGCACATCTCTGGGCCAGCTCTACTATTATATGACTGGGAAGCCCTGGCCCTTGAGTATCCTAACTAAAGACCAGCTCTTACTAACAGTATGGTCTGGGGCCAGTGTACTTAAGGGATCACCTGATTCCATATAATCCCCCAAGAACACTACGGTCAGAGGACCTTTTAGACACCCCCAGCTTGAAATTGTACCACCTGACGGCAACTCAACGAAGGGCTTTTTCCATCATTGCCCCAACATTATGGAATGCTTTGCCACCCGAGACCCAGGCTTTGTGAAATCTGGTTGCCTTCTGCAGAGCCTGTAAGACCCATCTGTTCAGGCAAGCCTTTGAGTGATATTGGAATTTCAATCTGCACTGTTTTATTGCATATTGTGAATTGTTTTATGCCTATTTTTTCTGTAAACTGCCCAAGCCCCCGGGAGAGGTGGTGTAGAAATTGAATAAATAAATAAATAAATAACAGTGCTGTGAAATTTGAAGAAGCACAAATGGAGGGCAAAAAGGAGAAACGTGTGAAGATGAAGGTGCATCAAGCCAACCCTGACCAGGTTGACAATCTGGAAACCAATGTCTTCACTGTGAAAGAACATGCAGGTCAAGAATTGGTCTCTACAGTCACCTATGGACCCACCACCAAGATCCTACACTGAACATGAGTGATCACTGATGAATGAACCATTAGATGGCCTACGGACTATTCTTGAGTATAGCTTGGGAGCTTTGGAAGTTGCAGTGGACCTCTATGCCCCACTAGCCAGATAGCGTGGTTACCTCATGGGTCATGAAGGATACAGAATGCCATTGAGGAACTGCTAATTCAATATTCAACTTCCTGTCTATATCTATATTCCATTGGCTTATGACCCAAGCAGAAATATCACCTGAAACCAGCATTTTGGCTAGGAACAGTTTAGAGTAAGGTACATCCTCCTTATTTTTATATCTCCCAATCAGCCAGGACATTTGAACTTTCAGGTGTTTGTGTGTATGAGTGCTTTCAAGTCACCTGCTAATGAATGGAAACCTCATGAATGCCATATGCAACCAAGGCAAGGAATACAGAGTATAAACATAAAATTAAATCGCAATAATGCAAACAGGTGATTGTCAGAAAATATTCTGCTTAACTCCATTTATGATTTTGAACATATATATGTACAAGAAGTGGCAGCGCATAAATGGTAATGGCACATGAAACAAAGAATAAATGAATAGCAGTGACAACCCAAATGTGGAGCTTGTTTCCAAAAAGTACCAAATTCTTCTGAATTTTTTTTACAGGAATTTTAAAAATGTGTAATTTTCCAAATCCTGTACTGAAGTGTTTTGTTAGATTTTGATAGTTTTGATCCATACATAACATCCTACAGCCCAAGCCAAAAATGTGCTGCCACCCATAACTCGTTATTCTTTTTTTTTTGGAGGAGGGGATTTGGTACCTTTAAGAAACAACCTCCACAAATTAAAATAAACTTTGAATATTTCCTTCCTTTTTTTTTTTTTTTTTACATTTTCTAAGGATTTGGTCCTAAATTAAACAGACAAGATGTTGATGCATCCGTCATATTATCAATTAGGTTGTGTTGAAAACAGGATATACTGCTGAACTTCAGAACCATGAAGAACTGCATGCAAAATAATTATTCATTCATAGATCATAACAACAAAAGATGAATATTTTCCCTACCTTTGGAAGAAAAGGAGGTGCCAATTTACAAAAATAATCATAACCAACTGAATTGCACAGCTGAATTCTCTTTGGTTTTGAAGTAATTATGACTAACATTTGCTAGAAAACCTCCCAATTGAAGAGTAAGAAAGAGATTCTCCAAGAAAACAGTGTGAACTTCATATCAAGCAAGTACTTTTCTTGGATACATGTATAAGTTAGATAACAGGGGGGAAATATTTTTTGCTATTTTTTTAGTCAAAGTGAAATGCTGAAAGGTTAATTGAGAAACTACTCTAATTATTGGAACTCTTAAGTGTATCCAAAGAGAAAACTACTCCATGACAAATGAATTATAAAATATGCAGTTGGTTAACTAAGGAAATATTGTGCCTAGAGACATAGGTAATTTTAAAGAGGCTAGGCATGCACCGAGAAACTTAATTTGAAAGTTTGTTACATACATACATTAAATGGGAAAACTCATATTCTGTTTTTCTACTGCATTGAAATGAGATTTTTAAAATAGGCTATTATTGTGGAGGAGTTTGCCTGAATTTACTGAGCACACAATGATGAAGATCAGAAGGGAGCCCAATTTCCACTCAGAACAAAAAGAACTGTTGGGGAAATTTCTGTTTACTGGTGGGGAGTTTCTTGGGGCTGCCAAGTGGAGGATGTTTTACCCATAAATTTTGTTTAAAATGGTTTTGGGTGTACATTGGAGAGAATATAACGACTTATTAAAATATTGGTATGGGACAATAACAGGGTAGGATTAAACCAGCTAAAACAAAATTGGGCTTCTTGCAGCTTCCTCTTGAAATTGCATTGAAGCATAGCAGCAGGGTGAGTCATGTCGGACAGCTGGATCATCCAGGGGGGCACACAAATTGCTCAAAATATCAAATGGGAATAAAATACAAAACCTTTAGTGCCCCAAAGTCCATTTCTGGTTTCAAAAAATTGATATTTTAAAAACGTTAAGAATGCAATGGAGGGCAATGTTTCTTTGTCAGAAAATTGACAGTCTGAGACGTTAGGTAGAGTCAAGGGTCATCAAACAGCCTGGATGGAGGGCAGTATACAATCCGAGAACTGTCTTTTATCTTTTACTTGTGATAGTAGGGAATACGAAAGCTCTCCCCAGATGGCCTTAAAATTTGGGCAGGGTCATAATGCCTACAACGAAACTGTATCGGGCTTTATAAGCACTTTCAGTTGTGCCCAGAAGCAAACCAGTAGCCAGGAAAGCTGCTTCAACAGGGATGTTATATGTTTCTTGTAGCCAGCCCCCAGTTAGTAGTTTGGCCACATCATTATAGACTCACTGCAGTTTATTATTATTATTTTATTTACTTTATTTATATTCTGCTCTTCTCACCCTGAAGGGGACTCAGAGCGGATTACAGAACACATACTTGCAGACAATCCCTGCAGTTCAACATATGACATGTAAACATGTGACATTTATCACAGTACAGTACAGTACATACATTTTTACATTTATATATATATGGACAAACAGAGGCAAACTTATGGACACCAGGGAGAGCTGACACACTCCTCATCTCTCTCAGCGTTTCCTTCCAGCATCCCTTTGTTGTTTTTTTCCGCATTCTTCAGCGATTCTTTATGGCCTCATAAATCAGTCAAAGTTTTGCCTCCCCACTTTAATGTGGTACTTTTATCTCCTACTTGACAAATGTAACTGTCTTTCGGGCTGCAAAGGTCGGCAGCAGGCTACACTTAAGGTCGAGAACCCACCTCGACCCGGGCAAGCCTCAAACTCATGACCTACTGGTCAGAGAGATCTTATGCAGCTGACACTTAGCCAGCTGCGCCACAATCCCAGTTTCCAAACACAGTCTGATGCATAGTGTGTTAAAGTAATCCAAAGGGCAATGGTTAGTTTTCACATATAAATGCATAGATGCTTCACATTTTTAAGTGGGCATATGTGCTCATGGCCAATGACTGAGGACTGGATCTCTAGACTCAAGACCAAGCATAAACTATTAACCCAAGAATCATAAAACTATCCAGAAAAGTATGAGCATAATCTAGCAAAT
The DNA here is from genome assembly GCA_030556195.1 of Anolis apletophallus. Classification (NCBI taxonomy): domain Eukaryota; kingdom Metazoa; phylum Chordata; class Lepidosauria; order Squamata; family Anolidae; genus Anolis; species Anolis apletophallus. The sequence continues at coordinate 48,014,226 of JARBWK010000003.1, read as the reverse complement.
ATAGTAATTTACTGCATCTGTGTGTGGATTGGTAACTGCAGTGGCAGACAGGATGGCACTTCAAAGGGTCTGCATAGAGAATCAGTAGTTGTCCTCTCCTCTCTTTAGAAAAACTGTATAAGCCCTGCAGCTCAGAGCATTCTTGGGGATCCATCTCACCCAGCATATTCTTTTATTGAACTATTATTTCTGAGATGGATGCAAAAAAAGCAATTTTATCTTCCAAATAATCATGTTGTCATCCTGTACATTTCATAAACTCTCCAAAATTGCATTGAAAGGACATTCAAGTGCCACCTCGGAGTTGGTTGAGGTAGGCAGGATTTCCCTGGGTACTGGTTGTGGGGGGTCGGGAGCAGGTGAGGGTTTTGCCCTCCCTTCTGCTCGAGATCCCCGTGTACAACTGGTGGGCTACTGTGTGATACAGAATGCTGGACTAGATGGGCTGAGGTCCGATTCAGCATGGCTCTTCTTATGTTCTTATGTTCTTATCACAACCCAGACTAAAGCAAAGGAAACAGCCATAGATCAGCTAGTCTAGGTAAATGCAGTGTAATTTATGCTACTTAGTACTTTGAGTCCGGGAAAGAGACAAGTGGATGAGATTCCATTGAATCTGCTCGTGTTGAACAGTTGAAGCATATGGGCATTTTATTCTGGGTCTTGGAGATAATGTATATTATCTGACTAATGTACAGAGCATGGCTGAGATAGGGGCATCCCCCAAGATTTGTTCCATTTTACACTTAAAATTGCAATTCTCCTGGGACATCATGCCAGTATAATGTCTGGATTACCTTAGCAATTGTAATTTTAGCATGTTTGCATGTATCAATAATAATAATAATAATAATAATCTTTATTTATAAGTCGCTTCCCTCTCCCCAAAGGGGACTCGGAGTGGCTTACATGGGGCCGTGCCCAAACCACAAATCACAAAATATCAAATATCAAAAAAAACCAATAAACACAATAAAAACAGTAAACACAGTAACATGAATACATCTAACAAAACACAATAACAAATGCATCTAAAACAAAAGGAAAAAAGAAGACGAGAGGGCGGGCTGCATGTACATATGTTTAAAAACTGGGGGAGATACAGTAAATGGAGTAGGGCCAAAACGTGAAGAGTCGCAAAGGGGAAGGAAATCCAAGAAGCGGGCATTGAGGGATCTAGTCTCCAAAGGCTAGGCAGAAAAACCAAGTTTTCAATTGTCTCTTAAAGGCTTCCAGTGAAGGGGGCATTCCTGATCTCTCCCGGAAGGGAGTTCCAAAGTCGGGAGGCCACAGAGGAGAAAGCTTTCTCCCTAGTATTCACAAACCGGGTCTGTGAAACTGGTGGAGTATCAAGTACTCCTTATGCAAGCAGTTCCTCACCCAACCATCATAAAACATGTAGCACTACCACAACAGAGAATGGCCACCTGAACAGCCACTAGAACAGCGTTTCTCAACCTGGGGGTCGGGACCCCTAGAGGGGTCACGAGGGGGTGTCAAAAGGGTCGCCAAAGACCACCAGACAACACAGTAGTTTCTGTTGGTCGTGTGTTTGGGGGTTCTGTGTGAGAAGTTTGGCCCAGTTCTATCATTTGTAGGGTTCAGAATGCTCTTTGATTGTAAATCCCAGCAACGACAGCTCTCAAATGTCAAGGTCTATTTTCCCCAAACTCCACCAGTGTTTACATTTGGGCAGATTGAGTATTCCTGCCAAGTTTGGTCCAGATCCATCACTGTTTGAGTCCACAGTGCTCTCTGGATGTAGGTGAACTACAACTCCAAAACTCAAGGTCAATGCCCATCAAACCCTTCCATTATTTTCAGTTGGTTGTGGGAGTTCTGTGTGCCAAGTCTGGTTCAATTCCATCATTGGTGGAGTTCAGAGTGCTCTTTGATTGTAGGTGAACTATAAATCCCAGCAACTACAACTCCCAAATTAAAAAATCACACACACACACACACCCAACCCCTCCAGTATTCAAACTAGTACCGAACTAGGTCCAGGGAATGAAAATACATCCTGTATATCAGATATTTACATTAAGATTCGTAACAATAGCAAAATTACAATTGTGAAGTAGAAACAAAAATAATTTCATGGTTGCGGGTCACCCCAACATGAGGAACTGTATTAAGGGGTCACGGCATTAGGAAGGTTGAGAACCACTGCACTAGAGAATTCTAGAATGGCCACTATAATACCTCAATTAGACAGCATATTGCTGCTGTATGAAATGTAACTGAGACCAGTGGTTTCGCCAAGGTGTATTGGAGATGAGGTATATTAACTGGGGATTGTATATAAAGAGTTATTCATAGAATATTTATACTTAAAGCAAGGACAAACAGACTGAGAGACAGCTTTTATCCTAGAGCTGTAACTATATATTGAATTCCATGGCTTCGCATTGGTGTGGTATTGGGAGTTGTGTGGTGGTGGTGAGAATGTGGAGGGATATGTGTGTTGTTTTGTGATGTGTGCTAAGAAAAGCATTTAATTTCATTGTACAATGTACACTGACAATAAAGACTAGAGCTGTAATCACAGGTAACAGTTTCAAGGAGAAAGATACAGGGCTAGGTAAACATACATAGCATGTCCTACTGTCCATTTGGAATCCACTCTAGTATCAAATGCAAATATGAATACATTAAATTGTAGCAAAAGTCCAATTTAATGGGCAACCTTGAAATCAAGAAACCTTGGTTTATTTGCAATCCAGGAAAGCACTCTCAACTTTTTCAAAACACATACAAAATGAATGAAGCTACCCATCTCCTTATTGTTGAATTTCTTCATTTATAAAGCACAGTGCCTATGGAAGCAGGGGAAGCTTCCTTGAGATTACAGCTTCTTTTGGATGGAAAGTGAGCTATTTACAGGAGAGAATAAAATGTACTCCCATAAAACCTAACAGCATTTTTGAGCAAACCAGCTCAGCTGCTGAGCACTAAACCCAAAAAGCAACCTGGTATGTTTCCCATAATCCATTTTGAAAATGGACTGCAGACTTTAATCCATGCTGGAAAGAACCAAGTGAAAACAGCATGGATTAAAGGTCGGCTGAGCTACTTACTTTCCCCCGAAAAGCTCATTTTCAGAGACAAAACAAAACTACAATTCAGAGAGAATAGCAACAAGAGCAAGAAGTGAAATGAAGCAGATGAAGATTTGTTCCCATTATTCACACTTTTATTTGTTTTTTAAAGCAGAGGATGGCAATTGCAGAATGGAAGTCAACTATTTTTCACGTCCTCCACCCCAGCAGGTTATACTAGTGTGCATGACATGACTAGGATTTTCAGCTAATTTTCAGATTTTTGTTTCAGTGCCTTGAGAGTATTAATTTATGTGGGAACCTTGAAGATTGTGGGGGCAAAAGCAGTTGCATTTCCCAGTGGCTTTAAGCCATGGAAGATGGGCCAAACATCACCTTCAAATAATGTGGTTAGTCTGTGGGTTTTGAGGAGTGTCAGGTCACAAATTGAGTGTCCATAAGAATATATGTAACCCAATGGCTGTACTTTTCCTACTCCTGTATCCTATATTTTCTCTTGAAACAAAGAATATTATGTTTGTTTTCATATTTTATTCTTCAATCAGTCCCACACTTTTCTTTCTTAGGTTCCTACCATGTTTCTATTTTGTTGTTGTTGAGTGCCTTCACATTATTTCACACCTATCACAGAGGAGTTCTTCACAACATTTGCTTTTACCTTCCGTTGAAGCTGAAAGTGTGACTTCTCTATAGTCATACCCCAGTGCTCAACCCACTATACTGTCAGCGCCGCTTGGCCCGTTTGTTGCCCTAACGGACCAAACCCCTCGCACCATCAGATAAGAGCAGCATCTGGCGGGCTTTGAACTGGAACCGCCCTTTGAAGTGCCAGGCACCTTTCCTGAACTTTGATATGCGGAGAGCCAGATGGTCAAGCCGAGGAAGGAGGGGCCCAGCAGGGGGGCGGGCCGTGGAGGGTTTTGAAGAGACTGTAGCACGGGAAGAAGTTAGTCTATCTTTGCTTGCCCTGGATTAAGGACCTATTAAACTACTTATCCTTCAGCACCGTTTGGAGTGAGCGTGGTTCATTAGACCCCCCTTGCCGGAGCTTACACTATACCACATTGGGTCATGTGTCTGATTACTATATGACTATTTTAGATTGTAAGTCTTTGGAATGTGAGTTGTACTTTGGCTGCTTTCCTTAGGATGCAAATCAAATAAAATATGTACATTCAGTAAAATCCTAGTTACTAATGTCAGTGGAGAACAGAATATAAAAGGTGGATATGCATGCCATATGACAATTGAATCTATAGTTTAAGAAATAATACTTGAACATCTTATGCCCAGGAATTTTGTCCTAATTTCTGAGATTGATACAAAAAAAGCAATTTTATCTTCCAAATAATCATGTTGTCATCCTGTACACTTCATAAACTCTCCAAAATTGCATTGAAAGTCATCACAACCCAGACTAAAGCAGAGGAAACAGCCATAGATCAGCTAGTCTAGGTAAATGCAGTGTAATTTATGCTACTTAGTACATAAAGTAGCATAAATTAGAGACAAGTGGATGAGATTCCATTGAAGCTGCTCATATCGATCAGTAGAAGCATATCGGCATTTTATTCTGGATCTTGGAGATAATGTATATTATCTGAATAATGTACAGAGTATCGCTGAGATAGGGGTATCCCCCAAGATCTATTCCATTTTACACTTAAAATTGCAATTCTCCTGGGACATCATGCCAGTATAATGTCTGGATTTCATTAGCAATTGTATTTTTAGCATGCCTGCATGTATCAAGTACTCCTTATGCAAGCAGTTCCTCACCCAACCATCATAAAGCATGTAGCACTACCACAACAGAGAATGGCCACCTGAACAGCCACTAGAGAATTCTAGAATGGCCACTATAATGCCTCCATTAGACAGCACATTGCTGCTGTACAAAATGCACCTGAGACCACTGGTTTCACCAAGGTGTATTGGAGATGAGGTATATTAACTAGGGATTGCATATAAAGAGTTATTCATAGAATATTTATACTTTATCTGTGATAACGTAGGCTTTAAAATAAACACAAAAACATGGAGCAATATATGGAACAACACGGTTAAAAAATCCTTATGTAACTCCTTCAAAGAAAATTGGGTAAAAATAATTTATCGCTTGTATCTCTCCCCCGAAAAAATAACAAGAATTTACAAAAACTCTGATCCCAAGTGCTGGAAGTGCGGGAATAGGAATGGCACTTTTCCCCACCTTTGGTGGACATGCGATAAGGCATCCAAATTTTGGACGATGATCCACAAAGAATTAAAGAAAATAATAACATATAAGCTGGAAAGAAGGCCAGAGACCTACCTACTTGGAGTGCTTGAGGAATCAATCCCACCATTGGAAAAGAAAATAATTATAATAGCGATAACAGCGGCTAGGATATTATTTGCTAAGAAATGGAAATGTCTGGAGATACCAACGAGAGAGGAATGGTTCATAAAAGTCACAGAAGCAATCCAAATGGATTGATTAACAGAAAGATTAAGAACCAAGAACAAGGAATGGAAGGAAAACACTGATTGGGGAGCAATAAGGAAGTATTGTAGAATAGAAGAATACAATATAGATCTGGTATTAGACTAATCTTGGGAAACTGTTCTCTATCTCCATACAGGTATTTAAGGAATATATATGAATAGTGAAATTGAGGAAAAGCTACTATAGAAAAATCTCTACTCTCCAATATGCACCTGTTTTTTCTCTCACATTATTTCTTTCCACCGCTGTACCTTTTTTACACTTGTTTCTGAGTCAAACTGTGGCTATTTCCACATCTTCTATTGTATTATATGTATGTTTGGTTTGTAAAACCCTTTCTTGGAAAAACCAATAAAGATATATATATATTTAAAAATAATGACAAGCTCCCCTGACTGTCCCACACTCTGGGTGCTGGGGAAGTGCTCTTGCTACTACCAGCCAGCTGCCTTTTTTTACATTTTAAATTGAAATTTTTATTTTATTTTTGTTGAGTTATATATTATTTTGTATACTTTATTTTTATTCGAGTTATAAAGCAAGAAGTTATAAAGCCATGAAGCAAGCTTTTGAAGTCTATTATTATTAATATTGCAGAGCTGACCTCAGTCTTTGTTGGTCTCTGTTCCACTGTCTCAACCGCGGTATTTGAGTTAAGCGATTCACAGTTTTGATAGTGCCCTTCTGCCTGGAAGAAGGGAGTTGGACTAGATGGCCCTTGGGGATCCCTTCCAATTCTAGGATTTTATGACAATGTATAATTGGTTAATATTGGTTTCTTCTATTGGTTAATATGAGAGACATTCAATGTTGTGGCTTAAAAAAGTTTTTGTCAAGACTCTTTTTAAAAAATCTCTAAAATCAGTAGATGTACAGTACTATGAATATTTCTGAAAGTTGGGGGAATGTCCCCTGTTCCTTGTATCATTGTATATAAAATTCAAGGAGATACTTCTTGTGGTTTTTTAAAAGTTTATAAAACTTTGAAAATTTCCTCAAAATCCATGGATAAGCAAAACATTCTGAAATTTGGTGGACTAAGAATGGTAAATATGTTCTACCATTGTAGCAATTTCCAATAGTTGTAGAAATGAGGGAGAAAGGAGCCTCTGAAGGTTCCCCACTTGCACAATTACTATAACAAAATAATAATGAAATCTTGTTACTCTCGTTATAGTAGTGAAATTTTCACCAAGTACATTTTAGAAACAATTTAGAAATGAACCACCAATGTCCCCAGTGTTGTAATGACTTTAGAAACATTTTTATTGCTCACACATCCCTACTATGATGAACAATGATTGTGAACACTCACTATTTGTTACACATTATGCACTTGCTCTGTATTGTCCCAGAGCAAAGATAGAAAAAAAATTAATAATTTCTTGAGTATCAGGAAAACCCTAGTATGCAGAACCCAGTCAACTTTCCAAGCACTGAGATTACAAGGAGTCATTATGTTACCACTGTGTCACCTTCCCATGAACCAGCATGCCTTTTGTGGGCTTTAGAAAAGCAACCAACTGGTTTGCATCTGACTAATGCACGGAGAAGGCATCTCGGTGGAATATAAAATAGGTTTCATGTGGCCCACGTCTGCCAGCAAACAGAACCATAATTCCACAAGTCTCAGGGAGAACCTTTTCATGTTGGTTCTGAACAGAATTAACATGGCTTTATTAAAGAAAAGACTGGAATTTCAATTAGTTTTGCATGACTCATAGAAGAATAAAGCTGGATGGGCATTATTCCAAGGAAAACCTTGAACACCAGAAGCTCACAGGCATTTTATTTTTTATTTTTCAGAGCTCTCTGTGGAAAAGACTTCAATAGTTTGAGCACTGAATACCATGGTAAACATGTAAGAAAGTGATTTCTGGAAAGGCAGGAAGAGTAAGAGGAACACAGAAATCAACTGATGTACTTGTGAAAAATGTGTTCACATTATGGCAGCTTTCTGTTGGATTTATATTTTTTTCTGATTTACCTCACTGAGATTACTACAGGAGTGGCATAGTGAATCCAAAAGGGCCACATAATTTAATTATTTATTTACCACATTTCTATCCCGTCACTTCTCAATCCCCGAAGGGGGACTCAGGACGGCTTACATTGTGCCCTGTTAAGAGGCACAATTACAATAATAAAATCACAAATTAACATATCATAATTAAAACAATACATAATTTAAAAACGTACATAAGCCAACATTAAAACAGTAAACCAGTCTCATTAGTGGTATCGTCATTGCCATACATCCCTTTAAAGTGCTGCCTTACATCAATTGACCAAAAGCTTGGTCCCAGAACCATAACTTTAATTTCTTCTGGAAAGCTAGGAGGGAGGTGGCCTTTGGACCCTCCTCTGGTGGGCATGGAGCCCCCCATACTCCTCCTAATTTTTGAATAAAATTTAGAACATTTCTCATGCAATTTTTGTCCCCAAATCAAAAATACTCACTATATACCCCAAAATCCTGCAATCCCTCTCAGAAAGGCAAGAGGAAGTAATGTGGCATTATTTTGAGAGTGATTGTAGAGTAAAATAAAGATATTGGGGCTTGACATTATGGTGAGACTCGTTTATTTACTACATTTATAGCCTGTACTTCTCATCCCAAAGGGGACTCAGAGTGGCCTTACAGTAGGCAACAATTTGATGCCACACAAGTAGAGTCTCACTTATCCAACATAAATAGGCCAGCAGAATGTTGGATAAGTGGAAATGTAGGATAATAAGGAGGGATTAAGGAAAAGCCTATTAAATGTCAAATTACATTATGATTTTACAAATTAAGCACCAAAACATCACAATGTATTGAAACAGCCATGGCTCCGGGCAGGAGGCAGACGCTGTTGGCTAACAAGATTGGATAAGCGAAACTCTACTGTACATACAAATAAAATAAACAAATACATTAAAATCCAAAAAGTTAAAAGCATCAAACATTAAAATGAATAATTAAAACCATGTAGACTAAAATCATAATCCAGAGCCTTTCCATTCTTCATTTCACTATTTTGTATTCCCTTATTCCCTTATTGCACTGAGTGAAAAATTACTTACCAAAGGCTTGGTCCCATAGCCACACTTATAGTTTTTCCCTGAAGGAAATTAAAACTTGTGCGCCATCTGCAACCGTACCTCGTGGTTGTCCATGCCTTAGTCACCTCCAGATTGGATTATTACAATGCACTCTATGTGGGGCTGCCCTTGAAGACGGCTTGGAAGTTTCAATGGGGGGGAGGGGCAGCCAGATTGCTAACTGGAGTAAGGGTTAGGGGCCAGACAATTATGTTGGAAGGAGCCCTAGATGTAGGTGTTAGTCAAGTTTGTCTGGGGATTCTGTTAGCTCTTTGTCTGGCTCTGCATATAGAATTAATGGGGTATCCTCTATCCAAAAGATTTTGAGTCATTCTGTCAGCTTCAGCGATGTAATCATTATCATTGGTGGAATTACGTTTAATCCTGAGGAATTGTGAGTATGGCAGGTTATGCTTGAGAGCATGATTATGAAAACTGCTGAAGTGTAGGTAATTATTTTTATTAACAGATTTATGGTAGTTCCTAATGTGAGGTTGATTAGCCTGAACAAAGATGGTGACATCGAGAAAGTTAATGTAATTAAGATCATAATTGCAAGTGAATGAAATTGAATTATGCCATGTTCCTATCCAAATGATAAAGTCTGAGACATTAGCATCCTTACTCAAGATAAGGAAGACATCATCGATGTACCTGTAGTAAGCTTCAAGAGTCCAGATAAACCTTTGCCTTGGCTTTTGCTAAGCAGTAGTTGGTTCAAGAGAGGCAATGTAATAGCAGCGAGGAGCCAGAAAATTTGAGATTACTGTGAGGGTGACCATGAGACCTGAAACCAGAAGAGTAAATTCACTCTTGCCTTTCCTGCTGCACCTCCCACAGCTGCTTTGAGTTGAATGGGGGTTCTGATGTGCTGAACTTCTGAATGGAAGTGTCCAACTATGGGGAAAACCTCTTTGGATACAGAAAGATAAATGGTAACATCTAGACTCACACAGACACACACCACGCTGGTGGTTTCACTGGCTGACCCTGGCCGATGCCTATCTAGCTTCAAATATTATTTTTACTTCACATAGGAAGCTCTCTCTATCTCCCCCCTCTCTCTCTGCATTAGTGTCTATGTAGCATGTAGCATATATACCCCAATGCCTATCTTGTCTCTACACTCTGTAATTCAGCAAGGATGACAACAATAGTGAAGGAGAGAGGTCACCTCCTCCTCATTTAAATGAGTAACTTGCCCCTTTTCCTTCTTATTTTTTTACGCGAAGCTGCCATCTAGAACACCTACATAGGTCCACTTTTCTTTTATTTGTAAAATCACTATTAGCTGGCTGCTTTCCTGTCAGAGGTTTAATGAATCCAATCAATGCCAAGTTTTAGTTTATAGGAGCTAGCCAAGGTGCTGGACCTATTATGATTCACCTCATTTGTATCTCCTCTAAAGTTTGCACAAAACCTGAAGCAGATTCAGTGACCTATGGAAATGAAATTACCAGTTACTTACCACTGTCACTGATATCTTCCTTGTTTACCAAACTCTCATAAACCCCCTCTTTTCCAGTCTTCACCACCAACTGGCACAAACCCTAATTATTTGCTTACCATCTTCCTTCCTTCCTTCCTTCCTTCCTTTCCTTCTCTCCCTCACCTTCTTCAGCAACCCATCTTTAGTGTTCATCTTCTATATAAGTAATATTAGTGTGCCTGTGGAGTCAACAGCTGACTGTGCTTTTTGAATTTACATATTAACCAATACCACCATTGCTATGCAGTGTCTCTAAGAAAGTGTGCAATTATGCAGTCAATATTAATAATTATGTTAATATTAAATCCTCCCTGTCCAAGAATCCAGAAATGGATTTTCAAATGCAAAAAAATTCCTAAATTCAGCAGGCAAATCCTGTTATAAATTAATTGGTGTGTTCATAGAATGAAACGACTAGGTTGTGCAAAAAGGGGGAACCAGCAACAGTCAAGACTGAAATAAGAAACGCCATAGACCTTTGTAGCACATTACATTGTTAGTTAACCAAGAAACATGCACCCTTTCCCCTTCAAAGAACAGAGGACACCCTTCTGGACAAAATGAAGAATATCTCAAAGCTGCATTGGCTACAGTGGTCATTAAGAATAATTGGGTGCATTGCCTTCAGTGTTAACTGAGATGATAGCAACTGGGTTTTCACAAAGGCAAGAAGAATACAGCTACACATTTTCTGAGATTGGAAGTGTTACTCTGTGAAAAAAGGAAAAAGTTAGAGCAGCATTTTAGGACTGTTTTACTTATTGTACTGTGTCCACTTGTTATCCACTGGGAATTGGCTCCACGACCCATCATTGATACCAAAATTCAAGAATGCCTAAGTCTTATTATAGACAATGTCACAGTAAAATGATATTCCTTATAGAAAATGGTAAAATCAAGGGTTTCTTTTGAGATTTTAAAAATGTTTCATGTTATGGATGGATAAATCCATGGATGAGAAATCATGGATCCAGGGGCCTGACTATGACACATTGCAAAATGGGTTTGAGATCCATAGGTAGGCAAGGAACTGTATGATACTCTTCCACACACCAAGCTTCAAAGTCTACATAGACCCCCTCATCCTCACAGTTGGCAGTCCTTGAAATGATACTCAGTTTTCTGTTGCTAATCCATTCAAGATATCTGTTAGAATCATCTGAGGTAGTACACTGAATATTCAGCCACTTAAAAAGAAATAAAAATAAAAATGTTTACTTAGTCAGAAGCTTGGCTTGATCTCTTTCATGACATGCCAGTTTTATCTATGGAAGAATACTCAGACAAAGAAGCCCTCCACCCACATGAGACCTACTACTGTTCAAACATGGTAGGTTTTAGAGACCACAGGCTTATTAACACAGTGAGAGCTATACATAAGTGACAGACTCAACACATACTCACAGACATGTACTGAGGGTCAGGTGGTGTGTGCAATTTTAAGCAATTTCTGTTTCTTCATTCACCAGTGCCTGGATACCTCAAAACATTTCTCCATGGTGCCTCAACTGGTGGATGTTTCCAGAAAGGAAAGGACGTGGGGAAGGGAAGAATGAAGGACTAATCCTCTGATACTGGAAAAGATTTTATGTGGAACTATGTTTAAATTTTTGTAAGGACTCCATCTTGAGACGGAAGGAAGCATAATATTTTGTGCTGCTCCAGAAACAAAGAGAATGGATTCAAAATACAAGAGACAGACTAGCTCACTTACACACAACTCTGGTAAAATTACAAAGTATGGACAGGGAGGAGTTCAAATCAAATTACTGTACAGGTAGAGCACCTATTAACTTAAATAGTACTGCAGGAAGTGACCTAAGGGTTGAGAATGAGTACAGAGTGTTGAGTGTTCCTCATTGTAACAACCAGGCAATAAATATAAAGGAGAAAACCCAAATAGATAAACATCAAGAGAGCCCCGAAAAACTCAAAGAGACTGATGGGAAGAGGGGACAGACCCATGGAAGACAGTGACACCAGGCATATGCAGGAAAAAGAGCATCTACACTAACCCCACACAAACATATATTACCTATTAAAAAAGAGAAGACAGGAAAATTACAACTCAATTTTTTATCATGGAATATTGCTGGGTGGAAATCTAAAACAAATCTGGCAGAGGTGCAAAAGATTCTTAGAACATTTGACGTTATCTTCCTCCAGGAAACCTGGTGTACAACAAACTTGACCTTTAATGGTTATTCCATCTTTGAAGCACCTGCAACGACTCCTGTGACTAGAGGCAGACCAAAAGCTGGCCTTGCCATTTTAAAGTTCTTAAAGCTTCTGTTAAACATTCGTCAAACCTTAAACAGATAGCAATGGCCTGTATGCTAGATTTTAAATTTATATGTATATTACTGATTAATGTGTACATGCCTCCCATGCCTAACAGGGAAGATTTAATCAATGCATGGGAGAGCCTGGAAGATTTTATAATTAATCTGGAAGCTCAATTTCCAAATGCACATGCAATGGTGATGGGAGACTTTAATGCTCGAATTGGGCCAAATAATAACAGTAATGATAAATCTGTACTAAATTGAAATTATGTGGTTAATTGTGTGTCATATAGACAGATATTCAAGGGGATTGCAGTTGTTGCTTTTGGGGGGGATAATTAATTCACTCTAAGCCAATCTCTGTGCTGTGCTGTAAAAAAAAAAGAAGTTACTTATATGGATGTGCCTTGACAGTCCCCTCCAATTCAGTACCGGAAGCAAATGGATGTCAGGAGAGTTTGGATGGCACCTTTCTGCTCAGAAGAAAGGGGTCAGTCTAGATGTCCCTTGATGGCATCTGTACTATAATTTCTGTTCCTGGGCTATTTCCTAATTGGTTCTGTCATAAAAACATAGCAAAATTATTTCCTAATTGGTTCTGGCATAAAAACATGGCAAAAGTTTATTACACGGTAAAAACTTTGTATTTGTGAAAGGAACATCACAAATATAGCAGTACATTTTTCTTTGTTGAGTCTCCACCAATTTAACACAGTTTGTGCCACACACACAAAGTTTATGGAGTAGAACCACTACTTTCAAAGTAAATACCACACAAGGAAACAGGAAATAAAATTTTCAAACTAGGAACAGATTTTCTTTATTTTAAAAAATGTTTTTAATAAAAGCTTTGAAAATTCACCAAAAATCCATGGATAAGTCAACGGTTATGAAATTTGATGAGCTAACAGTGGTAGATGTGTTCTATCACTGTAGCACGTTTCATCTGGATACCTCCAAAATAAGGGGGAGACATTTCCCCACTGCCAGTGATTTTTCCTTATTGCGCATGTATGACCACCATTAATAAAGTACTTTTGAAGATTCATAAGTTTCATTAGTGTTCCAATACTTTTGTCCCAAAAATTCAGAAAGAACTTTAGAATGAAGCACCAGTGCCCTCTACTTTTGACCAAAGTTTAAAACCATTTATTCATGGATCACACGTGCCGATTCTCTATGGTTGAGAGTTATACTGGATGACTCTTGTAGTCTCTTCTAGCTTTATGATTGTACAGTTAGTGAAGTGCAATGTTTATGTACCTCTCCTACTCCCTCTCCCCTGAAAGCCTGGCCACTTGAGGCAGCAGCACCCACACCACAGCCACACCTACACAGAGCAAGATCCCTGACAAGGCGAGATCCCTGACAGGGTGAGATCCGCCACAGGGCGAGATCCCTGACAGCTCGGCAGTATGCTGTGATGAATTCTCTCGGTTCTTTTCGGATAAAGTGGTGCTGATCCGTTCCAATTTCAATACCACTTTAATGGCAGTCTCTGGGGATGTGACACAAGCATCTGCTTGTCCAGTTTTAATGGATTCATTTCAATTGGTTCAGCTCGAGGATGTGGACAAGATCCTTGGAGAAGCGAGGCCTACCACATGCATCCTAGACCCCTGCCCATCCTGGCTGATCAAAGAAGCCAGAGGGGGTTTGGCAGAGTGGGTTAAGGTGGTGGTTAATGCCTCCTTACAGGAGGGCAAAATTCCAGCCAGCTTAAAGCAAGCTGTTATAAAACCGCTGTTGAAAAACCATCACTGGACCCCACTCAATTAGTGAACTATCTTCCCTATTTGGGCGAAGTCATGGAATGTGTGGTGGCTTCGCAACTCCAGGGGTTCTTGGTAGACACTGATTATCTTGATCCGGCACAGTCTGGCTTTAGGCCGGGACATGGTACTGAAACAGTCTTGGTCGCCTTGGTAGATGATCTACGCAGATGATCTACGCCGGGAGTTCAACAGGGGGAGTGTGTCCCTGTGGGTTCTGCTAGACCTCTCAGCGGCTTTCAATACCGTTGACCACGGTATCCTTCTGGGTTGCCTTGCAGATATGGGGCTTGGGGATACTGCTTTGCAGTGGCTCCAATCCTTTCTGGAAGGTCGTACCCAGAAGGTGTTACTGGGTGACACCTGTTCGACTCCACAACCTTTATCTTGTGGAGTCCCTCAGGGTTCAGGACTGTCCCCGATGTTATTTAACATCTACATGAAACCACTGGGAGAGATCATTCGGAGTTTCGGAGTAAGGTGTTATCTGTACGCAGATGACGTCCAGATCTGTCACTCCTTCCCACCTGTCACTAAGGAGGTTGTTCAGGCTTTGAACCGGTGCTTGGCTGCTGTGTCGGACTGGATGAGGGCTAGCAAATTGAAACTTAATCCAGACAAGACAGAGGTCCTCCTGGTCAGTCGAAAGGCCGAACAGGGCATAGGGTTACAGCCTGTGTTGGATGGGGTTACACTCCCCCTGAAGATGCAGGTTCGCAGCTTGGGAGTGATCCTGGATTCATCACTGAGCCTGGAACCCCAGGTCTCGGCGGTGGCCGGGGGAGCTTTTGCACAGTTAAGACTCATGCGCCAGCTGCGCCCATACCTTGGGAAGTCTGATCTGGCTACGGTCGTCCACGCTCTGGTCACATCCCAAATAGATTACTGCAATGCACTCTATGTGGGGCTGCCTTTGAAGACAGTTCGGAAATTACAATTAGTCCAACAGGCGGCAGCCAGATTACTAACTGGAGCTACTTACAGAGATCATACCACCCCCCTGTTGTGTCAGCTCCACTGGCTGCCTGTCCATTTCCGAGCTCAATTCAAAGTGCTGGTTTTGACCTTTAAAACTCTATATGGTTCTGGCCCAGCTTACTTGTCCGAACGCATCAGCCTGATTTAAGATTTAAGATCATCTGGGGAGGCCCTGCTCTCGCTCCCGCCAACTTCTCAAACACGGTTGGTGGGGACGAGAGAAAGGGCCTTCTCGGTGGTGGTTCCCTGTCTGTGGAACGCGCTTCCAAGCGACATACTATCAACACCATCCCTCCTGGCATTGAGGAAAAAAGTGAAATCTTGGCTGTGGGACCAAGCCTTTTCACATTAGCACAATACAGCACTTTGGACTGGATTTGTAACAGCAAGTTGATGGATATGGCTCAATGCTCCTTTATGGACGAAATACTGTTTTTAACTTAAGACAATGTGTATGATGTGTTGATGTTAATTGTATTTTAATGTGTTTTAATGCTGTATGTTTTTGGTTTTATATTGTATTTATTATGTTGGCATCGAATTGTGCCTTTCGTTAGGCCGCTCTGAGTCCCCCCTCGGGGATAGAGAAGAGCGGGGAAGAAATGTTGGAAATAAATAATAAAATAAATATATAGAAGGACTGAAAGATTCTAAACTAAGAAAATTTAATTAAATTGCCATAGGAAAAGTATTGAGGCAAAAAGCGATCCAGAGCAGTGAGGGCACTGAGAGATACAACTAATTAAGCTAGGCTAAAAAACACATGAGTAGCTTTCTTCTTCTGATTGGCTCAGGCAGCAGAGCTCACTAGGAAACCAATGTGCACATGGCTGCCATTCTGAGCTGCACAATTAGCCGAAAGAAACCAAAAGCAGCCATTTTCAGCTGCCGCGTGTTTTGTTCCAGCTGAAAAAACATGGCTGTGCCGCCCATGCTGTTACAGGTGATCTAATGCCCAAAAATGCCAAATCATCCAGAACCCATTTTGAAAAATGGACCAGTGCACAGCTCTACCAATCAGTGATATTGTATGACATTAATATTGTCTTTGAAAAGTAAGCATTTATTTCTTTAGCAAAGATTATGCATAGTTAACATTAATAAAACCCATCACAAAGTGCTTGCCCACCGGTTTTCAATTTCTATGAGTCAAAATATATGTCTTAAAATAAGGGTGGGATTTTTTGTCATATTCATGTAGTTTTGCCATACATCTTGAGGGATTCTAACACAGTAATTCAGATATAAATTTCACTCTATTATAAAGCAATGGGAGATGTGTTTTCTCCCAGTGCTTTGCCTGTTCTATTTTTGAATTTGCAGTCTACCCACTGCTATAATTTGGCTGCAGGCACATTTTTACCTGTCACTCCTGCCTACAGTTAGTTGCTAAGATGTAGTTAAGGTTTCCACAAGGAAAGAAATTGGATGCAGGCCTGAGACTAGGGTGAGATTTTAGGCATTTGTCCCTTTAGCTATCAAATGAGCATGCATAGGCTCAGTATGCAGATGTGGATGGATATGGAAACATAATCCCTTTTGTAAGTGTCCGCTTTCAAGATATTTCCTAAACCGGTGGCCTTCTGTATCTTGTTCTTAAACTGCACTACTGTCATGAAAGCCTCACAAGATTAATAAATCAGAAAATGAACACACAATGAAGAACAAAACAGACATGAGAAATTCCTGATTCCATTCAGTTTGTTAAATTTGTGAATTTCCACGCCCCAAAGGGCTTTCAGAGCCATATACAACATTCATCCGCTATCTTAAGATATCTCAGGATGGGGGGAGGTCACTTCATACCGGCGGCACTTAAACTTTTTGAAGCAAAATCAGTCGCACAAATGCTGTATGGAGCCCAGCTTGGACCCTTCTCAAATTATGCCCCACTAGAGCGTGTCCAATCGAAATTCCTAAGAGCGGCTCTACAGGCTCCCAGATGTGTCCCTAACGCTACCCTGCGATTGGAGACAGGCTTCGTGAAAGTGGAAGCGAGAATATGGACAGCTATTCCCAATTACTGGCTACACCTATGCTTGTCCCCATGTGGTCTTGCCCCCCTAATCATGAGAGACGACTTCCAGTCCACATGGATTAAAACAGTAGCAGCAAAGATCGCAACGCTAGGTTTCTCCCAAGGACAATTGCTAAGCATGAGATGGGACCAAGCCAAGGATCTCATTAAACAACGGATCCTGGACATAGAGTGCCAATCCGACCTAGCCTGTTCCCCAACCTTCATTGTTAGTGAAGCCACTAGATACCTCACTGCCCCCATGGCATACCTAACAGATCTGGAGGTGCCCAAACACCGAAGGGCTTTTACCCTGGCAAGATGCCATGCCCTCCCATCGGCTGTATTGGAGGGGAGGTATCAGAAGACCCCCTTCAAGCAGAGACTATGCCCCTGTGGATCTGGTCATGTGGAAACAACTGAGCACGTGCTTCTTCAATGCATGTTCTACAGAGATCTTAGATCCAATCTCATTGGACCATGGCTTTTAAAGTACCTGGGGCGCAGTGAAAGATGTTATTCCACCCTGCTGCTTTAGGACTCTAACTCTGCAATGACTTACAATGTTACTAAGTTCTGTGCTGCTGCCCTTAATATCAGACGGGTGATGATTGACACCGTAAGGCAACAATATCCTGTCTTTTAAAATATATATTTTATACTGATTTTTAGTCTGATTTAAAATAACTGTTTACTGGGGAGTTGTCCTTCTCCTCTTAGGGTGCTTGTGCCCGCTTTGTGCTGGTCTGTGATAAAGTTTTGATTGATTGAACATTTGATTGAAAATCACAGAAGTTACATAAATATTCAGTGTTATTTAATTGAATAAAATATTTTTAAAATCCACATTTCAAAAATTGTGGTAATCTAGTCTAGGGAATTTTTCAATAGCCACATCATCTATGGAGATAGACCTTCCATGCCAATTGGGTAATGAATTTAATTTATGGCCCAGTAAGCTACCCAAGGTGCTGAACCAATTTGAAGGCGGAGTCCATCACTTCAGTTGTTTTGGCCTTCAACTCCCAGAAATCCTAACAGCTGATAAACTGGCTGGGATTTTTGGGAGTTGTAGACCAAACACCTGGGGACCCACAAGTTGAGAACCACTAGTCTAGACTAAAACCAGTTGATGGCCAACTTCCAAATGACGTGAATGCAGCAGGTGTTACTGTCCAGTCCATTACTACTATTCCTCTCACTAGTGACAATGTGAACTTTCAACCTACTTATGTTGATCTAGCGATGATCATCTGGATTGGATATAATCTGTGAAGGAAAAGGTTAAATGCCTCTTAACCATCCATTGTGGTTCCAGTGAAATTTTATTTTTATGTATTTACTTTATTTTTACCCCACTTTCCTTCTGATGTAAGGACTCATGCTTACTGTTCATACTTATTACTTATTGAAACCCTGGTGTGCATCCACATAAAATGTGTAGTGACGTGTTGTATAATTTGCTTCTTGATGCAAGTCTCTTCAACAGTTTAATATGGTGGAGATGCCATTTTTCTCCATCCCTTCATACACCTCTTTTTCTGCCTGCCTGCTTGGGATGGGAGAGGATATTGCTTAAAACCTGTGATACTGTCATAAATTGAATAATTCTTGATGGACACATTGTGTTTCACAGTTCTGGCAATATTTATCCCAGCTATGCAGGAAATACATAGTAACATCAAATAAAATCCAAAATGCTGTGAAACATTTTCAAAATATGGCTTTTTCTACATTGGTGTCCTGGCCAGCATCAACCAAAGACAGCTCTACTCTATTATCTGAAGCTTGACATTTAGTTATTGATATACAAGAGTATCTGTGGAAATAACAAGACATTGCCTGCAGTGCAAGAAATATTATAAAAGGTTCTCTTGCCCTACCCCATGGTTTTCCATCTTATTAATGCTTTTTCATTTCTTTGAGGGAAAAGTACTGTATATTATGTTTGCAATCTGCAAACAGTGGTTGAGGCACAAGTCCTATCTGGTCCACCCACACTCTCTTTTTCACTGAGACCTAAGCTATAATATTTTTTACTTGTCTGGATGCTAGTGCTTAATATGCTCCATGCTAGCCATGTATCCACCCCCTCCTCCCACCATTAAAAAAAACAACAACAACAAATACAAAACCAGAGGAAAATGAAGGCACAGGTTTGCAGAAAATATATATATCATCACTTGTATTTCTAAACATAAATACAGGAATAATAACTTTAATGGAAATGGTTATATAGTACATTTCACACAGACTGTGGGAACATTATGCAATGTATTTTAGGCCATATTTCCCAGAATTTCCCATCTATCACAAACACAACTACTATGCTCTGTGTCCACCTTAGTGCAGGAAATGATCTCTGTGCCTACCTCAACCTACTGAGCATTTGCAAACTCTTAAGTAATATTAAGGCCTCTCAAACACTCCTTCCTTCTGGCTCTAACCTGAAAGCAGACTTGGTCCGATCAGAGATATAGCCACTACCACCATATCACATTATGAAATTTCCCAGTCATAGGACCCTTCAGCCTGTTTTCAAGTCTGTAGAGCAGTGGTTCACAACCTATGGGTCCCCAGGTGTTTTGGCTTACAACTCCCAGCCAATTTACCAGCTGTTAGGATTTCTGGGAGTTGAAGGCCAAAACATCTAGGACCCACAGGTTGAGAAGCACTGATCTATAGACTTGAAAAGAGGCTGAAATGTCCTATGACTGCTGTAGAGTCACTGAGCTATTCACATAAGTTAAGCTACTTCCGGCCATCATGCATAACCCTCCATAGTTGAAAAGAGGCAGAAGTGTCCTGAAAGGAGGGGATTCCAGCAATTGACCTCACCACACTGAGAAATTTCCCTCTCGTATGACACTTCAGCCTCTTTTCAAGCATGGAGAGGCATGGAACTCATCACATCTTCCAGGGTTGAAAAGAGGCAGAAATGTCCTGAAAGGAGGGAACTCTGAACATGGGCCCGCAATCGTGTTCAGAGCTCCTATCTCTTATCGCACTTTACTTCCATGTTTACACCTGAAACTTTCCCATCCTAATTCATTGTTCAACCATCATCAATCTCTTGTATCCAATGGGGTCTGATATAGAACAATAGCATCTGATGGAAAGCAATAGTTTTAACCTGGATCACTGTTTCTTGTATCATATGGTGTTTGGGACAGAACAATAGGATCTCATGGAAAGAAGTGGTTTTAAACTGGTGTCAGTCTCCTTTAATGTAAGGGACTTTGTGCAGGGTCTTGGATTTCTTGGTTTTCGAATATTGTTGCTTCTCTTGATTAAAAACAAAAAAGTACCATAATACTGACCTTGTGATGAATGTGAGATAAATGTATTGCCAGCTCTTATGTTTCCACATGTGAGTGTGATGGGAAAAGAGAACACCAAATGGGACTGCTGGTGATATAAGGGGGGGGGGATTTCTACTCTTACAGGGATGGACACTCATGCTTTGCTTTCCCCTGTCAATGTGATGATGTAGTAATCGTCTCTGCCTGGCTGATGTCATAAACAGAGACTACTTGCATCAAGGCCAATCTCTTCCTATTTGGGGACTCATGCTGCAGAGCTACCAAAATTGAGAGTCCAAGAAATCTAGAAGTACTGCTGTTCTCCTTCTCTCTTTAAAAACAGCCATGCTCCAAAGGGGCAGGAAGCAATTCCAGAAAGGTGAAAGAAGGCCAGGGAGCTACTGAAAGCAGCAACAGAGGCATTACAATGATGTTGGCCCCAGCATGCATCTCATCATGCAGGTCTTGGCCTTTCCTCATCAAGGTTTCTGTGGGAGGCACAGAAATGGCAACACAACCTTTACTAAGATAGTGGCACAATTTTGAGCTCAGTATATTCTTCCTTGCCATTGCTGATTAAGTATACAGGAGAACTGCATTGCTCCTTTGTTAGGTTTTCTGACTGATGTCTTACCAGCTCTCTCTGGCTGCAACTGAGTTTGTTTAATATTCTCACTTCAGCTGATCTCCAGATGTGTCAGTTCTGGGATAGTGATTTCTTTCATATGCATCATTTCATCTGCAGTTATTCTCCTTGAAAAAATTATACAGAAGGCAAATCCAGCTGCTGTGATCTATGCATAGCAATTTTCTCCCTAAATGTGAACATTCAGTATGGCTCGGCCTCGTAAATCTTTCAACAGTTTGTTTAACAACAACGTTCTTTGTTTATTGCTGGTAAAAACATAACTAAGTAGTGGATAAACCTATAGCTTTTCATAAGAGGAAGGACATGACAGCAAGGGCATAAATAACAGCAGCTGAACTTCTGCTAGGCAATAAGTAAGTTCTGGTGGCTAAGTAAATCTCAGGCTTTGCAGCAGATATGTTAGATGGCCTAGCCTTTCAAAATGGAAGATATATTACTGAGATTTCATTTATGTCCCTGTCCATATATGGCCAAATTTCAGTAGTAGACAACCAATTATCAGAAGAGCACCAGCTATGTTAGCCTAAAGATGTACATGCTCATTATAGGGGGGGAGGTGAAGTGAAAATACGAATATACTCATTGCAGATTGTTTAAAAGTCTATGTCAGGGCTGTCCAACTTCTACCGGCCCAAGGGCCGGAATTCCGGTCACTGATCACCTGGGGGGGGGGGGCAGTGTGAAAATAAATAAAAAATAAAATAAAAGAATAAAAGAAAGGAAGAGAGGAAGGAAGGAAGATGGATAGAGGAAAGAAATGAGGGAGGAAGAAATGCAAGAATAAAAGGATATTAAAAAATATATAATAAAACAAAATAAATTAAAATAAAAAAAAATAAATTAAAATAAAAAAATAAAATAAAATAAAAGGAAGAATAAAATGAAGGAAGGAAGGAAGGAAGGAAGGAAGGAAGGAAGGAAGGAAGGAAGGAACGGGAAGGAAGAACGAAGGAAGGAAGGAAGGAGCCCACCCCAGCAAAACAGCCCTCTGCTTCAGCCTACCTTAGTACCTTCCCAAATGACCGCTGCCCAAACGGAGCTCCACACAGCCTTGCACCGGTCCGGCTTCTCTCTCCCAACGAGGATCCAGGAGCCGGAGCCGGAGCACGAGACAGGCGAAGATACAGAGGCAGGAGCCGAAGACACAGCAGAAGAGTACTTCCTCAAAGGAAATGGCGCCGTGGAGGGGAAGCTGGGACTTGTAGTCCTTTGGTCCCGCAGCATCATTTCCTGTCCTGGCTCATTTCCTGTCTGCTGAAGAGCCAGGACAGGTAATGGCGGACAACTGTGCCGCTGCTACAATTTTTCATTTTTTTAAAAAAAACCAGCTGATTTCTTGCAGGAGGATAGGAGGGCCGGATCCAAGGGGCTGGAGGGCCGTGTCCGGGCCCCGGGCCGCCTGTTGGACAGGCCTGGTTTATGTAACCACCAGCACCAGCACCCTAGTGCTTATACATGAGTACAGTAGTAAAGAAGGTGCGAATGTTTTTCAAACTCACAGAACAGATGTCCTGGCATATAACTATTGGTCAGAATTCATGTGGGCTGTCACAAATGCATAACTAACATAATTAGATAGCTATACAGTGATTCCCAGCTTGACCCCCCCCCCCCCAAACAGGGGTACTGGAAATATTAGTCCCCTTTTTGTGATTGACAAGGGAGCCAGTCCCCTTGATCACAGTAGTTGCGGCCCAGTAATAGAGGAACTTTCAGAGTCCCTGTGTATCTCTTTAATTAGAAAATATATAGAGTGTGAATGCAAAACAGTCATGAATCTGTAACTCTAAGATATGTGTTTCCCATGTAAAATTTGGCCATAAGATCTTGTGCTAATCTTGTGTATGTTTACTTTTCAATAGGTCTCCCTGTGTTCAGTGGAGCCTATTCCTAGGCAAGCAAAGTACACTAGATAGCTATGTACTTTAGTAGCATTGACTACTGCTATTAATCAGCAATATAAATATTTGTATAAAAGATCTAATGGAGCAGAATCTTTCATGGCTGTCAGAGTCAAATGAGACACAATATTAATTGCATGAATTCAATTAATGGTCATGATTTTTATTGTGCATGTGACTGCCACAGGAATCCTGATCAGCTTTAGAGTTGTGCTGCAAGCTATAATCCTCTCCATAAACTAAAAAAAGTATTCTTCTCTTAAAATGCTTTTTGTATTTCAAAGGAAATTGCCTTTGGCACCAATGGAGGTGCCCTATGAAGTTTAAATAGCAGTTTGAAAGAAGCAATTTTGATCTAGATGTGGCAGGGAAAGAAACACTAAAATGCTACTACCCCAATCCTTCAGGGGCCCTGTGGTTGCTCAGTCTTCCTCCTTCCTACTATTTACATGATGAGAATTCATGTAATTAATGTTTAGTTTGGCCCTCAAGCAGCCTTCAGAAACACAGAGTACAATGCCAGGAAGCAGTAGATTTCCATCTGTCTCTGTAGAGTTTGAGGGTGAAGTATGTATGTGACTGAAACTTTTAAAAGAAGTAAATGAGTGGAGGCGAGAAAATACACATCACAAGGACAGAGGCATTGTGAAGCTTCCCCACAAACAACAGAAGACTTGCAAACTCTATCTCAACAAAGCTCCTAAGAGGTTTCTAGCTTTCTTTAACATCTATTTTCTTCCCACCATGCTGACAATACACAGTGTTGAACTGTTGTTTGGAACATGAGTCATACTTGGCATGTATTCTTCTGATGGTCAGTTTTATTTATCATCAAGAAATGTATTAGGCTGGATGGAGGTCAGTGTCCATCACAGTCATCAGTCTTTGCTTGCTTAAGAGGAAGGACACTGGGGTTAAGAGTGAGACCTCCTTTCTACTTGCAGCCAAAAGAGAAAAGCTTCCAAAAACACTCCCTGCTAAACTATTCAATAGTGAAGGAGAAAATCAGTGACCAAGATCCTTCACTTACCTAGGATTAGACTTTGCAGAAAATGGTCTATGGCATAATCATTTCCACAGGTGTTCAACTAAAGCCAAGGGCAGAACGAGCTTACTCTTAAAGCTGCTGAATCAACGGCAACCGGCTCCCTGTTCCCCTTCTGAAAGTTTACAATCACAAAATCTCCCGCTGCTTCTTTATGGTTCTGAAATCTGGGGTGCAAATGATACTCCCCTCCTGGATAAGGCCCAAGCTCAACATCTGAAGTGGTTTCTAGGGGTCGATAGAAGCTCCCCGGCAGCAGCAGTTAGGGCGGAGTTGGGAATGTTCTCTATTAGCACACAATCTAAGATCAGAGCCTTTAACTACTGGCTCAAGGTCATGGAGATGGAGGCGTCTCGCCTCCCAAAATTATGTTTGCTGGAACAATCTAGCAGTTCTTATAAATCGGGGCTGACCATTTGTTTGATTACATCAGAAGGTGCGGCATTCAGGTAATATTCCCAGTCCACCTATCTGGTCAAGAGTTAAGTAAGCACTTCAAAGAAGTGCGTCAACGAATTAATGACATTGCGGCCCAAACCGATATAGACTCTTTGGGTTCTACCGTTTCCCTGAGATGGTTGAGTGGTTTTAAGAAATCCTTCCAATTAACCACTTACTTACAGCAAGGAAGGTTACACCACCTAAGGAAAATTTTCACTAGAGCCAGGTTTGAGCAATTAGATTCAATGGTGAGATATGGGAGGTTCAAGAAAATTCCCTATGAAGAGCGTATCTGTATTTGTGGTGCCCCTGAGATCGAAGATCTAACTCATCTTCTGCTCTATTGCAAAATCTATCAAATAGAGAGAAAACAACTGCTAGAGATATTTCTTGTGGGAAAAAATCATTGGGACCCTCTAGCAAAAGTCTCACTTCTGCTGGCCGGCTCCAACAAGCTGATAACAGATGCTACTGCTCGTTTTCTCTGTAAAGCCATGAAACTAAGATCTGATTACATAGATTACATGCAATTGGAATAAATTGTGTTGGAGATGAGGACCTGTGAATTGTTACCACCTCCCTTAGAATCCCTCCTGCTGGGCAAAACAGGGGTTTAATTGATGTAATGGTCTAGAATTCTCCTCAGATTGTTTTTAGAATCATTGCAATGTGTCTGTGTTCTGTGTGTATTTGATATGGCTTCTGGCTAATCAATAAAATTGTTGTTGTTGTGACCAAGGACATCTTTACATGTCCCTCCCTCCTGTGCCTTTTCACCTGCAGGTGCTAGCAAAACAGCAGGCACTAAGGGTTCCTTGCAGCACTATCTATGTCCTCCCTCCTTCCCCCATAACATTGGGGAAACGGGACAAAGCCCGTTGGTGTCCTGTCCCCATCAGACAAGAAGGGCAGCAATGTCGATGTCATCGATCACCTTGGTTCACAGAGGAGCTACGATCGATGAAGCGGGCTAAGAGATGGCTGGAGAGCAAGTGGAGGAAACTCTGTGACGAAGGTACAAAATCAGCTTATAAGCTTTTTATGGATGCTTATGAGCATGGAAGGAAGCGAAAAAATCTTACTATGCAACCTTGATAGCATCCGCCAGCTCACACCCAGCACAATTATTTAAGGTAATTAGGTCTTAGACGATGGTCCCTACCATCCCAAAAAATGATGGGGCTTCCACTTCATGGTCATAGGCCCTTGCTTTACGTAGCGAGCATACATTACCATATGGTTTTAACTATGGATGCAATTCCTGGCATCCTGCTGTGTTTTAATGTAATTGTAATATTGTGTTTTATTGTGTTTTTACTGTGTTTTTAATCATTTGTAAGTCGCCCCGAGCCAGTCAGGAGAGGCGACTAAGAAATCAAAACAATAAATAAATAAATAAATAAATAAATGTTCATTGCCAAGTTGCCCTTTTCTGCATCAGATGAAGAAAATAGATAAAAATACAAGAAGCTCCAT
Organism: Anolis apletophallus; assembly: GCA_030556195.1. NCBI lineage: Eukaryota > Metazoa > Chordata > Lepidosauria > Squamata > Anolidae > Anolis > Anolis apletophallus. The sequence continues at coordinate 47,988,240 of JARBWK010000003.1, read as the reverse complement.
TGGAGCAACCCAAGATGTACCCAAGCGTGGTAGCCAAGGAAGCATCTTGATACACTTCCTCGGCACTTTGAGAATCAATGGGGTGGGGCCTGCCGACCATCATGCAACAGTACTTGATAGCCCCATAAGCAAAGTGCTGCAAAAGGGGCAATTTGCCCCAGTGTGTTGAGGTAGCAATATTCAATTAGCAGAGTAGGGACATTGTCACATTAAATGAGGGATTCGCCATGCATCATAGCAAATCCATGGGTTCCTGGTGGGGGACATGGAGAACTTCATGCCCTGCATTGCCCAACTTACTGATGCCCCCATCCCACAGGGGGAAGCATCAGTCAATGCCTTCCCCCCATTGTAGCAAAGGCAATACAGGGAGACTCCCATGTTGCTGCTGTGGCAGCATAAGCCACTTCCTCTCCCCTTTCACCACAGAACCCAGCTAGAAGTAGATGTGTGTTGTGTAATGGATTCAATGGCAAAAGGGGTGAGGAATCAGTGTACAATGAACAAATCAGCCCACATGATGAAGTCATGGGAACGCATAAGTTTCCACAAACATACTTGGACCAGCTGTCCAAGGTGATTGGAGGTGGTTGGTTCTTTACTTATTTCCTAGGCGTGCAATATAAGCTCAGGACATGCTGCCTTACTTCATTTCCCTTCCCAATGATCAATCTATGAGATTGCTTTCAGGCATGATCCAAAGGCAGAGGAAAAAACAGCTCTCACACCACCACCCCCTTCCTTTCCAGGGGCTCAGGAGCAGCTAGAAAATGTCAAGGTACATTCTGTTGCCTTCAGTAGTCCGGCAGATGGAGTTGTACCAGAAATCATCTGGTTGCCATTGCATCCCTGGAGAATGAATTCTGCAAAAGAAAGTATTGGATACCTACTTCCAAAAACTCCCTCAAAGTACCACGGGTTGCACAAGCATTTGTCACCACCAGGGTTGTTCTGTCAATATTTATTTATTAGTTAATTATACTTTAGCTTGAAAATGTGATCTTAGCCTGCATCAACAGAAATATAGTGTCTTGATTCTGGGAAGTAATAGTCCCACTCTGGTCACCTGGAATTCTGTGTCCAGTTCTGGGCATCACAATTCAAGAAGGACATTGATATCCTAGAATGTGTTCATATAAGAGTAACCAAAAGGTCTAAAGTCTCAAATCCATGCCCTATGAACAAGCAGCCTCGGGAGCTGGGTATGCTTAACTGACAAGAGAAAGATAAAAGGTGATAGGATAACCATATTTACATACTTGAAAGGATATCATATTGAAAAGAGAGCAAGGTCATTTTCTGCTCTCCAGAGATTAAGAATGCATCTACACTGTAGAACTAATGCAATTCAACACCACTTTAATTATTATGACTCAGTGCTGTGGAATCAGAATCTGTAGTTTGGTAGGGCACCAACACTCTTTGATAGAGTGCACTAAAAAACATTGTAAAACTACTACTCCAATTATTGATTGATTTATTTAAAACTTTTATATCCCAATCTTCTCTACCTTCGTAGTGGGACTCAGACCGGCTAACAGCAAAAATCCAATGCTAACAATAAAAACATTTTAAAGCATTGGAGTCAGTGGGACTCCAATGCCAAGCCCGAGACTACCCCTGCTAGCTCAGGTAGGGAGATTGTAGTGCAGCAGGGTGGTCGGTACACTAACAAAATCCTTATTCTGTCCCGGTCTCCTAACCTCAGGTGGACACATTCGAATAAGCTTGACTGCGGGATGGGACACCTGATCAGGGAGATGGTGTCTTTATAGACTACTGCAACCCCCACCTCCCTGCCCCCCAGATCTCAGCTAATGCTGCACTGAATAACCTGGAGGACAAAGCTGGATGAGATTACCCCCTCCCCAGCTTCATCCAACCAGGTCTCCGTAATGAACGCCAGGTCTGCTTTTTCATCCAGGATTGAATCCTGGATGGTTGGTGTCTTTCCATTGACAGACCTGGTGTTCAGCAGAACGACCCTTAATCTGGAGGGACCACCATCCTGGGTACTCTGATTTACCATGTCAGGAGAACGTTTTTGAATTTTTAAAGTTTGATAGTATTTGATAGCATTGAAGATATTCTCAAACTGCCTTAAATCTGTATTGCTGAAGAGTTTCATGGCAGGAATCACTGGGTTGCAGTGAGGTTTTCAGGCTGTATGGCCAAGTTCCAGCAGCATTCTCTCCTAATGTTGCACCTGCATCTGTGGCTGGCATCTTCAGAGGTTCAGCACATATGCAGGCTGAAGATGTCAGCAACAGAGTCAGGTGAAACATAGAAGAGAATGCTGCTGGAACATGGCCATACAGCCCAAAAAACTCACAGCAGCCCACTGCCTTAAATCTATAGTGTAGGATGCACTTAAGACACAGAGGAGAGGGGGAGCTGTCTTACCTCCCTCCTTCCAGCCTCCTTAGTGAGGTAGCACTGTCAGACATCAGCCAAGAGTGCTCAAGACCAGCTAAGTGGCATATTGCTGCTGGGGACAGCCATGACACTGGGGTGACCCCTCTGGTGGTTGCCCAGAGAAAGTGTTTTTGGCACAGTGGCTCAAATGCCGGATCAGGCTTGCTTTTGTGGTCAGTGCAGAACGGCCCCTGGTAAGTTTCATGGCTCCAGGACCATGTACAGCAGTTTACCCCCATTCTCTGAAGAACATTTCAATGTGATCTAAACTTTAGCCTTCACAATTAATTATGTGAAACATGGATTTTGCAATATCTCTTGAGGAGAGACACAGGAGGTGACAGTCATGATCTCTGTTGCAAGCAAACCAAATCTAGGGGCATTGTCTCTTTATAGTTGAAGATCTGAAGCAAAGCTACAATGTCTTCTTCAAGACTATAAAAGTGATCAGTAATCATAAATTTCTGATTCAACAGGGAATGGAAGTCAGGTTTGTAAAATCCAAATCTAGGAAACCTATGTCAAAATGGAGAAAAGCGGCAAAGTGGTTCTTCCAAAAACATTTTTTCTGCTAATGTGCAGTTATAGCAAATGGCAGGAGTCGTTTGACATTTGCAGAGATTAGCAGATGTGGTTGTTGATTTTACAACAGGACTTAGACCTCAACTGACACTTTTATGGAAAGCATGAGAAAAGGGATTAGCACTCTATATCTAATCAACACCAAGCTGTTTTCATTCTGAATTTCAAGCCTTGGGCTTCAGATGTTATCGAAAGTCCATGCCGTGGTGATCAAATAACATGACTGAGCTTTTCAAGGATTACTGTAAAAAGGACACATGGAAAAACTTTGTTTTAATGTACCAGTTTATTTTTGAAATACAGAATGACACAAATATAACATTTATATGAACAATTTCCTTTGAAACTTGCACTTGGCCAAATAGAAGGCTACTACTGACCTTTCCCCCCAACTTCTTGTTACTGTTATTCTATCTAAAGATGTTCCAAATACATGAAGTTGCTTCATAGTGAGCCAGGTTATTAGCCTATTTGCATCTTCCAAGAAGAAGACCAGGCCTCATCCACAAAAATTCACTATGAACCATTAAAAAACAACAAAACACACATGAATTACAGGATCTAGTAACAAAAACGCTGAATGTTACAGGGAGGGAGGTCAGGAAAGCCTACAAAAAGAACAATCTTCCAAACCATAATTAATATGTGCACTACTCCTAATTTAAAGGGGGTTATTTGGTTCTCAACCTATGGTAGCATGCTCCAATCAGCTATTTTTCAATTTCTTTCTTCTTGTATAAGATAACAATATTTGCAAAGACCAGCTGAAACTGAGCTCCCAGGAGAAAAAAAACAACTGCTACAGGCAAACAAGAAAAGAAGGCTGAATAAGCTGAAGAGGAAAGGAGTTTGATAGGAGTGAGAAGGTTTTTAAATTTCTCCCTTTCATAAATCCCAGTGACTTATTAATTGCTCAATGACTACCTGAGACGTTGTGTAAGGTAAGTGCTTAGCTATGAGGGATGTGTTCCAACACACAAACCCCCTGTGGAAATGTCAAGCCACAGATAATACTGAATTCTGAAGCCTATAATTTTGGATCATTTTTGATTACGTACTAACAATAACTTACTAAGTTTAGTAGTCAACCATAGTCCCAAAAATAGGGTTCAGTATAGGGTTTGGGGGGGGGGGTGGAAAACAATTCTACCCAGAAGGAAGCTTCCACTCTCACATGCTATCAATCTGCTCTCAACTTCCCTCTCATTGTGTCCTTAGATGCTTATATAGATGCTTGAAAGTGGAGGGTCAACTTATATCCCAAACATACTAACCTCCATCCCAAACATAATGAAGGACTGAAAAATGGCCCCAAACACTTCTGGGAGTAACGACTGTAGATAAGTGAAACTGTGGAAAGCAAACATAAAGATAAGGGGGTGCTACTGTAATTTATGTATTCAAGATGCATGATTCTGATGTATTGACTTGTTCAACAAACCGGAGCTTGAAGTGATGCTTGCTGAAGCAAAAGTTATTTGTTCTAAGTCTCTGACTTTGACAGGTGTTTGCAAGATTATTTTGAATATAGGGTTTATCAAAAAAAACAACTCCAGTAGAACCTTGCCATGCACCCTTCAGTAGAGCCTTGCCATGGGCCCTTCCAGACAGGCCCAAAAATAAGGGGCCTGTTGTGCTTTTACCTAAGATGTCCAAATGACACCTCAGATAAAAGCAAATTAATTTGGAACAAAGCAGGGTTTCCCTTCCTAAAATTAAAGCAGCCACACTCAAAAACATTCAAAATTAATTTAATACATATCAATTATATAGCTTTGTATAGCTTTAATTCTATACCTCTATGCTTGGGAGTGAGCTCTGAGATTTACTTCTGAGTAGTCACATAGGATTGCCCTGTTAGCTGTTGTCCTCTTTCTGTTGATTATGTGTGCATTCATCGGAGGAAGGGGCGAGGGGGAGTAAAGGTAGTTTAAAATCACAACTGTGTCTCGCATCAGTGGCTTTCTTGGAAACATTCCAGGAAGTGAGAGTCAGAAGCAATTGCTGCCAGAATTGATTTAAACTTATATCTCTCGGACAACCTATCTGGCTTACCCACTTGACTCCACTTAGCAAGGCAGAAAGAGTCCCGATTGCTACCATGGTCAGTCTGTCATTGAGAATCATAAAGTTGGAAGTACCACCCATTCCACCCACACCCACCCACCCACAAGCACACACACACACACACACACACACACACAGGCCATGTGACAGGTAACTATGTATTATTTGTTCAAAAACCACCACCTTCAGAGAGATTCTATTCCATTCCCAAATCATAAGGAAGCTCTCTTCTATTTAATAAATCTTTATTGTGTTATGTGAAAAAACATACTATCTACAAAATTCAACAATCAAAATAAAAGTGTTTTCCCTAAAAACTACCGCTAAAAACCACTTCTTATAAATCAGTTATCCTCATGAACCAGTCATGAACCAACTGCCAAACAAAGAAATCATTCCACCATTGAATAAATCAGTCAGTGGTAGATATGTAAATGAGAATTTATTCATTTATTCATTCATTTACTCTATTTTATCCCACCTTTCTCTACCTCGAAGAGGACTCAAGGCAGCTTTATATATGGCAACTATTCAATACCTTTGGACAACAAACAGTTAAAATACATTAAATTAAAGATTTAAAACTAAAATTAAATACACAATAAAAACATATAAAACATTACAATCACTATTAAAAATCTTGCCATCCATAATCATAATCCAGGGCTGTTCCAAAAGTCATTGCACACAATTCCATAGCTTCTATTGCACTGTAGCTAATCTCCAAAGGCTTGACCCCAAAGCCAGGTTTTCTCTTTCCTTCCGAACAATAAATCTTCTGCACACCCACCATGTTTAACGATTCAGAAACTTGACACATATAAATTTTAGAATCTCTATTATAAGAAATTTAGCAAACCATTTGCCAAACTGTTCCAAAATGAAATACACAGGGTAAGAAGAATTTTGTACATAAAATGACTCAGTCATGATTTTAAAATGCAAGTGTGGCATTTGACCACAAATGATTTTATGCTCCAATCCCTGAACCACTGACATTGGTCAGACTTTCCAATGGTATCACAATGGTATCCCAACTGATATCACTTCTAATACAGTGGCCAAGATGCTGCAGCGAAAGGTGTGTCATAAAGTTCTAAATAAGTGGTCCTCTAACATACCTTTTAGCTGATGTACCTCCCCCCCCCCCCAACTTTGCCATTTACTCACCGGTGGAGAACAGGGAGCATGAACTTGAAGAAATATACAACCATGTTTTTGTAGTTGGACACATAGCAACAGACATTTTCCAGGTGTCCTCCAGAGGTCCCAGAAGATGACGTTATGGTTTGTTGCATCGTTGGTAGAAGATTTTGAGCTCCACAATTATTAAAAAAGTGAATTATTGCATGGTGTGAGTTGGGTGTGTCTGCACAGCTCATTAACATGATAACAGCCATTAAGTCTGATCATTGATTTACCAGCCACCAATGATAATTTGTGCATACAAAATACATTTCTAATGACATGTAAATGGAAACATGAAGCTCAAGGACTCAGCAGGTACTTGCAGATACCTTCACTTCTGAATATATGAATAAGTCACTAGTAACATTTCTGGATGATAATCAGATTTCCCCCATTCAGTAGCTCTTTCCAGATCTCTTGATGGTAGTTTTAATAGCAAACATGTTGGCCTAGTTCTGAATCTAAAACTCAAGATTGTCTAGCCTCAGTTCTTTACTGTTTCCTCCATTTTGTCTGCAGAGGATAGTAAAGCTGCAATCCAAACAATTCTGCCTGAGTATAAACCACACTTCAACAGGTGAGATTACATTTGATCCTTCATACCGGCGATCCGGAAACTCAAGCTGGTGCAGAACACAGCAGCCCGTCTGCTCTTAGGGGCCACAAGAACGGCTCATGTAACACCACTCTTACGCGAACTGCACTGGCTGCCAATTGAATTCTGGGTCTCCTTCAAGGTGTTAGTATTAACTTTCAGGGCCTTATATGGTTTGGGGCCAGTGTACCTGAGGGAGCGGCTTACCCCATATGTGCCCAGAAGATCACTGCATTCAGAGGGGCTCAACATGCTGGAGGTTCCTGGCATGAAGACCTGTAAGCTATCCAGTACGCGACAGAGGGTGTTTTCAGTGGCTGCACTGACCTTATGGAACTCACTGCCAGTGGAGACGTGAGCTTTACGGGACCTAATGACATTCTGTAGGTCCTGTAAGACCTGGTTGTTTAGACAGGCATTCGGTGCTTGACCGGTGCCTACCATAATCTGCCACTCTGCTGCGTCGCTGCCATTGCACTACATGCTGACTTATTGTGTTTTATTGTAGGGGGTAGGGGTTTTAAACTGGTTTTAAATGGGTTTGATGATGTGTTTTATGTCTTTTAATCTGGTGTGTTTTGTGTGCTGTAAACCGCTCTGGGCTTCGGATAGAGCGGTCTATCAAAACAAACAAACAAACAAACAATAAATAAATAAATAAATATAAATAAATAAATAAATATCCATGGATTTTGACCCATCCATGGCTTGAAAAATATTCAAATAAAATTCCAAAAAGCTACTTTGATTTTGCCATTTTATATAAGGGTTGCCAGTTCCCTACATCCTTGTTTATAATGAGATTTGTGCATCCATGGATTTTGGTGACATGGGGTGTGTGTGTGTGTGTGTGTATGTGTGTGTTAGAACCAAATCCCAGTAGATACCAATGAACCATTGATTACTGCCAAATGGGCATACCTTTACATGTGCTGAATACAGTAGGGGTGTGCAAATGTTATAATTATGTTTTCTTTCTTCATATAATTATTTTTTCCTTCTTCATTTCGATATTCTCAAAATACGTTCCTGAATGAGATATAATACAGTGCAGTCTGTTTTTTCTTTTCACAGATGGCTCCTGATTCCCGATTCATTCTTCATACATTTGGCTCCAGCATTTAAAATGCCTCTTCTCATTGATTTCTGCTTTTTTCTCTGCTTATCCTCCTATGGAGCCTGTTCCTTAGACTGACAAAAGGAAAAAATCCTTACAGAACATTCCTGCATATATTATTTAATGTTATTGCCCATTCACTTCCTAGCAAAGAGTAATACTACCACAGCCCTTGTACATTCATTTCTCATCCAAGTATGCACTTATCAAATGTAAAGGTCAAAAGGTCCATGTTTACATCTGAAATTGATTAGAAATAGCATGAACTACATCATACGGAAGCTGCCCTTTCTTGATGCAAGTTAAATAGAAATAATACAGTTATTGTTAGCCTTTTTGCAGGGAACATTATCTTATAATAAGGTTTGTTTCCAATTTCTAGTATGGTAGAGCTCAACTAAAATACAGGGCAGTATGCTTCAGAGATTAGGAAACTTAATGCCTTCTACAACATTAATAGAATTGGGGAAATATTATGGATTAGATCCATAATATGGTTACAACTGACACACTGAAATGTATGATATATATAGCAGTCATTATCTCATGGATTAAAGTAGGTCTACCCTGAGCTTGACTAAATCTGGATGCAAACCACTGCACCCATCCTATTGCAAAGTTATCAAAATTGCTTCCAAAAGAAACAGTTGTGATTTTCTACTAACTGTTATGTCCCACACTCCAAATATAGTAATCAGAGGGCAGTAAGAATTAAGGTAGACATATTTATTTGAGCTGGCTCTACACTGCCATGTAATGCAATATAGACTAATATAATTCAATTCAATGCCGTCAATCTGCATTCTGAAACTGCATTGTATGGAAGTGTAGATCCAGCTTCAGAGGTAGACTTTACTGAGTCTGATGCAGTTTACTTTCAAGCAAGTGTGTATAAGATTACTACGATGCAGCATTTAACTTATATTAAATTATATCAAGCATTTTGGGGTTACATGACCTCACTTTGATTCATTTTAGAAAGATAATAAAGTGGGCACTTAGTATCCACTGGAGTTTCATTCCAGGACCCCCCCCCCCCCCCCATGAACACTGGAATCTGTGGAAACTCAAGTCCCAGTCTACAAAATTGCATAGTAAAAGGGCAAAATATTTGCTTTCTGGAATTTCTGGAAGATAGGGGAATATTTTCATGATGCAAAGGATTGAATATGTGGATACAGAATGTGAATATGGGCTGGGGGGGGGGGGGACGATGACGGGATGGGACAGTATTATGAAGTTGTGAATTTGCATGTTCAATTTAAAAAGTTGAGCAATAAATTTGCCTTTTTTCTATTTAATATTGTCAAAATCAGGGTTTTGTTATTTGCTTTCTCTACACAAAAATACTTTAGTTTTTTGCTTTGGTCATTTCACATTATCTTCTTTTGAATGAACTTCCATTAACTCATCTTAGTCCCATCTGTTTTTAGTCAAGATTCTAGAGATGTAAAGGATATGTTTTGGGGTTTTTTTTTTACAAAAGATATAAAAACTCACTCTTCACCTGTTTCTGCCTGTAGCAGACACCTCAGTGTGCTTAATTGTATGGTGGCTCCTTGGTATCTACTTGAGTTTGGTTCCAGGACCCCCATGGATAGCCAATCCTACTATCAGGCTTTACTTTTTGCTTTTTTTGGTGGGGGATATTTTCAAAGTGTGCATGGCTGAGTCAATAGATGTAGAATCTGTAGACACAGAGGGCTGAGTACATAGCTGGTCCTCATAGCATATGACACAAAAGATATACTTCAGCTTCCTGGGGTCCATTCATACTAGACATTTGTAGCACTATGATGCCACTTTAACTGTTATGATTCCAATTTATTTATTATTTATTATTATTATTATTATTATTTCGCATTTGTCTGTCACACCCCCCCCCCCCCAACGGCTCGGGGCGACTTACAACAGTTCGTAAAATACAATTGTCAGATAACTCATAAACCACAGTAATACAATTAAGATGGAATTACAATTAGAACAGTTGAAACAACAAATGGAGTCGCAGTGGGCTGACAGCTAGGCGGTGTGAGCTAAAGTTTAGCTAACTCCGAAGGCTTGTTGGAACAGCAATGTCTTAACTGCTCTCCTGAACGGGAGGAGGCCCTGGGTGGCCGGGATGCCGGCGGGCAGTGCGTTCCACATGGTAGGGGCTGCAACAGAGAAAGCCCGGCGGCGGGTTGCGGACAGATGGTAGGTCCTCACATTTGGGATGACCAGGAGGTTTAGCTCTTCGGAGCGCAGTGATCTGGTGGGATGATATGGGACAAGGCGATCCCACAGGTACACTGGACCCAGACCATGTAAGGCCTTAAAAGTCAGGACTAACACTTTGAAGGCAATCCGGCATTCAATTGGGAGCCAGTGCAGTTCGCGCAGGATTGGCATGATGTGGTGGCCAATCGGGACCCCGCCAGGAGTCGCTGCAGCGTTCTGCACCAGCTTGAGTCTCCGGATTACCGACAGAGGAAGGCCAATGTAAAGAGCGTTACAGTAGTCCAGCCTTGAGATGACAGTGGCTTGGATCACTGTGGCTAAGTCGCGCCGGGACAAATAGGGGGCCAGCTTCCTCGCCTGGCAAAGATGGAAAAATGCTACCCTGCTGACGCTGGAGACGTGGGCCTCCATCGACAACAGGGGATCCAAGGTTACTCCTAAGCTCTTAACAGAGGGCGACGGACATAATGTCATGCGGTCCAGGGTTGGAAGCTGAACATTCCTACAGCCCAGAGGACCCAGCCACAGGATCTCCGTCTTCGCCGGATTCACCTTCAACCTACTGGCTCGCAGCCATCCAGTGACGGCCTCAAGGCAACGATGGAAATTATCGGGTACGGATTCGAGGCTGCCCTCCATCTTCAAGATAAGCTCTTCGGACGTCGAGTATTTATGTCACAGTGGATAGGCAACAGAAATATAGAAGTTTAATTCCCCATCGGCCCAAACACTCCAGTCTCTGTTCGTGTGAATAATGAAACTCTCATTCAATTCACAAGGTAAATATATAACTTTGTATTGAATTGTATTTAACAATAACTGGCAAAACATCGAAAAACAACAGCCATCACAGCTACCTTTCTAAACATCCTTTCCTCACAGATATTGAATCCCAACAGACAAATCCCAACTGTCACTTTGTAACGGAAATTCTTCAAGGTTCCATTTAGCAGTCTTGAGACAGCGCCATCTGGTGTCAAACATGTCACACTGCAGGCCATCTCAAACTGCGAAAATATATCTTCTGCTGACTCATGAATTGCTATTCAAAATGCAATAATCTGACACTCCTCCTTCATGAGCAACACAAGTACACACATTACTTATAATAACAATATCTTCTTACAAAATACATTTAATTTACAATTAGTCAATGCTTTTGTAAACATATCAGCCATATTATCATCTGACTGTACATACACAGGATTAATAAAACCATCCTGTACTAACTTTCTAACATTTTGGTACCTTACCCCAATATATTTTTTTCTCTGCTTTAATCCTTCAGCATTTGATATTGCTATACAAGATTGAGAATCAGTAAATAAAGATATCTTATCTTCAAAACTTTGGAACTCGTTTACTAGAGCATTTATCCACTCTAGTTCTGTACAACAGTCAGACAAAGCAGAAAATTCGGCTTCTGCCGTGGATAAACAAACGTGTGACTGTTTATGAGATTTCCATGTCACTTGTATCCCATTAAAACTAATTAGATACCCGGAACATGACAAGTTTTGTTCGTTGTCACCAAAACTTGCGTCTGCAAACCCCTTCATACCGCTTTCTTTTGGACAAATTTTTAGCTTTTTGTCACATGTTCCTTTCAAATATCTTAACACTCGTTTTACAGCTTGCAAATCAGTCAACGTTGGTTCATTCACTCTCCTGCTTAGTACATTAGTGGCATAGGCGATGTCAGGCCTAGTCCAATTTGCCAAATACAAGAGGCTCCCAACCACTGATCTATACAATGTTTGATTGTCAAACATTTCACCTCTATCAAGCTGTAAAAATCTGGTACCATTGGAGTTGCTACTGTTTTACACAGAGTCAATCTTGTTCTCTCAAGTAACTCAAAAATTTTGTCTTTTTGATCTAGACAAATATCTTTTTCAGTTCTAGTTACATTTACGCCTAAGTATTTCTGGACTTCTCAAGATCTTTTACAGTCATACTTGAGTTTAGTCCCTTAAAAACTTGTTCCACATCCCTTTCGGATGGTGCTAGTACTAAGAGATCATCGACAAACACCAAAACAAATGTTTGCTTTTTAGACTTTTTTCCTTTCTTATATAGACATGTATCTACACTGTTTCTTTCGAAGCCAAGACCCTTTAACTTTTCGTCTATACACTGGTTCCAGCATCTCGCTGCTTGCTTTAGCCCGTATAATGCTTTCCGTAGTCGATACACACCAGTTGGAGTATCTTTTTCAAAACCAGGTATTGCTCTCATATATACATTGTCAGTCAGCTCTGCGTTTAAATAAGCTGTGGCAATGTCAAAGTGCCTTATAACATACTTTCTTTGCACACCGATGCCTAAAGCAGTCCTAATTGTTTCAGGTCTAATCGTTGGAGCATATACCTCATCATAATTTTGATTGTAAATGTGACCAAAACCTTGTGCAACCAATCTTGCTTTGTACAATAATGAACCATCAACTTGTGTTTTCCTTTTAAATATCCACTTGCAACCAATTACCTTTACATCTTTGGTTACATCTGCTTGTTCTAAAACATTTAAAGAATGAAGTGAATCAAATTCCTTCTTCATTGCTTTTACCCAACAATCACGTTCATTTTTCGGTCTACGCAATGCTTCAGCGTAAGAATTAGGATCTTTCCACTCTATACTTCCTATTTGCGTGACTTGGTACTTGGCTGGTGGAATTCCTTTAGTGATACGTGTGGATCTCCTAGGAATCTCATCCTTAGTCTCCTCCACATCCCTAATCTCCTCTTGACAATGTCCATCAACCTCTGTTACAGATTTGGACACTAAGTCAGAGTTTGTGGCGCAAAATCATGAAAATTACTTTCTTCAGATTGTTCCTTGCTTTCTTCCACATTTGCCTCATCTAGTACCTCTACAACTTCAGATTCATTCTTTACTCTAGAAACACTTGGGGTTATGAACACTTCAGTGTTCGCATGAATTCTATCCCAATGAGTATTATTTTCGAACTTTACAGATCTGGAGACTGTGATCTTCTTCCCTGAGAAGAGCCATTCCAGAATCTATAGCCTTCGTTCCACCTTCATATCCAATAAATTGCATCTTTACCCAATGCTGATCTCTTTTGTCTCTTTGCTGTATAGGAATTAAGACATTTGCATGTGCACCAAATACTTGAAAATGATCCACCTTTGGATGTCTTCCATAAAACAAATAGAATGGGATTTCATTTACACTTGAGGTCCATAACCTATTCAGCACGTAATTGGCAGTGTTAGCTGCTTCTGTCCCAAAACCTTTGGACATTTGTGCATCTTCAAGCATTGATTTTACCATGGTTTGAATTACACCTAAGCGACGCTCCGCAATTCCATTTTCTTTTGATACACACGGATTTGTTTTCCTATGCCAAATTCCTTTTCCCTTAAAAAAATTCTTAAGTCTTTCATTCACAAATTCACCTCCTCTATCAGATTGAACTTGTTTAACAGTCAAATCAGGAAATTGGTTCTTCACAAAATTGTACCATTCAATAAATTTTCCATACACCTGAAATTTACCTTTCAGGGGATAAACAAGCCAAATCGAGACCTATCATCTACTATTACTAGTAGAAATACATTCCTCCAATACTCTTTGGAAAAGGTCCAGCTAGATCCATGTGCACTAACTGTAACTTAGTTGTTACTCTATCACTCCTTTTGGCAACAGGATAAGCCTTTAACTTTGTTTTGTTACAGACAGCACACTCTAAATAATTTCTGCATTCTGGTATTTGAATGCCTACTAGCTGTGCAGTCTTTCTAATCATATTATAGTTCATGTGGCCAAACTTCCTGTGTAGCATGTGCAGACATCTGTCACCATGCAGAGGTTTCCCTCCAAACTCTGAATACTATTTGTAGACATTTTATTACTAGCATTCATTCTATAGAAACCATTTTGAAATGTTACTTCCTTATACATACCTGTATTTTTATTACTCATTTTACATAACTCCCTTCAAACACAATGGATAAACCATGGTCTGCAAGTTGTTTCACCCCTAGAACATTGTGTTCTAGCTCAGGAACTAAATAAACATTGTCTAACTTTTTAGACTAAGTTGACCAATTTCAACTTCTCCCTTGTTAAAACCTTGCACCTTTGACCATTGGCTAGACTCACACAACTTTGCATAGAACCAGATAAAGGTTCCTTCTCTGCTAACAATTTACTATCCTTAACAAAACTCTTTGCACTCCCAGAGTCAATAATCCAGGGTACCTGAGGAATAAAATCATTGTTACATTGTAAACTCATCAACAGACAGCCTGAATCAGAGTCTTTTCTTGAATTGTTGATCTGTTCTTTCTTGCTCTGTGCTGATTCACTCTTCTTAAACTTGTTCTGCTGACATTGTCTAGCTTTGTGTCCTCTTTTATTACAAATGTAACAGATAATGTCATACTGGATTGTCTCTTTCCTCTTCATATTGAAGCCTTTGTTGACCGTCTTCTCCGTTGAAAGTTGCTGGGCATTTCTTCTGTAACAAGCCCAGTTCTCCAATCTAGTCAAAACTAAGTCGAAGTTGATGTCCTCTTCTTTCACAGATTGCATGGAGTCAATGAATGAGATGTAGCTCTGCCCCAAACTGCTTAGTAGAATTAAGCCTCTCTGATCTTCTGTAAAATTGGTGCCCTTGCTGCTAAATCATTAAATAGGCTCAGCATTTTACTCAAATGAGTCTCTCTGGCACAATCTTCCATTGACAGAAGCTTCAGTGAAAACAGTTCTCTGCTCAATAAAACTTTTGAGCCTCCAGTAGCCTGCTGATACAGCTTTTCAAGCCTTTTCCAACAGTCAGCGGCTGTTTCTTCCAGAGCTAAATATGTGAGGTGCCTATCGTCAACTGACAGGATGATGGTAGCCCTTGCCTTGCCATCTTTCAACCTTTCTGCATCAGAAATAGGTCGATGTGTTAAGCAAGATAACAGCTCCTCCTTTGCCAAAACTGCTCGCACTTTGGTAGTCCATATTAAATAATTTGAGCTGCCTCTGAGTTTTTCTAAATGATGCTGTGCTCCAAATAATGCCATCTTTCTTCACACACTACAGATGCTCCTGGCAAATATTCACTTCAGCTTTTTCTCTAACACTGAGGTAAAGAGCGACTTCTGCTGCAATTTGTAGTGTTATTCAAAAACTTTTTCTATGAATTATGGGTTATGTAGTATCTCTGTGCCTCTGCAATTCTGGATTCTGTGTTCTGGGTTCTGGGATCTGGGCCCATAACCTCTTCGGACGTCGAGTATTTATGTCACAGCGGATAGGCAACAGAAATATAGAAGTTTAATTCCCCATCGGCCCAAACACTCCAGTCTCTGTTCGTGTGAATAATGAAACTCTCATTCAATTCACAAGGTAAATATATAACTTTGTATTGAATTGTATTTAACAACAACTGGCAAAACATCGAAAAACAACAGCCATCACAGCTACCTTTCTAAACATCCTTTCCTCACAGATATTGAATCCCCAACTGTCAAATCCCAACTGTCACGTTGTAACGGAAATTCCTCAAGGTTCCATTTAGCAGTCTTGAGACAGCGCCATCTGGTGTCAAACATGTCACACTGCAGGTCATCTCAAACTGCGAAAATATATCTTCTGCTGACTCATGAATTGCTATTCAAAATGCAATAAT
Source organism: Anolis apletophallus (assembly GCA_030556195.1). Lineage (NCBI taxonomy): Eukaryota > Metazoa > Chordata > Lepidosauria > Squamata > Anolidae > Anolis > Anolis apletophallus. Next base: position 47,972,409 of record JARBWK010000003.1, on the reverse strand, counting down.
CTGACATAAGCTGGGTGTCATCAGCGTACTGATGGCACACCAGCCCAAAACTACTTACCAGCTGGGCAAGTGGTCGCATATAGATGTTAAATAAGATATTTAAAATAAATATGTTAAATATGTTAAATAAATATTTGCAGTTAGAATTAGAAGGACAGCTGGAATTCTCAGCTAAGGATCTCTCTAGTGTTTCTAAGTTCTTACCAAACTACAAACTTCAATAGTTCAAGAGGATGTTGTCATTGTATGTATAGGGTGAATGAGTATCTGGCCTTCTTGAAAATAAAAGCAGATATTATGCTTGGATCTTGCACTAGAACTATAGAATATAATCCGGAATACTCATAGAAACAGTCCTTTAACCAGAAATGAATGAATGAAGTAGCAGTGTGGAGTTTCTTCAGGACTTAACATGTTTTGCCTGGTTTAATTGAGTTTCTTGTCCAACCTAGAGCATGTTTCTTGAATCAACAGCTGAAAATAATCAAATTTTATGTACTAACTAACTAACTAACTAATTTTATTATTTATGAGTCGCCTCCACAAATGTGCTCTGGGCGACTTACACAGCTAGGCGCTACAATACTAAAATATTAAAAATTTAAAGTATTAAAATGTTAAAATATGGGAATAGACAGGTTCCAGGTCACTGATTGTCACTTATGCATATGCTCTTCTAAATAGCCATGTCTTAAGTGCCGCCAGAAATGAAGGCAGGTCGAAGATGGCTCTTTGGTCTGGCGGAGAGTTCCACAGGACAGGGGCCACAACGGAAAAGATCTCTGTCTCGTGACTCCAAATGAGCCTCTCAGACCCGGGACACAGAAAAGGTTCTCGTAGGCTGGCCGTGGTGCTCTCGGATGGATAGATGGTATCAGATGGTCTTTTAGGGGTATGTAGGACCCTGGCCCCGCAAGGCCTTAAGTGTCAGGTCAGGGCCTTATAAAGGACTCTGTACTCGACCGGCAGCCAGTGTAAATGCTGTAAGGATGGCGGTATGTGACACCTCATAAGTGTTTTCGTGAGGAGCCTGACGGCAGCATTCTATACAATCTGAAGCTTGTGTTACTGACCGAGGTAGACCTATGTATAAAGTGTTGCAATAGTCCAACCTTGATGTAACCATGG